>CM041779.1:225253471-225833429 GCA_023374045.1 Limonium bicolor
GGTTGAGCTATGCTCGAAATTCGTAATATTCACTAACGATTTAAAACAAGTAGTACTAAGGTCACTAGAACAAATAAAAAGAAGAAGAAAGCATTCACGCTCTTCCCATCTGAATCCTGTATTCACCGATAAACCAGGAGTAAAATACCCCTACAGTTCACGCCTGTTTTCCGGTTCTGGCCAAGAGCAACGAACAAGATCCCAACAAGCACGACCTTGTTCTTCCTCGGTATTGCTCCTATTCAAACAAAATATTCAACAACATGGGTATACTGTCGGTTGCTTGGAGAATCAGACAGAGAGTGATGGCCATTAGTGCTTATGGTTAAACTGTGATTAAGATACTCCCTAAACTGCAATTAATAAACCAATCTAGCCCATGACCTCATTCCACTATCGGCACAGCCTGTGCGAATTCAGAAACATAAAAGGCTCCTCCTTGATTCCCACGTACTCTTCAAACTTCCAGGTCGTCCCTAGCCGAAGTTTCTGCAACCGATCCGTTACTACTCCTGTGCCATACTAATGTCGGTAAAGACAACCCAGGTGACAGAAAAATATGCGATAGTGCTATTTTTTTTCCAAGCTCCCATGCCTGTCTCATGAGAATCAGTAAACATCTCCCACTTAATTCATAAACCCACTGTTGCCTCTCTTCTCTTCTCGGGTACACACCAGCCCTTGCAAGATTCAGAGACCACTTTCATTCTCCTCTGATTCTTGCATGCAAAGTAATGCTGTTGTGTTGCATCACTCTCCTCTTGTTTTCTTCATTTTGTTCGATCAATGACTTGCCAACTTACTCTAGTATTTTCCCTTGTTTCTTTTTATCAGTGAACTAAGTCTTCTACTCCTCCTGTCTGTCTGATCGAGCTGGTGCCCAAGCTCTTTGGAATCTGAAACCATAAACACAAGGAGCTAGCGAGGTAAAAAGTCTGCAACAAGTCCCTTTCTTTCTCTGTTTATGTTTTGCCTGAAAACCATGCACTAATCTTCCTAACCTTTTTACTGTCTCACGTAGAAGCCATACATGCTAGGTAGGAGTGGAGCACTGGAAATCTTGAAACCGGTACTCTGCTAGGACTTAATCAGGAGGTAAAAGAAAATCTCCATTAGCACAAAGCTAAGCTGCTCTAGCTCCTCATCAACTTCCTTTCTAGTTTGCCAAATATTAACACGTGAGTACTCTTTCCAGTGTGGTCGTGAGTCCAAGAACCCAAGAGATTATACCGTGCCAAGAATCTCCAGGAGGAACCCCATTTCCAAAAGACAGAAAGAAACCTAAGGTATTGAAACTACCTAACTACTCTGTATAGATTCTTAAAACTCATTGTTTTCTGTATAACCATAATACAGTGGAGTTGCTGGGATTCTATGAAAATGAGTTTGAACCTACTACATATCTAACCCACCTAATTAACTCCTATACACCTGGGAAACCAAGAACACAGATCGTGAACAGAAAGGAAAAACTTAGAAAAGGAAATGCAGCAGTTCACACCTTCTGGTTTCTGTCTTTTCTTTCGGTTTACAGGTTCTGAGTAAAGGGGTTTTAGGAGTGCAGGCCTTACTGTCTTAGGTCTGTTCCTTAAGTGATATCGTGGGGAAACACTAAATGGAATGGGAAAATGACTTGGGAAAACCAGAAATCAAATTAAAAGACCAGAAGAAATCTATAACAGAAAAAAATACATCAACTTCAGTTCTGAAAATTTGTGCTTCGACATATTAACTTCTCAGGGTGTAGTTTTGCTGTTGTGGGTTAGTTTTGGACTTAAACTCCTGATGAAACTCTTAGTAGGTGGGGAAATACTTAGGTAGAAGTGAAAGCCTGGTTAAAGAACAATGAGGAAAATAAGAGAGGAAAGAAAGATCAATACTAGTTTTCTGTTTCAGATGGGTTAGTTTTCTGAGAACTCTTAGTTCAGTATGGATGGTTTTCTGTAACCTTGACTTGGTGTCTTGGGTTTCTTAGAGTTAAAACTGTAACTAAATACATGACTAAGTAGCCAAACAAGATGGGGAAACAGGGAAGCCCAAAATCACGAGCTAACAGAATAAAAGAAAGTGAGGAATTATCAGTTTCTGAATTCTAGTTTATCAGGAAGTGCGTCTGTATAACCCAGTGACAGAGGGGAGTGTATGGGATTATATTGAGGGTTTTATAAGTTTGAAACCTTGCCAACTCATGTAGCTACAGGTAATCACAAGTGGAGAGGACTGGAAACCAAACTATGAGTAAAAGAAAAATGACAGAGAAGTGTATATCAGCTTCTGTTGTGCAGTAGTGTTACAGTCCTGGTTTTTGTAAGGGATAAGTGTGAGACTGCCTAAAGTTTTGGAGCTGCTTCGAGGAAAAAAAAAGAAACTTGGTAATACACTTAGTAATCTGGGCAATCGGGCTGAGGAAAAGATGGGAAGATAGATTAATGAGCAACAGAAGGAAATCAAAGAGGGTGGTCCAGGATAATCTTACAGGTTTAGTTTCAGTTCTGGTTTCAGGTATAGTGTAAGACACTTCCCAGAGGTGTGTGTCTTGCTCATTGAATTTATAATGAACTTAAAGTCCGTTAATTGACTTAACTCAGAGTGTAAAACATTTGGAGGGAGTTGCAAATCAGTTTAGGAACAGACAGAAAACAAGGTAGGAGAATACACCAGTTTGTGATTTCAGATTCTCTTCAATTCGGTTTGGGACATCTCAGTAATTTGGTCTAAATTTTTTTGGGTCCTATCTGTGGTGCTAGAATCCTGCTCAAAGGCTTGGCTAACCAAGTGGGTAATATAGGAAAGATTGGGTCCCCAGATGTGAGCTAACCGAAGGGAATAAAAGAGATGATAGCAGAACTCAATACTTCAGTTTTTATGTCTTGTTTCTGGAGGTTGTTTTTTCTGTTGTACAGAGGAGCAGGTGAATGTGTTTTGATGAAAGTTTCAAGTTTAAAATATAGATGAAACCTTAACTGGGTAAGAGTACATAGGGGAGAGATTTGAAGGAAAGAATTGCACTTAAACAGAAAAAGAATCAAGGAGAAGGCATCGGTTTCATGGGTTTTTAGTTTCAGTTTTCCTGATTGCCTTTATTTTGTGTCTTTTTCTGTGTAATTAACTACAGGTGCAGTGGTGTTTCATGAGTATGTCTTGAGTATAAACCAAGGTTAACACCCACGATTAGTTGTGTAAGCACTGCAGGAAAGAAACAAACATAAACTAAACTAACTAGCAACATGAACCAAGAGGGATATGTAGCTTGTGCTTCAGTTTCATTGATGTTAGAGCTTCTGTATAACGGTGTTACTAGGGTGTTATAAGTGTGATTCTAGTTTAATAATGAACTCAAATAATAGCTAAGAACATAACTAGGATACCGAAGCATGTGGAGAAAGTTCCACATCAATTACTACATTAAAAGTGAAGTTATAAGGTTACAAGGGACTTGTGTTTCAGATTTTGAAACTTTGGACTGCTGTATAAGTGGGCTTAGGGTATTCTATGGTCTATATTATCTTTATACAAGGATTAAAACGTTGCTCACCTATTTATCTAAGGAGGGAATACACATTAGACAAGTTATACCTACTTTATATAAACTTGTTACATAAATAGCGCTTAAAACGCTCTAAACCATTAACTAAGGAAAAAGGACTTAGTTAACGTATAAAACAGGGTGTGAATGCCCAAGAGTAAAATAAGTTTAATACATGGGAAGCCCTAAGAGATAATAAAGGTTGAACATTCAATAAGATTTACCTAGGAATAACACCCGATACAAAGTGTCATCACATGAAAATCATAAACTGACACATTATTTAATTAACACTAGGGCCGTAGCGAACTCCGACCGGGACCCCGTGTGTGAGACAACTCGTACCCCCAAATAAGGTATGGACATGTGTGGTTCGTATGTTGCCGTGTTACACGGCTTGTTTGCTGTGTGCTCTGTGTGAAAAAGACCATAAGATTAAAGCATGGAATTGGATTGCTTGCTTGTCGTGTTATATGATTTCTATATCATCGTTGTATATTATATGCGCGCACACAGTAGTTTAGTCCCTTCTTGTTTATGGAATTTGAGATGAAACACTGTGAACTATGAAAACAAAGAAAATTCAATAAAGGGGAACTCCTCTCTAGCCATGGAGGACATACAATGACACCCACTATGGTGTCTATTCATGAATGATAATGTAGAGAAAATCTCAATTGGTGGAACATGAGGATAGCCCGGGAAGACAACATCTCGGGCCGTGCGGTATGGAATACTCGGGAGTTGGTATCTGCATCAGATCCTTTGCCCTTCTATGTGGAGCACATCCTGGAGTCTAGAGGTGACTCCGCTTCTCAACCCTGGTGTCGGGAATGGGGGAGTGAAAAATTGGTGGAGCTTATCCTGGAGTCTAGGGGCGACTCCGCTTTCTCGGCACACGACGTCGGGAATGGGGGACTAGCTATGGAGGAGACGTCCTCCAACGGGCGGTGACAAGAGAACTCACAACTAATAAAGAAGCAAAGAAAGATGGGCACCTATACTACACGGTCACGGGAATTAACCTACATCCCCAGACCTGGTGCAAAGAAAGAGAAAGAGAAGTACACATAATGGGAACAAAGAAAAAGAGATGAAAACACTCAACGTTGAATGATCCCACTGTGAGGATCATCATTATTCAAATTCTTTGTAAACTCTACTTGTTCTTACATGCTTGAGATGCTTGATGTTATCTCTATGCCCAACATGTTGTGAGTTGTTATATTGATGTTGTATGCTGTGTGTTACTATTTTATTATAGCATGCAAATTGGACTTAATCATATTCGACCAAGTAGTCGTGTAGCCCGGCAACATGCGGGCTACACACGTTCATACTCAGCATAGTTGCCGAGTCCTTTATTTTTACAGGTATGAAACTGGAAGCAGGCAGAGAGTAGGCAGAGTGACTACCATAGGGGTAGCCCATCGGGACAAGACTTTTAAGTAGTATGTTTTGAATGTATGAGTTGGGACTATGTAACACTAAACCCTAGATGTACGTATCGGTTTGTGTTGTTTAAGTTAAGAACTTATGATGTAGACTCTCGGTACTTGGTTTGTATTTCCCGTTTGTACTTGGATTTGGCTAAGGTTTAAATTCCAGTCATTCAAACCGTAGCTTGGTAATGATAGTGTTGTTGTGTCAACCACATGGGTGGTTGGCTTTCTGTGACACCCGGATGGAATTGTGAGTCCGCTGCTTAGACTTTTTGTAATATCGTTTGGCACACCGTTCAGACTATTGTTGGGTTATTCGGGGGTGTTACAGAAAGTGGTATCAGAGCGTAGTTGCACTCTGATGACTGGAACAGAAGAAGTACCGAGAATTAGAAACCTAAATTGAGAAAACGGGGTTAAGGGTTGGTAATGTGAGGCACGACTTTACCAATTTAAACCGCTAGCAAGGGCGATAATAGCTTGCAGTAAGTTCTTGTGAATGTTCTAAACTAACAACGACATTTTCAGATGTCTGGACGACGAGGTCGAGGACGAGGCCGTGGCCACATGGAGCAAGATAGCATAGCTGCAGGGCAAACCATAGCTGAGATAGTAGCAGCAGCCCTGGGTCACATGGGTTTCCAGCCAGGAGCCCAGCAGACACCACCGGCACCACAACCTCACCCACCCAGAGAGACAAACTGGGTGAAGAGCTTAGCAGACCTTCGACCAGCTGAGTTCCGAGGAGAGACGGACCCCACCTACCTAGAGAACTACATCAGCCTCCTAGAGACCGCCTTCGACACTTTGAATGTTCCGGCTGAGGCTAAGGTCAGACTCGCAGCATATTACCTACGAGAGTCAACGAGCGATTGGTGGAAGCTTGTGAAGGATGCTTACCTAGCCGACCCCACATTTGGATGGGATGCTTACACTGCGTTGTTGAGGGCTACAGTACTACCCCGCCCACCTCCAGACAAAGAAGCGGATTGAGCTAGAAACCCTGAGGCAGACTGAGGGATGACAGTAGACAATTATTACTCGGCATTCACTTCTCTACTCCGTGTACTTCCAGGCTTGGGATATTCAGATGAAATCTTAGTGGAGCGTTTCTACGATGGGCTGAACTACCGCATCAGATACGGCCTGGGACCCAGCCATTATGCCACGATCCAGGTTGTACTTGAACTATAAATTTGAACTATGTATTATATTGTGAAGAGTTTACTAAACCATATTTTGTACAGGATTGCTACCATGCAGCGTCCCAGGTCGAGATCACCGTCCAGATGCGGGATGAGGAGTTCACGAAGAAAAGGAAGGCAAAGGACGGTGACTTAGAGGACCGTAAACAGAAGGGTGCTGACAGGAGTAAGGGCTACCCTAACAGGAAACGAGCGAGATACTATGGGAACAAGCCTACAGAGAGACTTCAGCTGAGCCACCCGACTACTGTGACTAAGCCGTTCCGCTCCTACCCACCCAAGGGTAAAACGAAACAAACTCTAGCACTTAAATATCTTCACAGTTATCATGACTTTTGTTGACTAACCAAGTAACCTGTTTAGGGACTGGAGCCGGTCCGAGCCAATGGACCGAGCGCCGATTTATCTGTAGACGATGCTTGAAGAACCACCCCGGAGTTGACTGTCAGGGCAAACCGGTAGAGTGTTTTTTACTGCAAGAAGAGCGGGCACAGGGCCTTTGAGTGCTTCGCGAATCCCTAGAGCAAGAATTACAGGCCGGCTATGGTGCGAGAGGTGACCAGAGATCGGACCCGGAGGCCAACGTGGAGCCCAACACACCCAACCTACGCACGGAGCGGGATCCCGAGACTCCCATAAGGCATCTACCTCGAGGCCAGGGAAGGCGGTCCTGCACATTATGGACCGCACCGAGGACCGAACACACCTACAGCTGCAGGTAAACTTTGAAACCCTAAATGTTTAAAAAGCATGCCTAAATTCTTGTATGCCAAGCTGTACGACTATGCATGAAATTTTCTAGATTACTAGTGCCACTAAAGAACTAGATTACCTGTAAATGCAGTAGGAACCTTTGATATGTGTTTCCCAATAAATCCAAACCTCGAACCCGATGAGTACAGCCTTGAGAATCCCTACTACCCAAGCGAAAAGTGCCAAGTTATCCAGCCCGGGATGATTCTACTACCAGGATACCTAACACATGAAGCTCAAGTAGCCATTACTCAAAGATGTCGTAAATTTGGAGTGGGACCAGGCGGGTTCTACACACCGACATACCCCGGAGGAAAGATGATGAACCGAAGAATGATGTGCCTAGGTAAGATTTGGAACCCATATACGAAGAGCTATCACACCGACGGAGCACATGCACCACCAATCCCCGACGACTTTCTATCTCTAATTACGGCAACCCTACGTGTTGCACAACAACACGAAGTACAACCAGTACCTGACCTGCAAGCCGACATCTGCATCATCAACTTCTACGAGAGGGAAGGCCGACTTGGATTACACCAAGACAAGGATGAGACACAGGAGACCCTAGACCAGGGGATACCCATAGTGTTGTGTCCATCGGAGATGATGCTAAGTTCATCTATGGAGAAGAAAAAGGATTGACCGAGCTATGAAGATCTGGCTAAAATCCGGTGACGTGTTGATCATGGGCGTACCATCGAGAATGCTATACCACGGGATTATAAGAATCAAGCCAAACACAGCACCCTCAACAGTGATAAACGCTACCCATAAGAAGCCTAGATGCCTCAACCTAACCTTTAGGAAATATTAAGCCATGTACCTTTTGTATTAAGTTGTGTAATGGAAATGAACATGTAATGTTGGAAAGATGAATAAAGAAAGGCTGATTATCTACAACTCTTCTCGTACCATCACTAACTATGCTTATAAACGTTATTTTTGGGAATAGGTGTTGAACCCTTGAGAGAGGGTACCCTGAGCATTCTCACACAGGCTCAGGCCGGCGACAGCGGCCACATTATCACTGGCACCTTCCCGGTGAATGGAGTCCAGCCTCAGTATTATTCGACTCCGGAGCCTCACACTCATTCGTATCCCCGACACTAGCCGAGCAGTTACACCTTGAGCCCGTGGAGTTAGAAGACTTCAGTGTGACACTACCTTCTAAAGGAAGAGTTCGTTGTACCCGGTATTTCCATGGAGCCATCATCAGAATCCGAGAGAAGATTTCCTGTTGGACCTGATAGAGTTCAGAGGCCTAGGTTTTGACGTCATTGTGGGCATGAACTGGCTAGAGAAACACCGAGGTCGTATATTGTGTGCCGAGCATAGATTGCTGCTAAAGAGCCCGTCAGGCGTTACCGTATCTTACCGCCAGAACCCCCGACAGCCGTCCGTGAAAATCATTTCAGCCATGACCATGGCCAAAGAGATTCAGAAGCAGCAGGAGGTGTACCTCTGTTATGTACAGGATACCCAGCAAGACCCGGAGTTTAACCCAGATGTACCAGTGGTTGGGGAGTTTCCAGACCTCTTCCCTAAGGAGCTTCCCGGTATGCCACCACCCGAGAGGTCGAGTTCACTATTGACTTAGTACCCGGGACAAGACCTATTGCCAAAGCCCCTTACAGAATGGCCCCGACAGAGACGATGAAGTTGGAGGAGCAATTGAAAGAGTTGTTGGATAAGGGATTCATACGCCCGAGTGTATCCCCTTGGGGCGCACCCGTACTATTTGTCAAGAAGAAAGACGGCAGTCTTCGGTTATGCATTGATTATCGAGAGCTGAATGCAGTGATAGTGAAGAACCGCTACCCTTTGCCACGCTTAGATGATCTGTTCGACCAGCTCAGAGGAGCGACAATATTTTCGAAGATCGACCTCAGATCAGGATACCATCAGATCCCAGTGAAGGAGAGCGACATCAAAAAGACCGCATTTAGGACCCGATACGGCCACTATGAATTCACATTTATGCCGTTTGGACTGACTAATACTCCAGCAAAGTTTATGGACTTGATGCACCGAGTTTTCAGAGATCAGTTGGACAAGACAATTGTGGTATTCATTGATGATATACTAGTTTATTCGAGAACCAAGGAAGAGCATCACCACCATCTCAGACAGGTACTCGAAATTCTTAGAGCCAACCAGTTGTACGCCAAATTCTCTAAGTGTGAATTCTGGTTAGATCAGGTAGCATTTCTTGGACATATCATTTCTGTTGTCGGGATAGCAGTTGATCCGGCAAAAGTGGAGGCAGTACGTTCATGGCCGAGACCGAAGTCTGTGACAGATATACGATGCTTCCTTGGTCTAGCAGGCTACTACCGACGGTTTGTTAAAGACTTCTCCCGCATCGCAAAACCTATCACTGGTGCGCGAGCTTTTTAATTACGGTCCAAAACCGTGTTACATTACGGTTCTGGACCGTAATCTACGCGGGCGTCAATAAAGATGGCGACGTCTTTAATTACGGTTTAAACCGTAATTAATGGCCCTTTTCCGGCCCGCGTGTCATTGACTTTACATTACGGTTATTTGTAAAACCGTGATCTAAAGTCCTTTGGCGCGCGAACCAAAGGACTTTAGATCACGGTTTTACAAATAACCGTAATGTAAAGTCGACACTTTAGATTACGGTTCTAACAATAACCGTAATCTAAAGTGTTTTGGCGCGCGCGCCCAAAGGACTTTAGATTACGGTTATTGTTAGAACCGTAATCTAAAGTGTAATTTTTTTTTATTATTTTATTTTTTTTACAAATCTACACAATTGCAACAGAGACAGAATTGTAACAGATAAGCAACAGAGGGCAGAAACTGCACAATTGAACCACCTGAATCAAATACCAACAACACAAATTCATTCTAATAAAGCACCAGATCGAAAATCTGTAACATATTCAATCTGTTACACAATTGCAACAGAGATAACATCTAATAAAGCACCAGATCGAAAATCTGTAACATATTCAATCTGTTACACAATTGCAACAGAGATAACAATTGCAAATTCATTTCTGCGCACAATTGCAACAGAAATATTCAATACAACAGCTAGAATCTGTTACAGCAGCAGCTAGCATAATTCATTACAAACAGAATCAGAGCAACTAACAAAAAATATAATCTGTTACACAATATAATCTGTTGCAGCAGCAACTAACAGAATCAGAGCAGCAACTAAAAAAAATATATGTTAGCAGCAGCTAGCTAGTCTACCACTCCATTCTCATAAACATGGCTGCCATGCTCTCTCTGACATGCAACAAGTCGGCAGGAGCATAAGTCTTGAATCTGGCATAATGCTCTTTAATCTGCAACAAGAAAAGGAATGGAACACATAATGAGATTAAGATAAAGACACAAAAAATCTGCCGAAAGAATTAAATACAAGACAGCGTTCGTATTACCTTGTCAATATCATTCTTAAAACTTGGGAAGTACCCGCAGAACTCGTACATATACCGCATCACGTAGTACCCGCAACTCTTAGAATCCTTTTGGGTAGGGCACTAAATCACCAAAATTCACAAATGTAAAACAATTGTACAAAGATAATAGCAGCACGAATGAAATACATGAATTACCAAACCTTGATGTAATCGACGGTCAAATCACCAAACTCTCCCTGAGGGGTTTTTTTGTAACAACTGTTACATATATTAACAAAAGCGTTTAGCAAAATGAACAAGTACATTAATTTTGGTTCAAAAAACTTACAAACAATTAAATAGTAATAAAAACTTACTCTTTGATTAAGTCTTCAGTGTTGAATTCTTTCCACTGCCCTAGTGGATCTAGAACGAGCAGAGTAGCGGTGGCAGCGCAGAATATAAACAAAGCCCAGTGGTGGCTACAATGTCAAATACAAAATGAAATGAGAAATGAAGGTAACAAAGTTAGCTAATTAGTATGTAATTTTATATTAGAACTCACGTTTGGTGATACGGCATTAGAATGAATAATTTATTCTGTTGATCAACAACATTGAAGACATGAATCATGTAGTTACAAAACCTCCCAGGGTCCCTAGTGACATTGTCGTACGATAAACGCTCCGGGCACACCGCAGTAACGCATGTCATGTCCTTCTCAACACATCTCTCAAGCAGACATCTATTATATCACATGTACTATAAAAAGTTAGCCAATGCAACTTCATAGATACTTATTCTATATGTTTTTACAGTATGAGGAAAGAACACTTACTTTAGATAAGCTTGAATAATGTTAATGTTCAGATAATCTCCACACATCATCTCTCTGATGTCCTCAAAGTTGATTGCCGTCATCATATCTTCTTCGTAGTGAAACATCGACTTTGGAAGCGTCATCATGAAGTTGTTAGTTTGAGATGACTTCACCATGATCTTGTCGTAGAGATTCATCTGCTTGGCCCCCAAAACATTAACAAGTTTTTGTGGCAGTGCGAGCTTATTTTTAGGCGCCTCAGAAGTCCTGGTGCGACCCCGGACGGGCGCTGGATTCTTACCTTTCGCACCCCGACTCACTGGATTCTTACCCTTCACACACAAACAGTAAAGCATAAATGTAAAGATAATTACTAATTGATTATTATAGTAACATTAAACATTTATCTAGAACATACCCTTCTGGCAGGATTCGTCGGCGCGCTGATCTCTTCTTCTCTGGGCCGGGATACGCGGCGAGGAACCTCAGGGATCTCAGGATTCGCCGGCGCGCTGGTCTCTTCTAGTCTGGGCCGGGTTACGCGGCGAGGAAGCTCAGGGATCTATAATAGATTAGATTAGACACTTAATGCTAAATAATGCATTTTATTAGATACTAAATGGTTGTCAAACAGTCTTACCTCATCGGTGACAACAATATAACATGCTGGCCAGGGCAATATGTCTCCCTTCGCTTCGATCAGCGTGCATTTGTTGTCAATCGCCATCGGAAGGTATGCATGCTCAAATCCATCAACTATCAGGTCCAAGGTCACACGCGCGTAGAATGGGGGTAGACGTACGAAACTGATGAGCGTGAGTGGACCTGATGGCAACACCGTCCCGTAGGCCGCATCTACAGGGTGCCCGTCTAATGGTATTTGGAGACGACATTTTTTTGCTCCTTTAATAAACAGAGATAATACGTGAAATAAATAAGTGAGTCCAATCTAATACTATTTAAATAACTTTATTTTAGAAGAAAAATAGTTAAACAAAGTTAACCTGGATGTTGGCAAACGGGTACGGGTCAGCGGCCGGAGCACAACTAGACGAGGAAGACATTCGAGGAGGATCTAGCTGCTGCTGCTGAGTAGTCGCATGTGCAATCGCATTCAACGCTTCCTGCAGCCTCTCCTCGATAGCCCGGCGCTCAGCAGCATGTTTCTCGTCATTAGCTTGGCGCTCAGCAGCGAACTTACGCTCTACCATCGCCTCGACTTCAGCAGCACTCATCTGACCCTTCCTAGCAGATGGCGGGAATACGTTCTTCTGACGTACTTCTCCCCCAAATCCTCTAACACGCCCCGGGTGATCCTTCTTCCCAAGCATTTGATTCAGCGCGTCGTCTTGAGAAGGAGGAGCGTGTAAGTCCACTTCTCCTCTCTGTGCCGCATCGTACTGTCCAATTTTCAAAGAAGTTAATGACGAGATTTAAGATCAACAAACACTTGAGTATATAAGTAAATTATTCAACAGCTACTTTCAAATACTTACAATTTGGTTTGCCAGTTGTTCCATCGCAGCATTAGGAAATATCCTCTGACCTTCGCTGGTCGTTTTCTGGCGTCCCAGTATGTACATCTGCACCCTCCTCGCCTCAGAGACATCCTCGATCGGGCATTCACTTCCATCCTCGTTCCTCCGTGTCAGCAAACCAGCTTCTTTCCATCCCTCGAGGCTGCCCACATATCCCCTTCGTCCCATGGTGTGGGGGTAGAGATTAGCTTCACGGTTTTGTCGTGCTTGTTCTTGTACTTGCTGTTAAGAAAGTACAACAGGAAATTAATTAGAAAATCAGGGATAAAGCATTATGAGCATTAATTAAGAAAAGAGTACACACAAACATACCCTGAACTCGGGGGTGGCGTGCCGCTCAACGAACTCCTTCCACTCCTCTTCAGTTATCATGCCATTGTATACAACATACGGCGGAGGCTCACGTGGGGGCACCCTGTTGATCCAATGCTCAACCAAGTAGTGGCGGAATGATTTAGCTTTGCCGGCCACCAAAGAAAGAACGGTCTTCTTCACTTCTTCTGGGATCTTGTACCGTTCTTGCACCTTCTTCCAGATGGTCTCCTTTACTTTTTCCGGGACTTGTTTCCATGTGTGGTTGATGCAGCAATGTGATCTGGCCAGAGTCCCTAGCATACTAGCGAACTCTGACCTGCTGCCCCCACCATACCTCCCATACTGGTCCCACAGAAGACTAATCTGATCCGGTTTCTGCAGTTTCAACCCACGGGTCGGACCTCTACCTCTGGGTCTCTGAGTAGCACTCGTAGAAGGTGCACTCATGGAAGGGCCAACAGCAGCAGCGGCAGATGTGGATGGGGCAACAGCAGCAGCGGCAGATGTAGATGGGACCGGTACCATTTGCTGCTCATTTTCCTCCTCCTCACGACAAAATAAATCGAACTCTTCATCAGCCATGTCCTGATCAGCCATGCCTGCAAGGATTGAAATACAATTTGAATTAAATTAAGCATTTCATAATGGTCATAAACAAGCAATAAATAAAAGAGTGTTAATTTCATATAAATTTTTATAGTAATAACTTACATACACCATTATCTCTCAACCCACATTCCCTCGTTATGGTCTGATCGTATATACTCACGATGACCTGTGACCTCAGCCTCTTCCAATGAAATAGGAACAGTTGGAGGTTCATCTTCTGCATCATACTCATCCTCATCAACCACACCATCCACACCAACTATTCCTCTTCTCCCTTTAAGCACAACAGACCATCTAGGATTACAGGGATCAGTTACATAAAATATCTGCTTAACCTTCGTCCCAACAACGAATGGCTCAACCGTGGGAGTAGCTCTAGACAGATCAACCAGTTTCATACCATGCTCCTCCTCACGGTAGCCATGATTGTTGTTAACCCAGTTACAGCGGAAAACACACATTTCGTAGCTGTTGTAGTCCAATACCCAGATGTCTTGTATAACACCGAAATATGATTGTTGTACCGAGACAGGACTATGACCCACGACACCGATGTCATATAAGTTTTGATAAGCTTCAAGCTCTACACCACTGTTTTGATTCGTTGACTTCTGATCCTGACGTTCTGTGAAAAAGGTGAATCCGTTGACATCGTACCCCTCATAAGAAATTACATCCAGATTTGGTCCAAATGCAACTACTTTAATCAGTTCAGGCACATTCGTGGACTGATCGGACAACACTCTCTCTTTGAACCATCGGACAAATGTCCTATTCTGCTCATTTTGTAGTCTAACGTCACTCATGTTTGGATATTGTGCTCTTAAAACACACAAGTGTTCATCAAAGTATGGTTCAACATCTTCAAGATGACTTAGCACAACTAAATGAGCTTTGTTAAGAGTGTCTATGTCAATTCTTTTCAGTTTCCTTCCAACCGTGCCAACACCCTTCAATCTGCCCTCGTGTCTAGAACGTGGAAGTCCAATGGTATCGACACCTTCTAGGTAATTGGTGCAGAAGTCTACAACTTCCTCTGTGATAGTGCCCTCTATAATACTACCCTCTGGGTGACGACGGTTCTTCATTTTCTTCTTCAGGACACCCATGTACCTTTCGAACGGATACATGTAGCGAAGGTACAAAGGACCACACATCAGAATCTCTCTTACAAGATGCACGAGGAGATGTATCATTATGTCGAAGAACGATGGAGGAAAATACATCTCCAGCTGGCACATTGTCACAATAAGATCCTTTTGTAATTTAGACAGAGTGTCCACATCAAGAACCTTAGACGAAATGGATTTGAGGAAGACACTGACGTTTGTGATTGTGTGTCTGACAGCATCCGGCAAGATCCCACGTAGTGCAATTGGCAAAAATTCTTGAAGTAGGACATGATAATCGTGAGATTTCATTCCTACTAATTTGAAATCTGTCATGGACACTAGGTTTCTTATGTTTGAGGAGTAACCTGATGGACCTTGATGTTGTAAAGGGTACTGCATAGACTATGTTTCTCTTCTTTAGACAGAGTGTGACAGGCAGGAGGCAAGAATGTGCGTTTTCCACGTTCTTGCGGGCCAAGCTCTGTGCGTATGCCCAACTCAATTAAATCTTTTCTTCCTTTCAAATGATCCTTTGTCTTTCCTTTTATGTTCAAAAGAGTGCTAGTGACACTTTCACCCACGTTCTTCTCGACATGCATCCCATCGATACAATGTCTAACCTCCAGATGCTGCCAGTACTCTAGTTCCCAAAATATTGATTTCTTTTTCCAGACACTTTTTTCACCACTTTTGGTTGGCGGCCCGAAGTTGTTCACAATATTATCCAACTTTTTGTAAATCTCTGTACCTGTCAAAGGCTGGCGCGCCATGCTGTGATCAGTTTTCCCATCGAACTCTTTCGCCATCTTTCGATACTTATGTCCTTTTGGAAGCATTTTTCGGTGGCCCATATACACGGTTTTCCCACTATGTTTCAAGCGAATGCTACAAGTGTTTTCACCACAAATCGGACACGCCAACGCCCCCTTGATTGAATAGCCTGAAAGATTACCATAGGCGGGGAAATCATTGATTGTGCAGTACAACATGGCACGCAAATTGAAGTCCTCTTTACTGAATGAGTCGTAAACCGTAGCCCCTTCATTCCACAAGAGTTGTAGATCCTCTATCAAAGGTTGTAGGAATACGTCAATTTTGTTGCCCGGTTGCTTTGGACCAGATATTAACAAAGACAACAAGATGTGTCTTGGTTTCATGCATAACCATGGCGGTAGATTGTAAATAACCAAAAGCACAGGCCAGGTACTGTGTATGCTACTCAAAGTACCGTAAGGGTTCATCCCATCCGTGCACAAGCCTAGCCTTAGGTTTCTCGGTTCGTTACCAAACTCAGGAAATTTTACGTCTATGTTTCTCCACTGTGGTGCATCAGCGGGATGTCTTAATCTGCCATCCTTTTTCCTGTGAACTGAATGCCACCGAAGATTCTCTGCGTCTTTCTCAATGGAGAACAAACGTCTGAACCTTGGAATGATGGGCAGGTACCACAGTACCTTAGCTGGTGAACCTTTCTTACTACCGCTGATGTGAGTTTGTTGTTTCTTATACCGTGACGCTCCACATGCTGAACAGCTTTCAGCAAATTCATCCGATTTCCAAAACAGCATGCAACCATTTGGACAAGCATGAATTTTCTGGTACCCCATACCCATTGGGCACATCATTTTTTTGGCTGAGTACGTAGTCGTTGGTAAAACGTTGTCCACCGGAAGAACGTATTTCAATAGTTCCAGGAGGTCAGTGAAACTTACGTCGCTCCAGCCATGTTTCGCTTTCAAGTTGAATAGCTTGAGGACGACACTCAACTTGCTTAACTTTGTAGGGTCACACCCGGGGTACAACGGTGTTTTGGATGAATCCAACAAATTTTCATGCTTGTCTGGCGTGTTAGAGTAATGTCGTTCCACATCTTCGAGCATAGTCTCAATGTCATCATCCCAGAAATCTGGCTCAACGTTCCCTGTAACGTCTTCTGGGTCACCAGCAACTGTATCATCTCCAAGTTCTGTTTCTGTGTTTGCCTGACCATTATCCCCTTCGTCAGGCTTAATAACATCGAACGCACTCTGACCATGCCATCGGATTATGTCTTGGAAATCTTTTGTAAAACCGCGGCGGATCAGATGTTCCTTAATTGTTTCAACGCCGCGATATCTCAGATTGTTTTGGCAGTCGATACCGGACAAAATATGTATCCCTTGTCTGTAGGTTTCAGATTGTTCGCCAACACCGTGCATAACTTATCAACTCCTTCTAAAAACTTGTCGTCCAAATTTCCGCTGTAAATCCACGAACGTTCCATCTCCTTCTAGCTATTTATATGAAGGCAGCCATTTCATACCGTCACCCGTGGCAGAGTCTTTACACTTTTGTATCTTATCAACCTAAATCCATCCATGAGTATTAAATCCCACCGGTGAACGTGTTTTTAATATGTAATTTATTGAAAATTTCGGCAGCATCTCCCTACAGTTCTTCAAATGCACGATATTATGATATTAATCAATAATATATGCATTCGAAGAACAATAAAGAGATACTGCTGAAATAATCAATAAAGTACAATTAAAAACACATTCACACCCTAGGTGTGAGATTTAACAATCATGGACAGTCCCGACAGGGACTGCCGAAGATATACCTCTATTAGGTATATCTTGGGCGGATAACTATGTTTGGTAGTTTGTCAAATATTATATGTATATATGTAAATCTTACCTCTGGTAGACGATTAGCCGATGCTAAGACGGTTGAGGTCGGAAGCCAAAATAAAGTCGTAGTCCTGATGCATAAATGAAAAACGACAACATTAGAATTCATCAAAAAATCAAGGTTAAATGCTAGCTAAACCGCGGAAAAAAATCGACAGCATCTCCCCTATATTTCTAACGTCTCCAAATCAGTTTTATCAAAGTCAAATTTGCACGCACCATCTAGAACTAGTAACATACATAAACTTATCTTCTTCTACTATAAATGAAGTTTATTTATGACCTTCTCTGCAGTACTTCAGATTGAAGGACTGAAACTAGTCATTCTAGAACCATTAAAATACCGAAACTCATCTTATTCTTTCTGGTGGTTATAACAATAGCATTGTTGATTCCTGTCACAGATTGTGAATCAAACAGAGAGCATCTGGCATAGCAGATTGAGCAGTTGAAAATGAGCTATTTTCAGGAATCGGTAATATACTTGAACTTACTTTCTTTCCTGTGGCAGTTTTAAGTAGTAGCATTTTTAAAACTACACTATTATTTATTAATTGTAATACTAAATGCTAAGAATAAATAAATACAGCAGTTTCAGTTTACGTTTGCTTTGCAAAATTACCGTTACTAAGCACCGAAGTGGGCAAGTAGTGTAGAAATCAGCCCACGAACTAGGTTGCAATTAACTGTGAATCTGGGCACAAATATATGAACAAAGTTAGAACTTGCAATCGAAATGCATGTATATGAACAAAGTTAGAAAAAAACGACAATCAATCGATCGCATACCCAATACGCGATAGAGAGGTCGACGGTGAGACCAGTGGTAGATGGGTGGTGACCGGCGGCGATGGGAGTGACAAAGGTGGTGGGAGCGATGGTGGCGATGGCCGTTAGCAAGGTGACGGGAGAGAGGAGGCGATTTCAGTGAGGAAGATAGCGCGAAAGAGAAGAAGAGTTACTGTAAGTACAGTGTGCAGAGTAAACGGGCAAATGTTGTAGTTAAAAGGACTTTAGATTACGGTTTACATGAAAACCGTAATGTAAAGTCACACTTTACATGACGGTTCCTAAAGAACCGTAATCTAAAGTGTAACGAAATTAATAAAATAGCGCGAAAATTATTTGGCCTATGCTGGGTTTCGAACTCAAGATCGATGGTGTTGACTCATGTACCCACGGCCATTGAGCCATGAGTCTTATTCGATCAAACAAATGTAACACATTAATATAAAGTTATTTTTAATCTAAAATAAGCTGGTAACGACGTCGTTCACTGTAATTTAGATTACGCGCGGCGTCGAAAAAATCAAATAATGCGGGAAATATTTGGCGTCAGGTCAAGACGACGTCGTTGACCATCAGTGGGCGGGGACTTTAGATGACGGTTATTAGTAAAACCGTAATCTAAAGTCCGTTGACCGTAAAGCGCGCGTCAACACGGGACTTTAGATTACGGTTTCACAAATAACCGTCATCTAAAGTCCGTCCTAAAAAAGGCGCGCCTACCTCCGATCGATTATTGCTTACGGTTAATTTAATAAACGTCATTAATTAACTCCGGCCTTCATATTAATTACGGTTTCTGTTAAAGCCGTGATTAAACCACCGTCATCATTAAAGGCTTCCGTTCCACCAGTGTGTATCATCATCAAGAAGACACCCCGTTCACATGGACAGAAGACTGTGATGCAGCATTCAGAGTTGAAAGAAGCGTTGACCTCAGCTCCTATCTCATAATTCCCGAGGTACTGATGGTTATGAAGTCTACTGTGATGCATCCGGTATGGGTATGGGATGTGTCCTCATGCAGCACGGGAAGGCTGTCGCCTATGCCTCCCGTCAGTGAAGAAGCACGAGGAGCACTACCTACACTGATCTTTTGAGCTGGAGCAGTCGTGTTTGCACTCAAAATTTGGCCCATTATCTCTATGGTTCAAGATCACCATTTACTCAAACCACAAAAAGCTTTAAAGTGTGGTTCACCCAAAAAGAACTGAATATGAGAAAGCGTAGATGGATGGAGAGTTCCTCAAAATTATGATATTAACCTTTAGTATAAGGAAGGCAAAGCCAATGTAGTTGCTGATGCACTTAGCCAGAGAGCTCACACATTGCATACCCTCATAGCAGGCACTAGCCTAGTTGAAGAAGTGTGTAATGCTCAGCAGAACGACAGAACAATGACTGATATTAGACGGAAGCTAATCGCTGGCACACTAGATAAGAAGAGAAATAGACTACCAGCTTCATGAGGATGGCCTGATTCGTGTGAATGGAGATTATGTATTCCCCACGAGAGCGTAGAGCTCAAGGAGCGCATCATGAGAGAGTCTCATTCTTCTAATACATCTATTCACCCTGGAGCTTCAAAAATGTACAAAGACATGAAGCGATATTTTGGTGGGTTGGCATGAAGAATGACGTCTTGAACTTCGTTATCAGATACCTCACCTGTCAGAAAATAAAATTTGAACACCGAAAACCTGGAGGCACAGTGCAGCCAATGCCTACCAGAATGGAAATTCTATGATCTATCGATTGATTTTGTAGTTGGACTGCCACCGACCCGAGGAGGATTGATATGATATGGGTAATTGTTGATCGCCTTACAAGGTAGCAAGATTCATTCCAATGAAGGACAATGGAAGGTGTCGAAACTAGCCGAGCTTTTTTCTAAAGAGATTTTAAGACACCATGGAGTGCCAAAGACCATAGTGTCAGATAGGGACACGAGATTTCTTTCGAGATATTGGAGAGCTTCATGAGGCGGTTAGGCACCGAGCTGAAGCTCAGCATGCTTTTCACCCGCAGACCGATGGTCAGACGGAGAGGGACCATTCAAACCCTAGAGGACATGCTTAGAGCATGTGCCTTAGATTTCCAGGGCAGTTGGTTGAATAAGTTGCACCTTATCGAGTTCGCATATAATAACAGTTATCACGCCTCAATCAAGATGCCACTTTTCAGGCGTTATATGGTAGACCTTGCCGTACACCGTTGTGTTGGGATGATTCCAGTGAAGCTTTATATAGGCCCAGACTATTTGCAGCAAGTACAGGCTGAGGTCTAGCCAGATCAGAAAGAACATAAGAGCCGCACAGGATAGACAGAAAGCATACGCAGATAACAGACGTCGAGACCTGGAGTTCGCCGTGGGCGACCAGGTGTTCTTACGAGTGCCGCCGATGAAAGGAATCTACAGATTTGGGCCAAAAGGGAAAGTGAGCCCGAAATTCGTAGGCCCCTACAGTATTAGGGAGCGTGTGGGCCTAGTTTCTTATCGACTTGATCTACCCTCAGAGTTGGGAAGAGTTCATGATATTTTACACGTCTCTCAGCTAAAGAAATACATGCCTGATCCCTCACATGTACTACAGCCCGAGAGGTTAGTTCTAGAGACCACATTGAGATCCGTGGAGACCCCTCAAAGAATTCTAGACACTAAGACCGGGAGACCCGGAACAAGTCAATTAGACTAGTGAAGGTGTTATGGTCAAACCAAGATATAGAGGAAGCCACATGGGAGCTGGAAGATAAGATGAGAGATATGTACCCCCATCTTTTCACCGATACTTCGGTGTAGGGTAGGGTACAAGGGCGTACCCCTCTTTTAAGGGGAGTAAGCGCGTTTCGTTTTGGATGTTTCGTGTGTCACTGTGTTGT
This sequence comes from Limonium bicolor, assembly GCA_023374045.1. Lineage (NCBI taxonomy): Eukaryota > Viridiplantae > Streptophyta > Magnoliopsida > Caryophyllales > Plumbaginaceae > Limonium > Limonium bicolor. The sequence continues at coordinate 225,274,516 of CM041779.1, forward strand.
AATCCTACAACCACATTGATGTGGTTGGTAGCCGTTGTGTGTGTGAGAATGTTATGTACTATATGTACGCTCTGTATCAATGAATGGTTGTGTGCTATGGTTTGCACTTTGGCACGTTATGCTCTGTGTATGAATGAATGTTGTATGCCTTGGTTTGTACTTTGCATGTTATATTACATTGCTAGCATTTGGTCTACTATGAGAACTTGTGTGAAGCCACTAATGTGGCATAGTGCTTAGAAGCACTGAGAATTATAATTATGGGACTTAATCCCTTGGTTATCGTGAATGAATTTGGGACTTGATCCCTAAGATTACCAAGAGTAGAAAAATAAAGTTAAGGAAGTAAGACTTCGGGACAAAGTCTCTTTTAAGGGGGTAAGTTGAAACACCCCTGAACATTTAAACGCATAAAATCAAAACCCAATGAGATTATCCGAAAATAACGCATTATATAATTCGGATATAAAATAATTTATGAACAATTAAATTTAGCAACGTTACATATTAATAAAGTCACATACTTATATATGTACGAGTATGAAAACACATGTACATAACGTTACAGTACTATAACGTTGTAATAATTACTAACGTCGCATAGTTATGTATAACTAAAACGCTACAAAATAAAAAGGTCGTATGTATAACGTAACGAAAATTAAGTGGTCACATATCTAGCTAATAATGCGATATATTATATGGTCTCACATATATAAATAAGCATGTATAACTTATTCGAAAGAAAAAGAAAGAAAAAGGAGCAAAGACGCTCCCGCTGAGGTTCGAACCCCATACCTCTCGTATACCCCCTGAATGTCTTAACCAGTTGAGCTATGCTCGAATTCGGTAATATTCACTAACGATTTAAAACAAGTAGTACTAAGGTCACTAGAACAAATAAAAAGAAGAAGAAAGCATTCACGCTCTTCCCATCTGAATCCTGTATTCACCGATAAACCAGGAGTAAAATACCCCTACGTTCCGCCTGTTTTCCGGTTCTGGCCAAGAGCAACGAACAAGATCCAACAGCACGACTTGTTCTTCCTCGGTATTGCTCTTGTTCAAACAAAATATTCAACAACATGGGTATACTGTCGGTTGCTGGAGAATCAGATAGAGAGTGATGGCCATAGTGCTTATGGTTAAACTGTGATAAGATACTCCCTAAACTGCAATTAATAAACCAATCTAGCCCATGACCTCATTCCACTATTGGCACAACCTGTTGCAAATTCAGAAACAGAAAAGGCCCCTCCTTGATTCCCACGTACTCTTCAAATTTCCAGGTCGTCCCTAGCTGAAGTTTCTGCAACCGATCCCTTACTACTCTTGTGCCATACTAATGTCGGTAAAGACAACCCAGGTGACAGAAAAATATGCGATAGTGCTGTTTTGTTTTTTCCAAACTCCCATGCCTGTCATGAGAATCAGTAAACATCTCCCACTTAATTCATAAACCCACGGTTGCCTCTCTTCCCTTCTCGGGTACACACCAGCCCTTGCAAGATTCAGAGACCCCTTCATTCTCCTCTGATTCTTGCATGCAAAGTAATGCTTTGTGTGGCATCACTATCTCCCTTGTTTTCTTCATTCTGTTCGATCAATGATTGCCAACTTACTCTAGTATTTTCCTTGTTTCTTTTTATCAGTGAACTAAGTCTTCCACTCCTCCTGTCTGTCTGATCAAGCTGGTGCCCAAGCTCTTTGGAATCTGAAACCATAAACACAAGGAGCTAGCGAGGTAAAAAGTCTGCAACAAGTCACTTTCTTTCTCTATTTATGTTTTGCCTGAAAACCATGCACTAATCTTCTAACCTTTTTACTGTCTCACGTAGAAGCCATACATGCTAGGTAGGAGTGGAGCACTGGAAATCTTGAAACCGGTACTCTGCTAGGACTTAATCTGGAGGTAAAAGAAAATCTCCATTAGCACAAAGCTAAGCTGCTCCAGCTCCTCATCTACCTCCTTTCTAGATTGCCAAATATTAACATGTGAGTACTCTTTCAAGTGGGGTCGTGAGTCCAAGAACCCAAGAGATTATACCGTGCCAAGAATCTCCAGGAGGAACCCCATTTCCAAAAGACAGAAAGAAACCTAAGGTATTGAAACTACCTAACTACTCTGTATAGATTCTTAAAACTCATTGTTTTTTGTATAACCATAATCCAGTGGAGTTGCTGGGATTCTATGAAAATGAGTTTGAACCTACTACATATGTAACCACTAGTACAGAAATGGTCTATCGCAGCGCCCTACCGCAGCGGTTGTAAAAAAACCGCTGAGATAGGCCGTTTTTTAAAAATCCCGCAAACCTATCTCAGCGGTTGTTACTTACAACCGTCGGTAGGGTCATTTAAAAAAAAACTCATCGCAGCGGTTCCTACTAAGAACCGCTGAGATAGGTCTTTTTTACTGACTTAACTCATTGGTTCTTAGTAGGAACCGCTGTGATAGGGTCTTTTTTTCCCCAAATCGAGCACTCCGTCATTCTCCTCTTCATTCTCTTCTGTCTCGCGAGAACGAAGCAGAGCGACGGCGATTCGACGGTGATTTCCGCGCAGCTCGACGCCTGCGATTGCTCCACCACCGCCACCGTCTTCTTCGTCGTAGCGCCATCGTTCTTCGCCGCCGTCTCTATTGCAAATCGTTCCGCCAGGAGGTCGCAGGCGTCGATCGAGAATGCTGCGGGAACCCTAGGTTCGATTTCCGAATTCGAACTTTGAAATATGTTAATTATTGTCTTGTTGATTGAATAAACTAGTTGTAATATAGTTTGATTGTTAGTTTAGTTGTGTGTGCATAATTTGAATATAGATAGATTATTGAACAAGTATAAATAGTTGTAAAAAACGGTACGGGAGTTTAGTACGGGTCATCTGAAGTATGCGATACGGAAGTATGGATACGGATAAAACGGGGTTAATGATACGGGTGATAAATTTAATTATATAAATATAGAACAGAATTATAAACATGACTATGAAACTATGAAAGATATTAAAAAATAAAAATTGCAAATCAATATACAAATAAGGCATATAAACATCTACTATATAAAATAACTTAGTTCAAGTATTATTACCATTTTATATTTATAATTTTTTTCCACACTATAAGTTTTAACTTTTCATTATATAGATCCAATAAAACAAGTTTGTAATTCAAAACAAGTTTTAATAGATTATTGTATATGAATTTTTTACTAAACTAATTAGATCTAAACGTTATATGTTGAATTCATTACATAATGACTACATGATACCAATATCATAAACATATATAACTCGTTTGTTGACATGAAAAAGTTTGAATTCATATGTATATATGCTGTTGACTATTATAATTTACATAATTCTTGCAAAAAAATAGACTATTAATTAAAAAATCCTGTAAAAACGAGCTTAATATGTTCTTTTACACAAATTTGATACGACTAATTCGGTGCTGAAATCAAAGTAATACTGGTATTGTATTACTTTTTTTGCAAAGAGCCTTGAAAAAAATTACAACCTTTATAAGAGAAGAAGAGCGTGGGAAGTAAGAAAAATGTAACAAAAAATGTTAACTCAAATAAAACAGAGGAGATATACTGCATAAAAGCAGCACACTAACAGTATAAATAAATAAATAGAGCTGAAACAGATGTTAATTAACGCCTTTAAAACTGCGCAGCGCTTGTTGTACGGTATTAAAACAATTCATAATAACAAATTTATAACTTAAATTCATATAAATTGAAATGGTAAATAAAACTACTATGAAAAGAAAAAGAATAACTACAAATCATTTTGTTCTTAATTCTCAAACTATTTAAAAATTAACTTCAAGTTTCACATTAATAAAGTGGTAAGATCTATAACTTTATAACATCTATGTTCTCCCATTACATTGCAGTAATACGTGCTTAATATGATAATGCTTATAGTATGGGTTTCTTGCTCCCCCTAATATTATTACCTTGATTCACAGCTGTCTGCAGTAATTGGGGTGGTCTCTATGTCTCTTCTTCCTCATTGCTTCTATTGTGCAGCATGAGCGGAAAGGTAACATCTTCATTATTTTTTTTCTCTTTTTTATTTTCTTAATATGATAACGCTTATAATAATGGATTTCTTGCCCCCACTAATATTATTTCCTTGCTTCCCCGCTGTCTGCAGTAATTGGGGTGGTCTCTACTTCTTCTCCTCATTTATTCTATTGTGGAGTAAGAGTGAAAAGGTAACATCTTCATCTATCTTTTCTCTTTGTTTGTTTAATTAATTATTGCGAAAAAGTGGTGTGGTTAATATTGAGTGATTGTGATAAGGATGGTTGTGTCAATTGTTGAATTTATTTGTCGTGGTAAATAAGATGTTGGTGAATGCTTAATGATAAGCATGGGATTAACACGATTACGCAAAGGTCATGCTGAATTTTTTCTAGAATCGTATTAGTCTTATTAATTAATTTTATTTGTTATTGTGTATAACAATCTTTACTTTTCTTGTCAGGTCTTCTGATTCTACTATTGGATTTGTACCAGTACTTTCCCAGCCATCACCAAAGCAGTCTCCTAGCTTCCCCCTGTGTACAACCTTAAAACAAGTAAGTAATTAAACTTTATTTTTGTTTTAATATGCAATGATTTGTTGAAGTTAAATTAAATGTGTTAGAATTGTTAGAATAAGGCTAGATTAGTTACGTTGGAACGTTAGAGTACTTAGGCTACGTTAGTTTGGTTGAACCATAGAGTAGTGCTGAGTTTGGTTGCAACCGTACATCCAGTAGAAACATGCTCCATATACAAATGCAGACAAACTGAAAGACAAATCAATCTTAAACTTGTTTTGTTTTCACATATAGAATGGAGCGTGACTGGATGTACGGTGATCGAGGGGATCACTACTTTGATGAGAAGCGTGAAAGAGTTTCTCAAAGCGGTAGTGCAACACACATGGATAGAACAAAGGCGGACAATATTTCATGTCCTTGTGTTGACTGTGGGGTCGTAAGGAAATATGAAGACATTGAGGAAATTAGATTTCATCTTAAGTCCCGTGGATTCATGCCACATTACAGAAGATGGAATTTTCATGGAGAAACTGTTGCAGCTAGTGCTTCAACATCATCAAGGGCTCATGATCCACGTTATGCAAGTACTGCCCACACCTCAATACCATCAATGAGTCGGTACCGTTAAGTGATTCAGGATTCGATGACAGTGAGACCACTCACCATGATGAGCAAATGGATAAATGTTAGAAAATGTTGCGGATACTTTGTCGATAAGCCGGAAGAGTATCAAAGATTGTTGGACGCATCAAAGACACCTTTGTACCCTTCGTGCGTTAAATACACAAAATTGAATTTGTACTTAATTTGTTCAACTTAAAGGGGAAATATGGAGTTGGTGACAAGTGTTTCACGTCATTTCTAGAGCTGATACATGATATGCTTCCTGATGAGAATGGTTTCCTACATCCACCTACGAGGCAAAGAAATGGATGTGTCCAATGGGAGTTGAATATAAAAGATTCATGCTTGCCCAAATAATTGTGTGCTTTATAGGGGTGAATACGAACATCTAGACAAGTGTCCTAAATGTTTGTTGTCCCGGTACAAGGACAAGGATGAGGATTCCTCCTTTCAGAAAAAAAATCGTCCAGTGAAATTATTATGGTACTTGCCGATAATTCCTAGATTCAAACGGTTGTTTGCCAACCCGAAAGATGCGAAGAACTTACGATGGCACGCGGATGGTAGAAAAATTGAGAAAAAATTAGACATCCTGCAGACGGACCTCAGTGGAGAGAAATATCAACAGAAAATTCAAACATCATTTTGGGGATGAGGATAGGAATCTGAGACTTGGATTGTGTACCGATGGGATGAACCGTATGGCTGTTGAGCAGTCAGCACAGCACTTGGTCGGTGCTACTAGTGATCTACAATTTACCGTCATGGTTGTGCATGAAACGAAAATACATTATGTTATCACTCCAAATTTCTGGTCCAAAGCAACCTGGTCATAACATTGACGTATATCTTGCACTATTGATTGACGATCTGAACTTGTTGTGGAATGAAGGACAGTGGTATATGATGCTCATGCGAAAGAAAATTTCACACTGAAGGCGATGTTGTTCTGTACTGTTAACGACTTTCCTGCCTATGGGAACTTGTCATGATACTCGGTGAAAGGATTCAAAGCGTGTCCGGTATGTGAGGATGACACATGTTCAGATCGTCTGAATAACTGCGGCAAAAGTTTATATGTGTCATCGACGGTTTCTTCTAGTAGACCATCCTTACCGTTCGAGAAAGCGAAAGCTGTTCAACAATGAGCCCGAGACTCGTGTGGCTCGTCTGCCTTTGAATTCAGAGGAAGTGTATGCAAAGGTAAAAGACATTGAAAATGTCTTTGGAAACACATCCAAGCCGCCGAAGAACATTTGGAAAAAACGTTCCATTTTTTTGGGATCTACCGTATTGGCGGCATCATGCCGGTTCGACATTGTTTGGATATCATGCACATTGTGAAGAACATCGGTGAGGCAGTGTGTGGTACTTTGCTCAACATACCCGGCAAGACGAAAGACGGATTGAAGGTGAGGAGAGATATGCAAGAGTTGCGCATACGGAAAGAACTAGACCAATAGGATGAGAAGCGAACATATCTACCTCCTGGTGTTATACCCTCTCTAAGAGTGAAAAATTAAGTTTTGTAAGTGTTGCACACATTGAAGGTACCATCTGGGTACTCTTCAAACTGGAAGAACCTAGTTTCTATGAAGGATTTGAAACTGTTAGGCATGAAATCTCATGATTATCATGGTTAATGTTGCATCTTCTTCCAGTTGCAATACGAGGGATATTACCAAAAATTGTCAGAAATGCTCTAACTCGATTATGTTTCTTCTTCAACGTGTCTGCTGCAAGGCAATTGACTCAGACCCCTCGATGATTTGCAACATGAAATTGTTGGTGACAATATGCCAGCTTGAGATTTATTTCCACACCATCTTTCTTCGACATAATGGTGCATTTAGTAGTGCATATTGTACGAGAGATCAAATATTGTGGTCTGGTCTACTTAGTTACATGTATCCTTTCGAACGATATATGGGGATTCTGAAGGGTAGAATGAAAAACAGATATAGACCGGAAGGCAGTATCATCAAAGCAACAGTGACTGAGGAAGTCACAGAATTCGTGACAAGTTATTTTGAACGATGTAGAGTCATTTGGTATTCCCAAACCACGTCACCATGGTAGATTTAAGGGTAAAGGAGTTATGGCAAAAGGTTGTTCGTATTCTCATGATCTTATAATCAGGCACATTTGTTTGTACTATAACACCTTGAGGTTGTTGAACCCTACTTCGATATTCACATTGCTGAGTTGAGTCGACAAAACCCTACCAAAAACCGTATCTGGCTTAAAAAAGAACAAATCGAGTATTCGTCCAATGGTTTAAGGAATATGAGTTGAGCAAGCTTCATGAACCCCGAAAGATGTCAATGAAGAAATCAGATGTCTAGTGTTGGTTCTGGAACAGATGTTGTATCGTTTGAAGGGTATGACATTAATGGATGCACATGCTACATGCACGCCAAGATGCTAAATCAATACATCAGAACATGGGGTAAAAATTGAAGCATCGGTGACTGAATATGGTCTAGGTAACCAGGTTCAACCAATGAGCAGTAGTAGTAGTTGGTATTATGGTGTGATAGAGGACATATGGGAACTAAAATATCACATTGATTCGTTTTCTATTGTTCCGCTACAATTGGGTGGACAACCGACATGGACTCCAAAATGATAAGGACTTATTTGGTTGATCTTTCACGTGTTACAACTAATAGGAAGATCAGTTTGTGTTAGGTAAAGACTGTGACTAGGTGTTTTATGTTGAAGACCCAAAAAGCTAGTAGATGGTATGTTGTTCTTCCAGGCGAAGACCGGTTTGTTGAGGATGAAACAACGACGATGATGATAATGGATGATGATGATGAAACAGTAGTTGCATACAGGGTTGCATGATTAACTGATGTTTACAAAATGATGATGTTCAGACCATCTACGCTCGATCAGACCATAATGAGGGGGTTTGGGTAGAAAACAGATCATGATATATGTTACTATGTCTAGGTAACACCATTGGTGAAATTACATTATATAATTTGTATTATTGTTGTTACAAGTTATCAGAATTAATTATTTATGTTTGTTTTTGCAATTATACATCGTTCCATGAATATTGATCTAATGTGTGTTGTTTTTTCCTCAGTGATGATGATCCTATTGATGATCCTATAGGACAGATGCTCCTGACTGGGGTAAGTAGACCGGTAAAACGCACCACACGAGGTGGTAAAAGAAATCAAAGAAGCAGACATAGAGACCACCCCACAGCAGACTGGACAGCTGGGCCTTCACAAGAAGCACAAGGATACAAGTTGCTCCTCCGCCTCTCAAGAAACCCAAAAAACGAGGGGCAACCCGTGGGCTGAAAGCAATAGAGGCCCCCCAACGAAGCCTTTGGAGTTCAATGAGTTTAATCAGCCCACGGGTACTTGGAAAAATGATTTCACTACTCTAGCTAGGCATTTGGTGAGTACATATTTCAATATAAACCACCATTGGAAGCAAGTGCCTCAGGCGTTGAAGGAGAGAGATATTGAACGTCTCAAGGTATTTGTTACACTTAATAGTTTGTTTTAAGATTATATAGTTTACTATTTTACATTAATCCATTTTTTTTGCATAAGGACCGATTCAGTATAGATCCTTCTATGAAGGATGATGTGATGAAGGGGATTGCCACACAGTTTTAAAGACTTCAGATCTCTGCTCACGAGGCAGTACATTTACTGTGAGGAACCCACAGAGAGAGAGGGAGGCAGAAGGTGAGATGTGAAGATGTGGATGATCGGAGACCACCGTGGCAAAAATATGATGGTATTACTGAAGAGCAGTGGAATGAGTTGTTGTGAGCGTTTGACCCTGAGTTCAAGGTGAGTTTCACACTAGTAGTTGTTCTTTTGTATGATCTTTTAAAAAGTGTCCTTAGAGTTCATTTGGTTTAATTCGTCTTTTTCATATATTTTTGCATAATTTTGTTTCATACATATATGTAGGCTATACGTGAGAAACAACAACAAAATGCAAAAAACAAAAAACAAGTGTTACCCCCATCACATGGGGAGTACAAGTATTGCTCAGCGTGTGCCGTAGTGGGAGAAAGAGGGGTTGTTGCCAGCTGGCTCGAATGTCAGCGAACGAAGGATGAAGGTTTGGGACTTAAGTCGAACGGAAGAAACCTTCAAATCCGGTGGCACCTGCTGAGTATGATGACGCCACGAGAGAAGTCATCAACCAAATGGTAAGTGATTTTTAGTTTTAAAAAATGTTTATTAATTTATAGAGTAACAATAGCAGTTCAGTTAAATAAACCGAAGTATCCTTATTGACTTATTAAACTCCATAACAGGAAGAGTTAAGCTCCCAGATCACCCAGGGCACTTGGCAATCCGTTAGGCAGGATGATCCCACTTCCCGCGCTCTCAGGAAGAAGGATCATCCGGGTCGTGCAGTAGGCTTTGGTGGTCATGTCGGTATACGCCAAGCCTTCGGTAATCCTGGGTCCAAACACAGTGCTGGAGGGAGCATTACATATGAGGAGCACTTACGCCAGAATGTGGAGCTCGAGCAGCGACTATGAAATGAATTTCAGCAGCAGTCAATCGCTCAAGCTATGGAGATGATGCGATCTGAGAGGATGAGTCAGGAGGTTTCTAGACCGCTAGATCAGGCACAAGCAGAAGAGCCTGCAGCAGTGCCTCCAGTAGTGTTCACTCCGTCACCCATTTCCATATTCTATTCAAGGTTAGAACAACATGTTAACTACAAATACAAAAAAAAAAAACAAATTATACACTGTTTATGTGCATCTAAATCTTTAATTTTGAAAATTTAGCAACGATTGACTGCACATGTTCCAAATGATTGGCGTTGACGAAGTCGAAGTAGGGTGGGGAAAACTTTTCAAGTCTTGTGCTGGAGACACCGTGAGGAATGCAGCGCTCCGAGAGTACCATGCCGGGTGCTTGTTGAAGGTTACGCGCCTGCTTACGCGGATTGTCAGATACCGGTGCCCAGTGCAGACATATCCACCCTTCGTCAAGCTGAATCCATGCAGTAGTGGTGTAGATTGATTAAGCTTGGGGAGCAGCAGGTAACCCCATGAAAAAACTTATTCTTTAACATATCCTAGAGTAGAAACATATTTATTATTTTAACACATTCAATCAAATTCTGATAAGGCAAAAGGAAAGAGAGTTGTTGTTGCACCAGCTAATCCTTCGATGGCATCCGCGACTAGAGTTGTGATGAGATCGAATTTGCTACAACCGGCGGTTCTGAATGCCTTACCCCCCAAGCTGAAACTGTTGCACTCCACACTATTGATGACGCCGCCAGAAGAGATTCGGTTACAATGGAACCAAGACCGGATCTTTTTACTATGAGGCGCTCAGAGTTTTGAAATCTATCTTACTGATTTTGTGGAGTTGTTCACGAAGGATTGGTTGAGTGCGTCGATTCTCAAATCGGCTTGCATGTGAGTAATTAGCATACTTGTACACATTTTACTCTGTATATTTGAAAATTAAATTCATAATATTGGTTTCTTTATATTGTGCAGGTTTATTGATGACAAGGCGGTCCAAGTACATGAGAATAGTAGTTTCGGGTTCTTATGCCCTGACTACTGTTGAAGCTAATATGGGATCTGACCCCCAAGCTTTGGTCCAGTACTTGTCGAATGTGATACATGCGTGTGCAGTTGCTGATAAATCTTACATAATGCTGCCTCTTCATCAAGGGTAAGAATTTTATCTAATGTTAAGTTAGTTTAAAAATTATGATATTTGTATTATGTAATTGATTGAATTAAGTTCTGCTTGTATTGTAATCTATGAACAGCCGACACTGGTCTTTGCTCGTTCTATGTCTAAAAAGCCCAAGAGTCCTGCAGCTTGACTCAGCATCTCGGCATCCCAAGAGGCCACTTATATATAACATGTTGATGAGGTGATGAATTTACTTAACTTGATTAATTATCAATTTTTAGTTATTTCTTAATCATCCGGTTGATAACTTTTACTTTATCTGTGCGTATGAATTCTAGTGCCTTTGTATCTGTAATAACGCAAGTCCGGGAGAGAGATTAAGAAGATTCCGTGGAATGTAGTCAAGGTATTTTTGTAGTCCTTATTCAAATTTTGTAATATGTTCATTAGTTTTAAAATAGGAACAGTATTATAATTTATGTGTTAAATCGATTTTGAATATGTACGTATATACATGTGCAGTGTCCACAGCAGCCGGGAGGTTCGGAATGTGGCTACTATGTCATTCGGTTTATGAGTGACTTGATAGCGGGACCGAGACTCTTGCCAGAGAAGTCTCTAGACTGGTAAGTAGCATTCTCGAAATATTTTGGTTTTGTAGATAATTTTTAACATTGATTCTTAAACTCAAAGTATTATTAGCAACTAATCATATTTCTTTTTGTGTTAATTCAAGGCTTTTGAAGAGTTGGTAGACGGTTACAACGAAGGACATATAACCGAGGTGCTCGAAGAATGGGCAGAATTCATGAGCGTTAATGTAGGTTGCTTTAGGGTTTGGTAGGATTGAGTAGGATGATTTTGAAATTCTCATGAAACAATTGTCGTTTCTGTAAAGATTTTGTTGATGTTTGATTAATTTGCTCAAATTTGTAAATGTAAGTGGATTATTGCCCGTAGATAGGTTTGGTGGCTATTTAAATGGTGAAATGGTTGATCTAATGCCCCACTGTGGTGGCATTGTTAATTGCTATATCTTAACAGGTTTGATTGATTTTGGGTGTGTGTGGTAGAATTGTAGGGTGGAATGGAAAAAAAAAAAAAAAAAACAACCTATTGCAGCGGTTCTTATAAGAACCGCTGCAATAGGCCCTTCATTTTCTGAAGAGACCCTATCGCAGCGGTTCTTCAACAACCGCTGCGATAGGTTGTTTTTTTTTTAAAAAAAGGTCTAGCAGGTGTTAAAAGAAGCTGCGTTAGAGTACTACCGCGCGGCACCATCGCAGCGGTTTTCACCGCTGCCATAGGTACCAAACAACCGCCGCTGCGGTAGGGTCTTTTTCTACTATTGTGAACCCACCTAATTAACTCCTATACACCTGGGAGGAAACCAAGACACAGATCGTGAACAGAAAGGAAAACTTAGAAAAGGTAATGCAGAGTTCACACCTTCTGGTTTCTGTCTTTTCTTTCGGTTTACAGGTTCTGAGTAAAGGGGTTTTAGGAGTGCAGGCCTACTGTCTTAGGTCTGTTCCTTAAGTGATATCGTGGGGAAACAATAAATGTAAGGGAAAATGACTTGGAAAACCAGAAATCATGTAAAAGACCACAAGAAATCATAACAGAAAAAAAAATACATCAACTTCAGTTCTGAAAATTTGTGCTTCGACATATTAACTTCTCAGGGTGTAGTTTTGCTGTGTGGGTTAGTTTTGGACTTAAATCCTGATGAAACTCTTAGTAGGTGGGGAAATACTTAGGTAGAAGTGAAAAGCCTGGTTAAAGAACAATGAGGGGAAAATAAGAGAGGAAAGAAAGATCAATACAGTTTCTGTTTCAAATGGGTTAGTTTCTGAGAACTTAGTTAGTTGGATGGTTTCTGTAACCTTGACTTGGTGTCTTGGTTTCTTAGAGTTAAAACTGTAACTAAATACAGACTAAGTATCCAAACAAGATGGGGAAACAGGGAAGGCCCAAAATCACGAGCTAACAAGAATAAAAGAAAGTGAGGAATTATCAGTTTCTGAATTCCAGTTTATCAGGAAGTGCGTCTGTATAAACCCAGTGATAGAGGGGAGTGTATGGGATTATATTGTTTTAGGGTTTATAAGTTAAAGCCTTGCGAACTCATGTAGCTACAGGTAATACAAGTGGATGAGGAATTGGAACCAAATATGAGTAAAGAAAAGTGACAGAGAAGTGTATATACAGCTTGTTGTGTAGTAGTAGTGTTACAGTCCTGGTTTCTGTTAGGGATAGCAGAAAGACTGCATAAATTTTGAAGCTGCTTCGAGGCAAAAAAAAGAAACTTGGTAATACACTTAGTAAGCTGGGCAATCGGGGCTGAGGAAAAGATGGGAAGATAGATTAATGAGGAACAGAAGGAAATCGAAGAGGGTGGTCCAGGATAATCTTACAGGTTTAGTTTCAGTTCTGGTTTCAGGTAGTGTAAGATACTTCCTAAAGGTTTGTGTCTTGCTCATTGAATTTAGAATGAACTTATAGTATGTTAATTGACTTAACTCAGTGTGTAAAACATTTGGAGGGAGTTGCAAATCAGTTTAGGAACAGACAGAAAACAAGGTAGGAGAATACACCAGTTTGTGATTTCAGATTCTCTTCAATTCGGTTTGGGACATCTCAGTAATTTGGTCTAAATTTTTTTGGGTCCTATCTGTGGTGTTAGAATCCTGCTCAAAGTCTTGACTAACCAAGTGGGTAATATAGGATAGATTGGGTGCCCAGATGTGAGCTACCAGAAGGGAATAAAAGAGATGATAGTAGAACTCAATACTTCAGTGTTTATGTCTTGTTTCTGGAGGTTTGTTTCTGTTCTGTACAGTGGAGCAGGTGAATGTGTTTTGATGAAAGTTTCAAGTTTAAAATATAGATGAAACACTTAACTGGGTAAGAAGTACATAGAGGAGAGATTTGAAGGAAAGAATTGCACTTAAACAAAAAAGAATCAAGGAGAAGGCATCGGTTTCATGGGTTTTTAGTTTCTATTTTCCTGATTGCCTTTCTTTTGTGTCTGTTTCTGTGTAATTAACTACAGGTGCGGTGTGGGTGTTTCATGAGTATAGTCTTGAGTATAAACCAAGGTTAACACCCACGATTAGTTGTGTAAGCACTGCAGGAAAGAAACAAACATAAACTAAACTAACTAGCAACATGAACCAAGAGGGAATGTGTAGCTTGTGCTTCAGTTTCATTGATGTTAGAGCTTCTGTATAACGGTGTTACTAGGGTGTTATAAGTGTGATTCTAGTTTAATATTGAACTCAAATAATAGCTAATGAACATAACTAGGATACCGAAGCATGTGGAGAAAGTTACACATCAATTACTACATTAAAAGTGAAGTTAGATAAGGTATTACAAGGGACTTGTGTTTCAGATTTTGAAACTTTTGGACTGCTGTATAAGTGGGTTTAGGGGTATTATATGGTCTATATTATCTTTATACAAGGATTAAAACGTTGCTCACCTATTTATCTAAGGAGGGAATACACATTAGACAAGTTATACCTACTTTATATAAACTTGTTACATAAATAGCGCTTAAAACGCTCTAAACCATTAACTAAGGAAAAAGGACTTAGTTAACGTATAAAACAAGGGTGTGAATGCCCAAGAGTAAAATAAAGTTTAATACATGGGAAGCCCTAAGAGCTAATAAAGGTTGAACATTCAATATAGATTTACCTAGGGAATAACACCCGATACAAAGTGTCATCACATGAAAATCATAAACTGACACATTATTTAATTAACGCTAGGGCCGTAGCGAACTCCGACCGGGACCCCGTGTGTGATACAACTCGTACCTCCAAATAAGGTATGGACATGTGTGGTTCGTATGTTGTCGTGTTACACGGCTTGTTTGCTGTGTGCTCTGTGTGAAAAAGACCATAAGATTAAAGCATGAAATGGATTGCTGCTTATCGTGTTATATGATTTCTATATCATCGTTGTATATTATTTGCGCGCACACAGTAGTCCCTTCTCGTTTATGGAATTTGAGATGAAACACTGTGAACTATGAAAACAAAGAAAATTCTATAAAGGGGAACTCCTCTCTAACCATGGAGGACGTACAATGACACCCACTATGGTGTCTATTCATGAATGATAATGAAGAGCAAATCTCAATTGGTGGAACATGAGGATAGCCCAGAAAGACAACATCTCGGGCCGCGCGGTATGGAATACTCGGGAGTTGGTATCTGCATCAGATCCTTCGCCCTTCTATGTGGAGCGCATCCTGGAGTCTAGAGGTGACTCCGCTTTCTCGACCCTGGGTGTCGGGAATGGGGGAGTGACAAATTGGTGGAGCTTATCCTGGAGTCTAGAGGCGACTCCGCTTTCTCGGCACACGATGTCGGGAATGGGGGACTAGCTATGGAGGAGACGTCCTCCAACGAGCGGTGACAAGAGAACTCACAACTAATAAAGAAGCAAAGAAAGATGGGCACCTATACTACACGGTCACGGGAATTAACCTACATCCCCAGACCTGGTGCAAAGAAAAGAGAAGAGAGTACACATAATGGGAACAAAGAAAAAGAGATGAAAACACTCAACGTTGAATGATCCCACTGTGAGGATCATCATTATTCAAATTCTTTGTAAACTCTACTTGTTCTTACATGCTTGAGATGCTTGATGTTATCTCTATGCCCAACATGTTGTGAGTTGCTATATTGATGTTGTATGCTGTGTGTTATTATTTTATTATAGCATGCAAATTGGACTTAATCATATTCGACCAAGTAGTCATGTAGCCCGGCAACATGCGGGCTACACACGTTCATACTCAGCATAGTTGCTGAGTCCTTTATTTTTACAGGTATAAAACTGGAAGCAGACGGAGAGTAGGCAGAGTGACTACCATTGGGGTAGCCCATCGGGACAAGACTTTTAAGTAGTATGTTTTTAATGTATGGGTTGTGACTATGTAACACTAAACCCTAGATGTACGTTTCGGTTTGTGTTGTTTAAGTTAAGAACTTATGATGTAGACTCTCGGTACTTGGTTTGTATTTCCCGTTTGTACTTGGATTTGGCTAAGGTTTAAATTCCAGTCATTCGGACCGTAGCTTGGTAATGATAGTGTTGTTGTGTCAACCACATGGGTGGTTGGCTTTCTGTGACACCCGGATGGAACTGTGAGTCCACTGCTTAGACTTTTTGTAATATCGTTTGGCGCACCGTTCAGACTATTGTTGGGTTATTCGGGGGTGTTACATAAATAATTCCATAATACTCAAAACTTACAAAATTTATAAATTAAGTTTAAAAACTCAAAACCCATACTAATTTACATCAAACTAAACTAGATTTTATAAGGAATCTATGGTTACAATTTCAAGTCAAAATACCTTAGGGAAGACCATTAAATAAATCCAACAAGATAGGGTATTATTCTGGAATTAATATTACTAAAACCTTCCACGTTTTAATATTGGCCTTCCGTTCCTATAACCCACGATCGGACGTCCGATATTTCTCGAGATCATCAGCTAAACTAAATCGACAGACGCGTGGGAAATCGACGATTTCTCCCAATCTACAGAACCAAATTTGTTGATTTTTATTTCATTGGACTCGAAATTCAACAAAGATTCTAATGGTACCAATTATACGAGCTATCATGCAGTATATTGTAAATACGATTCTGGGTATCGAAGTTAGGGTTTATGTTAGTTCCAATTTTGATTTTGACAAATTCTCTTAATACAACGTGTAATAAACGAAATTGATACGTGGGTTTGACCGGTAATGTAAAGAAGAATGGCAACATCAAAACAATTTGATCGGAAACTCACCAGAGAAGCGCCGATGAACAAATTGAATTTGACTTCTGGAAAAAAAATCGAAGTTTGAGGCAGTTCGAGTAGCGAACTTTGCAGATCTATAAAATAAGTTGTAGATCGAATTAGGCCATGTTTTTGGGCTTAATCGAAAGAGGAAATGTAACTCTACAATTTTATAGCCACATCTCCACCTAATACGGAATACACATGAAGAAATTTAAGTCAAAAGTCTCAGGTTTATACCTTGCGTTTTTCTGGAAATTCTATGATTTTATGTGCAGTTTGACTTGGCTACTTCCCGAACCAACTCGCGCTAACTGAGAAGGATTCAATTCACAAAACCTACCACATTTTAAAGTAGGAATGTAATTCTAAATACTAGTGGAAGAATCATTGAATTTGATAGATTAGAGAGAAAGTTATAGATCTCACAAGATCTGGGTTTACCTATCGATTTCTGGAAAAGATTTGGACAGGAAATCCACCGTGATCGACTAGCGAACTTTAGACGCCTTTAACTTCCACCCTAATGAGCACCAGCCTTGGGTGCAAAAAGGAAAGTTGGAGAGGGATTAGAGATCTACAAAACGAGCTAAATAACTCGAATTTTCATTGACAGATGAAAGAGATATGACTCGACGAAGTTACCTTACCGAATCGGTTTTCTGGAAAATCCGGGTTGCAGGTTTTGGGGAAGCAACTTCAGATCAACTTTGCGGCGGATGTAGAAGGAGTTAGGTCATATATGAGTAATGGTTAGAAAGAGGGTTTGAAGGAGAAGAGAATGAAAAAGACGACAATCAAAAATACCCAAGGACGGCTGAGATAATGGAGCCTGAAAATGAGGTAACCTGGCGTGGCACATTTCACGAGGCACACGTGGCTAAGTCAGACGGCCCTTGCCACGTCAGCATCCTTCAAAATTTTGGCTTTAAACTTCATTTTATCATAACTTTGGCTAGGATGATCCGTTTTTAACGTTCTTATTATCAATCTTCTTGGTTTTCCATAATATTTTTAATGATATAGGTTTCATGGATTGGTTAGACCATTCTCAAAAAGTCAACCCTAGCAAGGCTTAAGGAGCTTTAAGGTTTCTTTGATTTTATATTGACTTTTATGATTTAAACCAATGCTCCAAATATTCCTAAAATCTTTATAATATAATTGGAGTGTCTAGAAATTTTTCCAAAATTTATTGACTTATAAATCTTATTATTAAATTCATAGTACTATATAATAATTTAGTATTTAATTGTATTATTTGGGGTTTAATAAAAGAAATCCCCTAAATTAATTTGAATTAATTTATGGGGTATTTCAGCATACCCCCCTTAAAAGAAACTTTGACTCGAAGTTTAAAATGAACTAATAGGTACTCACACCGCTTCGGGTGTGCTATGAATTTCAAGAGGTTCATCCAATAATAATTCCAACGGAATTCCATACCAATCCAATCCTTTATTTCCATCCGTTTCCATTTCCAAATGAATTCCACTCAAGATTACTCAAATTAAACCAAACCAAGACATTTTATAGATGGAAAGCAAGTGAAATACCCCGAGTAATTACCACTTTAAGTTAGTAAAGTTTAAATTAAATTATGTGCAATAATTACCATGAAACATTATGGTATTTTAAATATAGATCCAAACGGATACTTATACCGTATATACATATCGGTGGGTAAAATAAGTACCACTAGTGTGCCTAATATATTGTATGAACATCCTATATGCCCTTTACAAATTATAAATGTTAACGTAAACTCATATATATGAGTGCGCGCTTCTAAACCGAAAACTAGGGGTGGCAATTTTTACCCAACCCGATAACCCGACCCATACCCAACCCGAAAATAGCGGGTTTGGGTCACGATTATTGACCTATTTAATTATGGGGTCGGGTATGGGTTACCTATTAAATTTTTGGGTTGGGTATGGGTTCAAAGTCCGAACCCGTAGTCAACCCGACCCGTTTATTCTATTTTATTAAAAATAATAATAAATAAATAATTAGATAAAAATATAAATATATTACTAAGTAAGTGCTAACCTACTATTAGTAAATACAGATTATGTAGTATTTTGATGAGAGGTTGTTTATTTGATAATACTACTTGTTGTATTTCTTTATAAAACAAAAACGAGAGTATTCGTTATGTGGATTGTCAAAAGACAGTGTGCTGCTCTTCTCCACAGCTCCCACTGTGGTCCTATCTCTTCTGTACTCTGAAGTTTTTTTGTCTATGTTTTGATTCTATGTTTTGAAGGAGAAAATACAGTTATATTTGGCCCAGGCGCGTACACATCACCTTCTTCTGTTAAGTGCTACTGAGCACGACATGTATGTGGAAAAAGAAAAAAGACGGAGGATAATGAAAACTCTGGAATATCTACCATATTGAATGTATGATTTCATTCATTTGTAACTCCGTTTGAGTAATTATATAAAAAAAATTAATTCCAGGTCTTTTAAATTTTGCATCGCCTAATTATGTTGGGTTAAACTGGTCGGGTATGGGTTTAATCATTTTATATGGGTCGGGTATGGGTTGATAATTTGTAACCCGATTATTATTGGGTCGGGTATGGGTCAATACAATTTTAATCGGGTCGGGTATGGGTGAGCTTCAACCCGACCCATTAACCCGAATTGCCACCCCTACCGAAAACGTTAATATAGTCATGTATATATATATGTACACATTTATGTATATATATGTACAACCGGTGTTACGTACATAAATAACAACGTGACAAATAAAATAGTCGCGTATATAACTAATAACGCGATATATCATATAGTCACACATATACATACAAATAGACATGTTAAGTAGCTGATACAAAAAAAAAGTGAAAAGAGCAAACACTCTCTAGCCGGGATTCGAACCCAGTACCCCTCGTACCCCTCCTGAATGCCTTAACCGGTTGAGATATGCTCGAATTCAATAACTAATGCTAACGAATTAAAACTAGTAATAAGACTACTAAAGTAACTACAAAAAAAAAAGAGAACAACAGACAATCGATACCTCTGGGTTCTACCTGAAAATCCTGAGCTTGTAACTGAGCAGCCACGCATTACTAGTGCGCGCTTGAGTCTTCCCAACCTCTCCACATGCTAATCACTTCTGCATGCCTCGATTAACAACCGCCCAGCTTTCTTTCCCACTCCCCCAGCTACCTCACGTTCTGTGCCAATCCAGAGCATGGCCTTTAGCTAACTCCCACGCAGTGTCCCCCACAATACTAACCATCTTTTACATGCAGAGTTCGTTTGACAGTATCTGCATTTGACCAGTACCTTGCCCTTCTTCCTCGCATGGGTGGGTGTGTGTGCCATCGTTTATTAAACCCACTCAACTCCTTGCACACCCTCCCAGTCGCCTCACGTTTCGCACCAGTCCAGAGCAAGACTGCTAGATTTTCGTCATTCCTGGTGTAAGGTAACTCCCTGCTATTCTAACATTTGCTCTTCGATTCTCTTCGCCTTTCTGGTTAAGATTGCACCTACATAGTCCATCAATCTTTCATGTTCTGTATCTAAATGCAAGCCTCTGATTCCCCTTGTTTCAATTCTGGAAATGGGTGCTTCAAATTCAGGGAAAACAGCAAGTAACCTCTCCATACTCCTCTGATTTCTCACGAGCAGACAGCAAGGTAATACTCCAAAACAAATCTTCTTCATTTCTGTTTTCTTATCTCTGTGTGTTTCTGTCTGAGACATCCCTGGAAACACATGCATTGCTAAGTGGAAAACAGATCCTAGGTGAGACCGTATGATCATTCTGTCTCTTCTAATGACCAGAACCAAACATCACTCCACTCACTTAACTCTTCTGCCCTTGTCATGTGTGATCCCCTCATGTTTTCCTCTAGGTTTTGGTCGAGAATCCCCTGAGTAAGAGCTGAGGAATCCCCCTGGCAACGTAACTAGAAGTTGTTGTCGTATGACCAAGGAACTGAAGTCCCATATTTCGCCAAAGGATTAACCCAGTGGAATCGGCCAAGTCACTTAACGGGTGAGCTATCCCTAACCAGATTCTATGATCAGAAACCAAACACACTGTCAAGTTTCAGTTGTTGAGCACTTGAATTCTGTGGCATGTATCTCTCAGTATACAGTTGTCCTGGGATATGTTGGAGTTTTAAATCTTGATAAAACACCTAGCTAAGGGGAGGCATATCGTCTTGGGAAGTAAGGGTCTGTTGTAGAACATTAATGAAGTTGAGGAAAATGGTGCACAGAACTTGATCTTTTCTTTCCCTTTTGAAACCTTGCTTCTGTATACCTGAGTTGCAAGGGTAATAAGAGTGTGGTAAGAATTTAAAAATGAACCCAAGACACTGCCAAAGAGTGAACTAAGTTGATATATATTTAGGAGTTCGAAGTCAGTTTAAGCTATGAAAAGAAAAAAGAAACTCGAGGAAAGTATGTTCAGATTTGGTGTTTCGGTTTCTGAAACTTGTGTCTCGTATGAGTGAGTTCTAAGGGTGTTTTAAGTGCGGTGTTGGCTAATAATGCACACTGATCATATCTAATACATTAAGCTAGGGTGGTGAAACATTTTAGGAGCTTTAGATGGCAGTTGGATGCATCAAAAATGGGGTTGGATAAGGTTATACTCAAGGGTGTGTTTCAGGTTTTGAAACTGTTGGACTTCTGTAAAAAAAAACAAGTTTTGGATGGGTTTGACAGAGTTGCCAAGGTAGCTCTTGGGTTTAAAACATACCCAGCACCCTTAACTAAGTAAGTAAGTATTTTGGCATAAATTGAAAGACAAACTCATGGACAAAGAAAAGAGAAAGACTAAGGTATAACAGTCTTATGGTTTCTTTTACCTGCGGGCATCAGTTTTGAATAAGGAAGTTTCCAGTAGAACTATCAGTGTATTCTAGGTTGGTTTTAAGTTTATAACACTTAACTAATTGGTCGCGTGATTTGGGAATGAATTTAGAAGTTGGGTTAGTAAGCTAGTCCTAAACTGAATCCATGAATAGAAAGTAAAGCAATCTGTCAAGTTTCAATTGTTGTGTATCTCAAATTCTGTAACATTAGTCCTGTGCATTAGCTTGCAGAAAAGATGGTAGGAGCTTTACTTACTCAGTAACCAACCCAATACAAATTACCCACGCACTTATGTAAGCAATAACTAATCTAGGTTGTGGAAATATCAGTCAATTTATTAAAACACCAGTAAGAAACATAAGAGTGTAGGGTTAGTTTTTCAGTTTCTGGAATGTTGTGTTCTGCATACTAATTTCTCAGAAGAAGGGTAAGGATAGTATGGAGCTAAGATTGTATTTAAGGCATTGTTTAGGCACATTTCTAAGCCAGCAATACGTAGGAGTGTTTTTAAGAAAAAAAAACCCCAATCAGATGCATTAAGAAAGGAGGAATAAAACTGAAGTTAAGTTCAGTTCTTTTCAGTTGTACAGATCTGGTGTAAAGAAGTTTTAGAGGGGAAGACCTCATTGCTTTGGGCTATTTTAGGGGTAAAACGGTATCAGTACACTTACCAAGGATGGTCAACGATTGGGAGAAATTACAAGTGAGGAAAGGTAAAAGAAGGGAAAAGAGAGAAGTGGCCACATCAGGTTTCTGTTTCAGATTTTGGATAAGTCTTGTTTCTGTATAAATTAGTTGCAGTAGAGTTGTCACTGTGTTTTAGGTTGTGTCGGGAACATAGAAACCCAACTAAAGCACTTAACTAAGAGAGTGTATACATTTGGAAGAATAGAAACCAGTTTAGGCGAGTTAAACTGAAGCTAACTAAAGTAAGAAACGGGATGGTGTGTTTTCTGTTTTCTGTTTCAGTTTGTAGTTAGTACTGGGATGTTTTAGTAGCTTTAATAATGTTGTTTAGGGTCTGTTCTTGAAGTTAAAATCGTGGTCAAAACCTAATGAATGAGAAAACAACAAAGGAGATAGAGATGATGATGTAGCAGTTTTCATGTTTCAGTTTCAGTTTTTCTAGCAGTTCTGTATTAAGGGATTTAGTAGGGCTATCAGGATGTCTTCAGTTGTTCCTAAGTTAAGAAAGAAAAAAAAACCTGCTAAAGTGCTTAACTAAGTGGTTACATGATTTGGAGCCAAATTCATGAATAAGGAAAGGATATAATGGGAAGAGATTCTAGATTCTAGATTTCAGTTACAATTCCTGAAACATTGATTTCTATAACCGTGTACAGAGGGGTTAGAAGGGAGCTATTCTGAGTGTTAATAATCCTGGAAAATTACTAGCATACCTAAGTCAGGCTGTGGTAACTAGGGAGAAGTTAAGAAACAGATTAACAATGAAACAGAAAGATAAACAGGAAATAAAACTGTAACAGATCATGGCCCAATTTTACAGATTTGAGTTTTTGGGTGAGAGTTCTATAGAGAGTTGTCTAAGTGACTTGGAGTCTGTTGTTGTGGGTCTGTTGTGAGGTAGGGACATTATTAAAACACGTAACCAATCAAGTAAGTACTCTGGGATAGATTCGAAGACAGATTTGTGAATATACAGAAAAAAGTAAGGGAAGCTATCAGTTCTGATTTCTGATCTTCAGTTTTCAGGTCTGTGTAAGAATTTTCAGAAGTGTAGTCCTTGATTTCTTTGGGCTGTTTTGGGAGTTAAAGCTACATTAAGATGTTAACTACACAGCTAAACCAATTGAGGGAAAATTAGAACCAGACTAATGAACAATAAGGAAACAGAAGAGGAAAGGATATATCAGTTTCTTAAGTCTCAGTGGTTCGTTTTCTTCAGTTCAGTATGTACCGAGGTATTGGTTGGGGTTGTAGTGAATTGCTAATGAACCTAAAACACCTATAATATACCCTGTTAAGTTTATAAGTACTGAGGGGAAGATTAGGAGGCAGATTAACCACCTACAAGCAACAGTCAAACAAAATGCACCGATTTTGTTTTCTTCCTGTCGGCACCAGTGTGTTGCTTCTGTATAATTAGGTGTAGAAGCTTTAAGAGGGTTGATTGGTCTGTAGCTGAATGTAAAACCCTGCTATTGTACCTACCTGCGAGAATGTGAACAAAGAAAAGAGATTGAAGAGAATTTCTTTAGTTCATGGAATCTGTTTAAGTTTCCAGTTTCAGTTTTCAACTCCTGGAGTTTCTTGTCCCAGTAGAAGTGAGTTATTCTGTAAGGTTAACGAGTTGCTTTGGGTTGAAAACATTGTTAATACCTATAACTAGTTGGGTAAATATTGGGAAAGAATTAAACACCAGTTGAACTAACTAGAAACAAGAATCTAGAAGAAGTATATGGGTATTGTGGTTTCGGATTTCGGTAAATTATAGTTACTGGATAACTGGGTTACAGAAGCATTATGAGTGTGATGCTAACTTAATAATGAACCTAAATCATAGCTAATAGATATAGCTAGGTTAGCAAAACGTGTTGAGAAGGTTAAACATCGGTTTACCACATTGGAAATGAAGTTAGATAAGGTAATACATGGTAATGGTGTTCAAATTTGGGGACAGGTGGGTTCTGTATAAATAAGTTTTAGGGGTACTTAAAAGGTTATATTATTACGATACTAGGTTTATAATGTTGCTAACCTACTAAGCTAAGAAGGGAATACACTCTAGGCAAGTTAAATCTACCTTAGGTAAACTTGTTACATATTAGTGTTTTAAAACACTCTAGACTAATAATCTAAGGTGAGTACTTGGGAAGCTCTAAGGTTTAGAATAAACGGTACATTCAACGACTCGCCTAGGGAATAACACCCGGTGTAAATGAGATAAACTAGAAAAGTGTCATCACATGAAGTCATGAACTGACACGTTATTTTTAATCAACGTTAAGATCGTAACGAACGCCAACCGGGAACCCGTGTGAGACGGCCCTTGCTTCTGATCCAGGTATGGATATGTGTGGTCCGTATGTTGTCGTGTTACACGGCTTGGGTGTTGTGTGCTTTGTTTGACAATGACCATAAGACTAAAGCATGAAATTGGATTGCTGTTGTGACTTGCTTATATGCTTGTTATATCATTGTTACATATTACTTGCGCGCACATAGTAGTATAGTCCCTGCTCGTTGGTGAAACCTTGAGATGAAACTCAACGGATTACGTAAACCAAACAAGGAACTATATAAGGGAACAGTCCTCTTAAACTACAGAGGACTTCCAATGACACCCACTATGGTGTCGAACTTATAACGATAATGAATAGTAAAATACCAATTGGTGGCACACATCCTGGGGTCTAGGGGTGACCCCGTTTTCTCGACGCATGATGACGGGAATGGAGGACAAGCTATAGAGAAGACGTTCTTCAATTTGTGGTGATAAGAGAATTCACAAATAAACCTTAAAGAATCAAGGAAAGAATGACACCTACATGATATGGTCACGGGATCTAACTATATCCCTAGACCCAGTGCAAAAGAAGAGAAAGAAAATACATATTATGGGAACAAGAGAAAAGAAATGAAAACACACAACGCTCGAATGATTCCATAGTGAGGATCATTGGTATAATATACCTATGCACACGTTTTATTATTTACATGAATGTTGTTGCTATACTAGCAGCTTGTTGTGCTTGATTGTGTGTTTGATGTTGCTATGATGTTGGCATGTTAAGCTTAGTTACTTGTTGCTAATGCTTTACTACCTTTAAGTGTGTATGATATCATGATGTGTTGTGGTGTGCTTTACCGCTTTATTATAGCACGTAATTGGACTGAATAATATTCGACCAAGTAGTCGTGTAGCCCGGCAACATACGGGCTACACATATTCATACTCAGCATAGTTTTGCTGAGTCCTTTATTTTTTCAGGAGATCATCTGGAACGTGACGAAGTGTAGGAGAAGGACTATCATGGGTGTAGTCCATCTGGGCAAGACTTGTGAGCAGTTCTGTCTAATTTATGAATTGTACCCTGTAGAACTAGACTCAGGATGTAATGTTTCAGTTGTGTTGTTTAATCTAGTAGCTATGTTGTATACATTAGTACTTGGGAATTGAATCTTATATTGCACATGAGTTTTGGTTGAGGGTTGTTTCCAGTCATGCAGACCGTAACTTAGTGTTGGTAATGTGGTCTATCAACCACGTGGGTGGTTGGTATCTGTAGCACCCGGATGAAGTTGAGAATCCGCTGCAGAGTTATCTCGTAATATGGCTAGGGGCTTTGTTTGTACTATTGAATGTTTATTCGGGGGTGTTACAGAAAGTGGTATCAGCTAAAATTGGTCCCTCAAGCTTTCTCTCCTTTGTAAATATCTAAATAGCAATGTGTAATGCCGCTATTACGAGATCATCCTTCCAAACACACTCCATTCAAAGGCCAAAAGTTCCTAAATAGATTCTGAAGAGCGGCCTCCTTAATTTAGGAAAAGCTATAACAGTCACAATTATAATCAAAAGACTAAGGAGGAATACCTAGTAAGACTAATGAGTCTTCGACTAAGAAGTAAGTCTTGAATAAATGAGCACGAGGGACTTTAAACAGAATTTATCATATTATATATATACAAATGTTCAGACATACATATCAAGAAAGGCAAGATATCAATAAAACTTGAGGAGAAAATTAGATGCAATTAAAGAAGGTCAAGTGACACTGAGCACAAATTGGGCTTCGAGGATTTATGAGTCGTTTTTGAAAAACGCTAACCGAGCTAAAAAGGAATTTCAAAAAGGAAAACTACTTGTGTGACTAACTGAGCCTTGGATGAACAACTTACATGGTTATTCGCTCCTCCTATCTGGTTGTTTCAATAGTTATTACCTGCCTAGAGTTCACGCCTCTGCACTCTGTGGCACTGAGTGTTTTGGTATCGCTCTGGTGCAGTTAATGATCTAGTGGGAATATGGGAAGTGTCAATCTTCGTAAATTTTTCCTTTGACTCTTGATATTGCTTCATCCATGAGCTGAGTCTTTGTTGTGACGTGAGCGCGTCTCCATCGTAAACAGTGAGGGGTTGTATATCCCCTGTCCAGAGAGGACATTGTGAACACCGAGGGGTTGTATATCCCCTGTCTAGAGAGGACATTGTAAACAGTGTGGGGCTGTATATCCCCTGTCCGGAGAGGACATTGTGAACAGTGAGGGGCTATATATCCCCTGTCCAGAGAGGACATTATGAACAGTGAGGGGTTGTATATCCCCTGTCCAGAGAGGACACTGTGAACAGTGAGGGGCTGTATATCCCCTGTCCAGAGAGGACATTGTGAGCAATTGGTTTGTCCACTCTTGAGTTGTTGATTCTCGGATTTCTCTCATTCATTCCTAGTCCTTGTGACTACTTGAGTCTTTCTACTCCTAACTAGAACTGAATCTAACTTAAGCATTGGATGATCCTCGAAACCCCCTACAAGTGGACACATAAACTACAAATAGATGTGGAATTTTATGAGCTTAAATTAGTAAAGGGTGAAGGAAGTGGTGTTGATACTAGATGATACGATCATATGAACACATTGGTACATGATTCGAAAATTAGAGATTTCCAATATGGGAAGACTTGAAATGATGCGATGTTACTAGCAACCTAATGGTTACTACCTAAAATATATACTATCGCAACCAAATTCAATATGTAACCGGTAGTAGTCAACTACTTTAGTTCCTGGCGGAACATAAGAACATTGATGATGATAAGGAAACTAAATATCCTATATTACACATAATTATGAGCGGTGATACAAACTAAACATGTCGTTGTAATAATGACACGTTTGTAAATCGTTACTACAGAGCATACATGAGTTACAGCCAAAAGGTCAGCCAGAAAGAACAATTCAGACACTCAAAACCACATTAAAGGCATGAACTTCCGACCTCCAGAGTAAATGGATAGACAAGTTACCACCCACCGAGATTATGTATAAATTAAAATACCCCTTGTCAGTCAAGAGACTTTTACTCCTATACAATTAAACCATGCGCTGCCTTGAAAGGCATAGTGAGGGAAACCTAAACCTAGACAAAATCAGAGTCGCACAACAGAAGCTGGTGGACCGTATCTCACACCTTCCAGTTGATAGATCGGTATGAATACTAATAAGAATCTCTGAGACATAAACTGAGTCATTAACATAGTCAAGACAGTTGATAGGATTATAGGGTGAGCTACATTGCATATGAACAAGAAAGCCCCATGGGACTTAAACATCGTGAACCAAGGTTCAAGGATGATATAATAAGGATTACGTAGGCGTAATCCATTTTAAGGGGGGTAGGCGCGTTGCGCTTTTTACTAGGTTATTACCCGTTTGTGTGTGTATTGTATTGGATGTACACTGTGTGATGAATGAATGTTGTATGTTGGTTGTTTATGGTGTGATATATACATGTATGTGTGATTGGTTTGGATTGGAAAACTAGTGGTAGAATGGAAGGTTAGGAAAATGTTGGAACTTTAGAATTGATAGGATTGAATGGATTAGAACCTTGACATTTGCTGGGTGGTTAGGTACATATTAGATTGAGACAACTTCGGGACGATGTTCTTTTAAGGGGGGTAGATTGAAATACTCCGAGTAATTGCCACTTTAATTTAGTAAAGTTTAAATTAAATTATGTGCAATAATTACCATGAAACATTATGGTATTTTAAATATAGATCCAAACGGATACTTATACTGTATGTACATATCGGTGGGTAAAATAAGTACCACTAGTGTGCCCAATAAATTGTATGAACATCCTATATGCCCTAGACAAATTATAAATGTAAACGTAAACTCATATATATGAGTGCGCGCTTCTAAACCGAAAACATTAATATAGTCACGTATATATATATATGTACACATTTATGTATATATATGTACAACCGGTGTTACGTACATAAATAACAACGTGACAAATAAAATAGTCGCGTATATAACTAATAACGCGATATATCATATAGTCACACATATACATACAAATAGACATGTTAAGTATCATATAGTCACACATATACATACAAATAGACATGTTAAGTAGCTGATACAAAAAAAAAAGAGAAAAGAGCAAACACTCTCTAGCCAAGATTCGAACCCAGTACCCCTCGTACCCCTCCTGAACGCCTTAACCGGTTGAGCTATGCTCGAATTCAGTAACTAATGCTAACGAATTAAAACTAGTAATAAGACTACTAAAGTAACTACAAAAAAAAGAGAACAACAGACAATCGATACCTCCTGCTTCTACCTGAAAATCCTGAGCTTGTAACTGAGCAGCCACGCATTACTAGTGCACGCTTGAGTCTTCCCAACCTCTCCACATGCTAATCACTTTTGCATGCCTCGATTAACAACCGCCCTGCTTTCTTTCCCACTCCCCCAGCTTACCTCACGTTCTGTGCCAATCCAGAGCATGCCCTTTAGCTAACTCCCACGCAGTGTCCCCCACAATACTAACCATCTTTTACATGCAGAGTTCGTTTGACAGTATCTGCATTTGACCAGTACATTGCCCTTCTTCCTCGCATGGGTGGGTGTGTGTGCCATCGTTTATTAAACCCACTCCACTCCTTTCACATCCTCCAGGTCGCCTCACGTTTCGCACCAGTCCAGAGCAAGACTGCTAGATTTCCATCATTCCTAGCGCAAGGTAACTCCCTGTTGTTCTAACATTTGCTCTTCGATTCTCTTCGTCTTTCTGGTAAAGATTGCACCTACATAGTCCATCAATCTTTCACGTTCTCTATCTGAACGCAAGCCTCTGATTCACCTTGTTTCAAGTCTGGAAATGGGTGCTTCAAATTCAGGGAAAACAGCAAGTAACCTCTCTATACTCCTCTGATTTCTCACAAGCAGACATCAAGGTAATACTCCAAAACAAATCTTCTTCATTTTTGTTTTCTTCTCTCTGTGTGTTTCTGTCTGAAACATCCCTGGAAACACATGCATTGCTAAGTGGATAATAGATCCTAGGTGAGACCGTAAGATCATGTTGTCTCAGCCTCTTTTTCTGTTTTCTAATGACCAGAACCCAACATCACTCCACTCACTTAACTCTTCTGCCCTTGTCATGCGTGATCCTCTCGAGTTTTCCTCTTGGTTTTGGTTGAGAATCCCCTGAGTAAGAGCTGAGGAATCCCCCTGGCAACGTAACTAGAAGTTGCTGTCGTATGACCAAGGAACTGAAGTCCCATATTTCACCAAAGGATTAACCCAGTGGAATCGGCCAACTCACTTAACGGGTGAGCTATCCCTAACCAGATTCTGTGATCACAAACCAAACACACTGTCAAGTTTCAGTTATAGAGCACTTGAATTCTGTAGCATGTATCTCTCAGTATACTAGTTGTCCTGGGATATCTTGGAGTTTTAAATCTTGACAAAACACCTAGCTAAGGGGAGGCATATCGTCTTGGGAAGTAAGGGTCAATTGTAGAACGTAAATGAAGTTAAGGAAAATGGTGCATAGAACTTGATCTTTTCTTTCCCTTCTGAAACCTTGCTTCTGTATACCTGAGTTGCAAGGGTAATAAGAGTGTGGTAAGAATTTAAAAATGAACCCAAGACACTGCCAAAAGAGTGAACTAAGTTTATATATATATTTAGGAGTTCGAAGTCAGTTTAAGCTATGAAAAGAAAAGAAACTCAAGGAAAGTATGTTCAGATTTGGTGTTTCGGTTTCTGAAACTTGTGTCTCAGTATGAGTGAGTTCTAAGGGTGTTTTAAGTGTGGTGTTGGCTAATAATGCACACTGATCATAGCTAATGCATTAAGCTAGGGTGGTGAAACATTTTAGGAGCTTTAGATGGCAGTTGGATGCATCAAAAATGGGGTTGGATATGGTTATACTCAAGGGTGTGTTTCAGGTTTTGAAACTGTTGGACTTCTGTAAAAAAAAACAAGTTCCGGATGGGTTTGACAGAGTTGCCTAGGTAGCTCTAGGGTTTAAAACATACCTAGCACCCTTAACTAATTAAGTATTTTGGCATAAATTGAAAGACAAACTCATGGACAAAGAAAAGAAAAAGAGGGCATCAGTTTTGAATAAGGAAGTTTCCAGTAGAACTATCAGTGTATTCTAGGTTGGTTTTAAGTTTACAACGCTTAACTAATTGGTCGCGTGATTTGGGAATGGATTTAGAAGTTGGGTTAGTAAGCTAGTCCTAAACTGAATCCATGAACAGAAAGTAAAGCAATCTGTCAAGTTTCAATTGTTGGGTATCTCAAATTCTGTAACATTAGTCATGTGCATTAGCTTGCAGAAAAGATGGTAGGAGCTTTACTTGCTCAGTAACCAACCCAAAAAAAATTACCCACACACTTATGTAAGCAATAACTAATCTAGGTTGTGGAAATATCAGTCAATTTATTAAAACATCAGTAAGAAACATAAGAGTGCAGGGTTAGTTTTTCAGTTTCTGGAATGTTGTGTTCTGCATACTAATTTCTCAGAAGTAGGGTAAGGATAGTATGGAGCAAAGATTGTATTTACGGCATTGTTTAGGCACATTTCTAAGCCAGCAATACGTAGGAGTGTTTTTAAGAAAAAATAAACCCAATCAGATGCATTAAGAAAGGAGGAATAAAACTAAAGTTAAGTTCAATTCTTTTCAGTTGTACAGATCTGGTGTAAAGAAGTATTAGAGGGGAAGACCTCATTGCTTTGGGCTATTTTAGGGGTAAAACGGTATCAGTACACTTACCAAGGATGGTCAACGATTGGGAGAAATTACAAGTGAGGAAAGGCAACAGAAGGGAAAATAGAGAAGTGGCCACATCAGGTTTCTGTTTCAGATTTTGGATAAGTCTTGTTTCTGTATAAATGAGTTGCAGTAGAGTTGTCACTGTGTTTTAGGTTGTGTCAGGAACATAGAAACCCAAATAAAGCACTTAACTAAGAGAGTGTATACATTTGGAAGAATAGAAACCAGTTTAGGCGAGTTAAACTGAAGCTAACTAAAGTAAGAAACAGGATGGTGTGTTTTCTGTTTTTTGTTTCAGTTTGTAGTTAGTACTAGGATGTTTTAGTAGCTTTAATAATGTTGTTTAGGGTCTGTTCTTGAAGTTAAAATCGTGGTCAAACACCTAATGAATGAGAAAACAAACAAAGGAGATAGAAGATGATGTAGCAGTTTTCATGTTTCAGTTTCTAGCAGTTATGTATTAAGGGATTTCAGTAGGGCTATCAGGATGTCTTAAGTTGTTCCTAAGTTAAGAAAGAAAAAAAAACCCTGCTAAAGTGCTTAACTAAGCGGTTACATGATTTGGAGCCAAATTCATGAATAAGGAAAGGAGATAATGGGAAGAGATTCCAGATTCTAGATTTCAGTTACAAATTCCTGAAACATTGATTTCTATAACCGTGTACAGAGGGGTTAGAATGGAGCTATTCTGAGTGTTAATGATCCTAGAAAATTACTAGCATACCTAAGTCAGGCTGTGGTAACTAGGGAGAAGTTAAGAAACAGATTAACAATGAAACAGAAAGATAAACAGGAAATAAAATTGTAACAGATCATGGGCCAATTTTATAGTTTTGAGTTTCTGGGTGAGAGTTCTTTAGAGAGTTGTCTAAGTGACTTGGATTTTGTTATTGTGGGTCTGTTGTGAGTTAGGGACATTGTTCAAACACGTAACCAATCAAGTAAGTACTCTGGGATAGATTCGAAGACAGATTTGTGAATATACAGAAAAAAGTAAGGGAAGCTATCAGTTCTGATTTCTGATCTTCAGCTTTTAGGTCTGTGTAAGAATTTTCAGAAGTGTAGTCCTTGATTTATTTGGGCTGTTTTGGGAGTTAATCCTACATTAAGATTTTAACTACACAGCTAAACCAATTGAGGGAAAATAAGAACCAGACTAATGAACAATAAGGAAACGGAAGAGGAAAGGATATATCAGTTTCTTAAGTCTCAGTGGTTCGTTTTCTTCAGTTCAGTATGTACAGAGGTATTGGTTGTGGTTGTAGTGAATTGCTAATGAACCTAAAACACCTCTAATATACCATGTTTAGTTTATAACTACTGAGGGGAAGATTAGGAGGCAGATTAACCACCTACAAGCAACAGTCAAACAGAATGCACCGATTCTGTTTTCTTCCTGTCGGCACCAGTGTGTTGCTTCTGTATAATTAGGTGTAGAAGCTTTAAGAGGGTTGATTGGTCTGTAGCTGAATGTAAAACCCTGCTATTGTACCTACCTGCGAGAATGTGAACAAAGAAAAGAGATTGAAGAGAATTTCTTTAGTTCATGGAATCTGTTTCTATTTCCAGTTTCAGTTTTCAACTCCTGGAGTTTCTTGTCTATGTAGAAGTGAGTTTTTCTGTAAGGTTAACTAGTTGCTTTGGGTTGAAAACATTTTTAATACCTATAACTAGTTGGGTAAATACTGAGAAAGAATTAAACACCAGTTGAACTAACTAGAAACAAGAATCTAGAAGAACTATATGGGTATTGTGGTTTCGGATTTCGGTAAATTATAGTTTCTGTATAACTGGGTTACAGAAGC
This sequence comes from Limonium bicolor, assembly GCA_023374045.1. NCBI lineage: Eukaryota > Viridiplantae > Streptophyta > Magnoliopsida > Caryophyllales > Plumbaginaceae > Limonium > Limonium bicolor. Next base: position 225,307,604 of record CM041779.1, read on the forward strand.
ATTATGAGTGTGATGCTAACTTAATAATGAACCTAAATTATAGCTAATAGATATAGCTAGGTTATTAAAATGTGTTGAGAAGGTTAAACATCGGTTTACCACATTGGAAATGAAGTTAGATAAGGTAATACATGGTAATGGTGTTCAGATTTGGGGACTGGTGGGTTCTATACAAATAAGTTTTAGGGGAACTTAAAAGGTTATATTATTATGATACTAGGTTTATTACGTTGCTAAACTACTAAGCTAAGAAGGGAATACACTCTAGGCAAGTTAAATCTACCTTTGGTAAACTTGTTACATATTAGTGTTTGGGAAAATTCACGAGATACCACTGTTTTCTTTCATAATTCACAATATACCCCTATGATTTTAGTAATTTAACTTTAAACATGTTTAAATGTTGTCCAAAATTGATGAAACTTTACATGGACGATGCTAAAGTGTTATATTTTGGTCCAATATCAAATTTGAAGCTCTTTAAGCTCACATATGACCTGTGGGACCCAATGAATGTATGACTGTTCATTGGGTCCCACAGGTCACATGTGAGCTTAAAAAACTTCAAATTTGATATTAGACCAAAATATAACACTTTAGCATCGTCCATGTAAAGTTTCATCAATTTTGGACAACATTTAAGCATGTTTAAAGTTGAATTACGAAAATCACAGGGGTATATTGTGAATTACGAAAGAAAACAGGGGTATATCATGATTTTTCCCTTTGTGTTTTAAAACACTATAGACTAATAATCTAAGGTGAGTACTTGGGAAGCTCTAAGGTTTAGAATAAACGGTACATTCAACGACTCGCCTAGGGAATAACACCTGGTGTAAATGAGATAAACTAGAAAAGTGTCATCACATGAAATCATGAACTGACACGTTATTTTAATCAACGTTAGGATCGTAACGAACGCCAACCGGGAACCCGTGTGAGACGGCCCTTGCTTCTGATCCAGGTATGGATATGTGTGGTCCGTATGTTGCCGTGTTACACGGCTTATGTGCTGTGTGTTTTGTTTGACAATGACCATAAGACTAAAGCATGAAATTGGATTGCTGTTTGCTAAACGAGAAATTGTTAGGGTAAAACTACATATATAAAAACAATAAAATGATAAACTAAACCTGCAACTCTACTACGGGTAGCAAAATAAAACCCGGTCGGAGTATAGTGTAAGTATATTACGACCGAGAGTATCGAACCCAAGGGACTTATAGAAAACTAGTCCTAATCCGGGCAAAAGCCTATTCTATAATAAAAAGGGGGAAAAGTAAATGTAAGTATAAATTAAGAAACTATCTAAAACCTAATCTAAAATAGTATTTATAATGATCTACCCCAGATTTAATGGTAAACGTCATAAAGACACATATGATCACCCAGGAAAAGAATAAACTTCAAATCAACCAACTCTTGACAGTGTCGGATATCATGCGGGATAGAATGCGCACGGCAGATTCAAAAACCTTGAACGTGCCAGACGTCTTGTACCCGGCATGCCACCTGGCATTATCAAAATGGCAAACTACTCTCCAGTTCGAACCCGAACCAAGAACTCCCTAATCATTATCGAAGACTAGCAAATATTTGGTAATCAACGAACCGACAAGGGGAGAATAACATGGCTAATACTAAATCTTAGGTTTTCATCCTCTAAATTGTAGAAGACAAATGGAAATACCACCTAGAGTTTCTCAACCTTTCTGCCTTAATAAAGTCAGAATTTGATGTAAATGGAAGGAGAAGCAACTTCATTCCAATTGCAAGAAACACAAAACTCCAAGTTGAAACTTATGTCTTTTATTGAATAATCATAGTGTGTTTACAAAGAGAACCATTTCTAACCAGAGAAGACAAAGAATTCTACATCACCATCCACACAACTACAAGAAGAGAATACAAAGAGGGAGAAGGAGATGTTAATAGCCTTAACCCGACAAGGTTTTCTTCTTCTCTTGCGTGGATGGATCCGTAGACTTCTTTGGACACCAACAATGGAGTGAGGCGAAAATATAGAAGTGAATGGAGTGGATTTGGTATGTTGAAGTGTGCCAATTGATGTAGACTCTCGGCCTATTTATAGGGCTTCAAAATGTCGTTTGCCGGGCGTCGTGCCGGATCATCAATAGCCGGCACACGTGGGAAATGTGCCTAACTGTTAACGGTCGAAACCGTCAATTCCGCGCGAAATAGTACATATGCCGGGTAGGATATACCCGGCATCACACCCGGCAGCGGTTGGAAATCACGTGGAACATATGTGCTGTCGTATGGTCAACTGAAGCGACTCTATACTCATGCCGGATAGAATTTACCCGGCATCGCATCCGGCAAGGCCTCTTTTCTGTTCTGTGCTCATGCCGTGTAGAACCAACCTGGCATCGAGTCCGGCATCAATGGAATTTCTGCCTAGAGATGCGTTCCTTGTATATAAAACACATAAAACATAAGACTGTACAAATAATATACTTTAACGCATAATCTATCATAAATAACACATATATAACTTTATTTAGATAATTATAATACTAAATCTAGCACATAAAATATGATAAGTCTGCGGCTTATCACTGTTGTGACTTGCTTATATGCTTGTTATATCATTGTTACCTATTACTTGCGCACACACAGTAGTATAGTCCCTGCTCGTTGGTGAAACCTTGAGACGAAACTCAACGGATTACGTAAACCAAACAAGGAACTATATAAGGGAACACTTCTCTTAAACTATAGAGGACTTCCAATTACACCCACTATGGTGTCGAACTTATAACGATAATGAATAGTAAAATACCAGTTGGTGGCACACATCCTGGGGTCTAGGGGTGACCCCACTTTCTCAACGCATGACGATGGGAATGGAGGACTAGCTATGGAGAAGACGTTCTTCAATTTGTGGTGATTAGAGAATTCACAAATAAACCTTAAAGAATCAAGGAAAGAATGGCACCTACATGATATGGTCACGAGATCTAACTATATCCCCAGACCCAGTGCAAAAGAAGAGAAAGAAAATACACATTATGGGAAGAAGAGAAAAGAAATGAAAACACACAACGCTCGAAGGATCCCATAGTGAGGATCATTGGTATAATATACCTATGCACACGTTTTATTATTTACATGATTGTTGTTGCTATACTAGCTGCTTGTTGTGCTTGATTGCGTGTTTGATGTTGCTATGATGCTGGCATGTTAAGCTTGGTTGCTTGTTGCTAATGCTTTACTACCTTTAAGTGTGTATGATATCATGATGTGTTGTGGTGTGCTTTACCGCTTTATTTTAGCATGTAATTGGACTTAATAATATTCGACCAAGTAGTCGTGTAGCCCGGCCGGCAACGTACGGGCTACACATATTCATACTCAGCATAGTTTTGCTGAGTCCTTTATTTTTTTCAGGAGATCATCTGGAACGTGACGGAGTGTAGGAGAAGGACTATCATGGGGGTAGTCCATCTGGGCAAGACTTATGAGCACTTCTATCTAATTTATGAATTGTACCCTGTAGAACTAGACTTAGGATGTAATGTTTCAGTTGTGTTGTTTAATCTAGTAGCTATGTTGTATACACTAGTACTTGGGAATTGTATCTTATATTGCACATGAGTTTTGGTTGAGGGTTGTTTCCAGTCATGCAGACCGTAACTTGGTGTTGGTAATGTGGGCTGTCAACCACGTGGGTGGTTGGCATCTGTAGTACCCGGATGAAGTTGAGAATCCACTGCAGAGTTATCTCGTAATATGGCTAGGGGCTTTGTTTGTAATATTGAATGTTTATTCGGGGGTGTTACAGCAAGAGTCACATAATGAGTAAATCAAGTACATTATAAATCAAGTACATACATGCACCTCTTCATCCCTCTACTGGAAAAACACAGGGCATAATCTGGATGAGGTGACGAAGAAAGAGTATGCACTACCCCCCTGAAAAGAGCTAAGGTACGCCCTCGTACCGCTACTAATGAGATCCTTTATATGGAATGGGTACAAAGGGGATATCTTGTGAATAGGTGTGGGTACTTCACTCTCATAGAGTCTTCAGTCTCCCAAGTAGCTTTCTCAACCCATGATGCTCCCAACGGACTTTCACCAGCTTAACTGATCTACCTCTCGTCTCTCGGACCTTCGTGTCCAAGATCTGAATAGGGATCTCCTCATACCTCTGTGTAGGCTCAATCTCTAATCTCTCTGGCTGCAGCATGTAAGAAGGGTCAGGTACATACTTCTTCAGCTGAGATACATGAAACACGTCGTATACCTTCCCCAACTCCGATGGTAGGTCTAGTCTATATGCCGCTAGGCCCACTCGCTCCGTAATCCTTTATGGACCGACATACTTAGGGCTTAGCTTCCCTCTCATCCCAAATCTGAAGATGCCTCTCATCGGAGACACTCGTAAGAAGACCATATCCCTGATCTGAAACTCGAGCTCTCTGGTACGCTGGTCCCCATAAGTTTTCTGTCTAGACTGCGCTGCCCTCATGTGCTGCTGAATAACTCTAACATCATCCTGCAGTGTCTGAATGTACTCCGGCCCAATCAAGACTGCCTCAGTAGGGTCACTCCATGATAAAGGAGTCCGGCACGGCCTGCCATACAGAGCCTGGAACGGTGCCATGCCGATAGACGAGTGGTAGGAGTTATTTTAGGAGAACTCTACCAGGTGTAGACGCTCTACCCAACTCCCTTGATAGTCTAGAGCGACCGCTCGCAACATATCCTCTAGCGTCTGAATCGTCCTCTCGGTCTGCCCATCAGTCTGAGGGTGAAAGGTTGTGCTAAGGCGTAACTGAGTATCAAACGCCTCCTGCACCTGACGCCAAAATCTACTGAGGAAACATGTGTCACGATCAGAGACGATCATCTTCGGTACCCCATGGTACCGGATGTGCTCTGTAATGAACACCTCAGCTAGTTTGGGCACCTACCATGTGTCCTTGATAGGTATAAATCTTACTATTTGGTCAACCTATCGACTATCACCCATATAACATTCAGTCCACCTCTAGCTGGAGGGAGACCGACTACAAAATCCATACTGATATCGTCAAACTTCCAGCACGGTACTGGTAGTGACTGAATCTGACCTCCTGGTCGACGATGCTCAAACTTCACCTTCTGACAAGTGAGACATCAGGAGACAAAATCTGCAACATCCCTCTTCATCCCGCTCCATCAGAATAACTGCTTCAAATCTTTATACATCTTGGTGGCTCCAGGGTGTACTGATAATGTAGAGGAATGAGCTTCAGAGAGGATCCTGGTCTGAAGTTCTGTCACATCCTGGGGAACATAGAGTATGCCTCTGACTCGAAGGTGTCCCTCGCTGTCTAGCTCGTATTCATACTTTAGACCATCGGGCAAACCATCTGCTAACTTCTGTCTGGCGACCAGTAGATATACATCACCGTCCTTGGCTGCATATACCTCCTCAGTTATGGTGGTCGTCTCTATCAAGGCAAGAAGTGAATATGCTCTTCTGCTTAGAGCGTCTGCCACAACATTTCCTTTTCCTTCCGTGTACTGGAGATTGATGTCATAATCGGCTAGTAGCTCTACCCATCATCGCTGTCTCAGGTTCAACTCCTTCTGAGTCCAGATGTACTTCAGACTCTTATGGTTTGTCATAATTCGGACTGTGGCTCCATACAAGTAGTGTCGCCAGATCTTCAAGGCGAAGACTATGGCAAGGAGCTCAAGGTCGTGTGTGGGGTAATTTTCTTCGTGCTTCTTCAGTTGTCGAGAAGCATATGCTACCACTCTGCCATTCTGCATCAGTACCCCACCGATACCTCTGCCTGAGGCATCACAATACACCTTGTATCCCTCGTTCACTTCAGGGATTACTAACACTGGAGCTGTGGTCAAGGCGTCCTTCAGCGCCTGAAAGGAGACCTCACAAGCCTCTGTCCATACAAACAAGCTATCCTTCTTCATCAGAGAGGTTAAGGGCTTGGCTAGCCTGGGGAAGTCCTTCACAAAGCGTCTATAGTAGCCAGCCAACCCAAGGAAACTCTGAATCTTTGTCACAGTGCGGGGTCTATGCCAGCTCTTCACCGCCTCAATCTTCGCTGGGTCTACTGAAACTCCCTCAGCTGAGATCATATGACCAAGGAATGACACCTTGTCCAGCCAGAATTCACACTTGCTGAACTTGGCATATAGTTTCTTCTCTCTCAGAGTCTCCAAGACTGTCCTCAAATGCTGCTCGTGTTCTTCTCTACTCTTGGAGAAGATCAAGATGTTGTCTATGAATACGACCACTAACTTATCTAACTGGGCTTGAATGACTCTCTGCATCAGGTCCATGAATCTCGCTGGTGCATTGGTCACACCAAACAGCATCACTGTGAACTCGTTGTGGCCGTATCTGGTCCGGAAGGCTGTCTTCTCTATATTTGACTCAGCTACAGCTATCTGATGATATCCGGAACGCAGATCAATCTTAGAGAACACCTTTGCTCCCCTCAGCTGGCCAAACAAGTCATCGATCCTGCGCAGTGGGTACTTGCTCTTGATCGTGACATTGTTCAACTCCCTGTAGTCAATACAGAGTCTCATGCTCCTGTCCTTCTTCTTGACGAACAACACTAGAGCACCCCAAGGTGAGACACTGGGTCTGATGAAACCCTTATCTAGTAGCTCCTGCAGTTGTTTCTTCAACTCAACCATCTCTGCAGGGCCCATCCGGTAGAGAGCCTTGATAATCGGTCCCATGCCAGGTATGAGGTCATTGTTGAATTCAACCTCGCTCAGCGGTGGCAGTCCAGGTAGCTCCTCTGGAAAAATGTCCGGGTACTCCGACACAATGGGTACATCGCTCCTGAACTTTGGATCTTTCCTCAAATCCTGAGCATAGCAATAGTAGGCGGTAGCGCACTTGGACACCTCCTTCATCAGTGAGAACGCCGATACAACCTTTACAGTCAACTGGTTGGGCTGCATTCGATATGATACCGTGATCCCTGTAGCTGACTTTAGGAGAAGATGATGCTCTGCATAGTGTAGTCTGCCTCGGTACCGCTGTAGCGTGTCCAAGCCCACAATTATGTCTAATCCCATGCCAGGGAAGACAATGGCATCAAGAAGGAAGTTTGCTCCCTTGATGTGTATGCTCAGATTCTTGCACTGCTTACTACACTTGATCAACTCTTTAGATGGCAACAAGACTGAGCAGTCATGGATATCCTCTGTAGGGGCATCTATCTTAGCATGAAAAGCTTGGGATATAAAGGAATGAGGGGCTCCAGAGTCAAACTGGACGGTGGCCTCCACTCCATTAATCAAGAATGTGCCTGAAATTATAGAGTAGATTTTAAGATTACTAGGCAACTTTTCCAAGGTGGCTAATCAGGGTTAATTGTTTATACCTATGATGACCATTCCATTGCTCTTTGCTTGAGCCTGGTTCAACACATTCAACCTGATCCCTGAGTTTCCAACCCCTACAATGAAGCAATAAAATTCTTAGAATTTCCATTCTTATTGAAAGCTTCATGAGCAACTTAAAGATTACAATGCTGAAATTGTAAAATACAAGGCTAGGTCTGTCTAAAGGTTAGGTTTAGACGGCCCGGTTTCATGTGGGTCTGGTTAATGATGGGTGTGGGGGCTGTGTTGGGCTTGATTCTCTTCACCCCTTGGTAGATAAGTCTAGCTGCCCCACCAAAAATCAGTACATCACCCGACTTCAAGAGGATCTTGGTAGCAAGGTCCATCCTCCTCTGGTCACCAAATAGGAACTCTGCATCGTGTCCAAGTGATATGGACACCACTAGAACTCCTCTGGTGATGGACTCTGGTGATTCGTCCTTGTCTTGGTGCATCCCTAGCTTACCTTCTTTTCCATAGAAGTTGATGATGCACACGTCTGAGGTTAGGTCAGGGATGGGCTCATCCTCCAATTCTTGTGCTGCCTTAACTGGAGCTCCAATAATGGTCTGCAATTCCTCCGAGATTGGTGGCACCTCCACCTCTTCATAGCTCTTGGTGGTGTGGTTCCACTTCTTACCTAGGCACATGATCTTCACCTTCATGGTCGAACCGTTCTTGAAGGTAGGGGTGTAAAAATTTCCTCCTTTCACACCTAACTCCCTGATCTTGAGGATCAATGCATATTGGACTGCTGGGGTCAGGTACTCTCGTAGTAAAATCATCCTGGGTCTCAATACCTCACACTTCTCTGGAGGGTGTGGAAATGGGCAATATAGGAAAGCAAATATCAAAAGCTGAATAAAACAATAATTATTATTAAGCAGTTTAAGGTAAGGTTCACAACTGGCAATGAAAAGTGCACAACAAAAGAGGGATTTATAGTTCATCCCTTTTACATTTAGAAGGAAAACTAGTTAAATGGAATGTAAAGAGAGTAGAATCTAAGCTTCTTCGCTAGAGAAGTAGTCCTCACCATGTGCACTCGGGTCGTCCCTTGTTGCCTCGACACGGTCCACCAGGTTGAGAGTCGGTGTCTTGCCCGGCCTTTAAGGGTAGTTCTGTCCCGGCCTCTGTAAATAGTTCTGGGCAGGGCGGTTGGTAGATGGTCCAGCACCTCCGGTGCCACCTCTACCTCCTCCTCTTGTAGTGTTAGTAGCTGGGGCTCTAAACGCTGACCCGGTACGTGGCTTGTAGTCCCTGGAATCCGGGTTCGAGAAGCACTCAAAGGATCTGTGCCCCTTCCTGCCACAAGTGACACGTCACCAGGGTTCCGTCACACTCCTTGCCTGGGTGGTCCCGCTCGCACTTCCTGCAGAAGTACCTTCTTACAGGTTGGTTTCCTGTTTCAGTTCAAGGTTAGTAACGTGATAGCAAAATGTAACCACATTGTAGATTCTAATTTATCTCACCCCTAAGTGGCTAGGAGCGAAGAGGGTTAGCATCAGCATGATAAGAAACAATGGCTTTCTCGTTCCCTCCCTTGAAACATATTCCCTTCTTTTCATGATTCTGAGAGGGTCCTCTTCCATTTACTCCTCTATTATCATTCCTCCTCTTGCCTAGCACAGAATCCTGATAGGCAATGGTGGTCTCGCAGTCATTTGCATCCTCAGCTAGTTCCTGTCGTTACAAGATGTGTTAGTGGGGAACTCTTTGCGTACCAGAAACTCTAAATCATGTTCCATACCTGTAAGGTCATCCCTCTGGTGGAACCGGTCATAGTCATGATCTTGAAGTTCAAGCCAGTATGGAATTTTTCCACCAGATATCTCGGAGCGTAAGCTCCCTCTCCAATGACAGCCAGCAACTCCATAAATTTATTGTAATACTCAGCGACGGAGCAAGTCCCTTGCTTCAGCTACTCAAACTCACTCCTCATCCTCTTCTGTAGGTAGGATGGATAGAACTTGGCTCTCAGGGCCATCAGGAATGCTGGGAAGTCAAAGTCCACCTGGGCAGTCAGCTCGGCTCTCGCTGAAATACCCGTGAATTTGGCTTAGGATTAAATTAGTATATAGTCGGGAATGATATGAGTAAGATTAATAAAGGCCCAGAGAAGCAATATATATATCGATATATTTACATCCGTTTCAAATAACGTTATTATGTTCAAGAACACAAATTCGATTTTACTTCTTCCTAAAATAATTTCCTCTTCCTAACTTATTTATACAGCTATTGTGTATTTATTCCTCTATCTATTATTTAGATAATCCTTCCTAATCTTTTTACGGTAAACCAGCCTCTTCTATTTATTTTACCCAAACAATATTTAATTATTCCCTTGATTCAGAATCTAGATCCTTCCATGACTTTTAAAGGTTATTTAATTACTTGGTTTTCAGATTGATATTATTGTTGTTATTATTTTACAAACTATTTTTCAGTTCTCTCTCCTTTTAAAATCAAATGTATTTATTAACTTATTTCTATATCATAATAATTATTTTCTATTTAATCCACGATCTCCTTCATCTTCAATACGCCGTCACAACACTCTTCTCTTTCTTCAAGCTTCCAACCCCTTTTGAATTCACGCTCTTATTCTCCAACGTCGTTAGGCCGCTTTCTGGTGCCGGTTCTTGTAGAAGGGTAAGGGGAATCCGGTAAGGTTAGGTTTTAATTCCTTGGTGAGTATCTGATTTATTTCTGTTTGCAATTCTAGACACCGAATTCCCTGACGACGCTACTGCTGACCTGCTGAGTGATTCGGTGACTGTGAGCGTATCCAGGTAAATGTTGTGCTCAACATTCTTACCTTGTGTTTTGTGATTATCGAAGATTTGGATTTACTGTGGTTTTGAGATTGTGGAAGTTTGGGATTATTTTCCCCGTGTGTTTTCTGGTGTGATGTTTTGCGAAAGGTTTGGATAAACGTTTTGGGAGACTTTCCTTGAATTGGTTATTGGATTGATTGGTACCTTCTGGTGCTCCGTGTAAATTATTGGTGCCTTATGGCGCTCCGTGTAATTATTGGTACTATGTACCCCGTGGATATTCTTATTACTTTTGCCTGCAGACATTACTTGCAGTTAAGCTCTAATGATCTACTCCTTTGGGTCATAAGTTACCTTCTGGGGGGTGTGCACACTTAAGGACGTAGAGTGAGGTGGGATTCTAATTATTGCGACCCGGATTGGGGTCGTCCGTGTAAACCATTGATTTGATTCCTGGAAAGTTCTCCCCTGAAATGTTTTGTTAATGGTGGTTTGGTGTTGGTAAAGCTGGTTATTATTATGGTGTGAGTTAATGTTTTGCAAATGTAAATGGGTTTCAAAATGTATTTTACAGGTTGAGACAATGTTTACTCAGTTTCACTGATTTGCGCGATCCCTTCGCGTTTTCCATTGTTGTTTTATGATCGCAGGTACTCATGGCTGAATTGGGGTTTGGGACGCGCTGTCACATAGTTTAGGACGACTGAATAAATGCTACATTGAACAAGTTGAGTTATGTTTTGGATCGTTATGTTTTATCAGTTTTGGAACGTTTTGGTTTTGTTAGTGGTTTAAGCCTGAGCACTCTTTGTTAGAGTGTGGCGGTAACGCCCTTGGGATTTTGCTATTTCCGCTGCTATCTAGTTGAAGTGTTTTACTCGATTAATTCTTTAAGAAGTCTTGGATATGTTGGAAGTTACTTATTGTTTAAGAGATCTTTCAGAGGCATCTATGTCGTTATTTGAAGTACTGGAGTTACTACAATGGCCTTTCTTTGTTGCTAAGTTATTGTGATTAATTTGGTGTTGATTGGTCCTGTTTTGCATTTTTGGGTGTATCAGGACCTGTCCGAACGTCCGTCCGGACATCCATGTTCGGACAGGCCCCGAAAGTTTTAAAGGCTTTCTGTTTTGGTGTGTCCGAACTTCGGTCCGAACATTGAAGTTCGGACACGCCACGTTAATTTTTCTCGGACTTTTCCAACTTACTTGTGTCCGAACTTCTAAGTCCGGACACAAGTTCGGACACCTCTGGTTTTTCAATCCTTTCAACTCTCGACTTGTGTCCGAACATCAATGTCCGGACACAAGTTCGGACAGATGGATTTCTACAGTTTAAATGTCTCGGCTTGTGTCCGAACTTCCCATGTCCGGACACAAGTTCGGACCAGACTTGTTTTGCACCTGTAGGGCTCGTTTGGAGTCCGTTTTTAAAGCCGTTTTCACCGTTAGCTTTGTTATTTCATTACCTATGTTTTGAGGCAAAATCCAGGGTGTTACAAGGTGGTATCAGAGCCGTGTTTGGTAAATAAGATAAAATTTGGATTATAAAGGAACTAAAATGTGGGGTAAGCCGTTTGGGGGAATTGTGGTGCCTGCGATGTTGCGTATGTGATATTATACTGCATGGATGTTGGAGTCCATTCTCTGTGTATGTACTACCCTGATTGTGATGATGTTAGTATAACTGATTGAGTATTGTGTACTGGTATTGGAGTTATTAGATGTGCTAACTCCTAATATGGGGTAGAGACTTAATATATGGGGGATGTGGGTGAATGTTGCTTACCTTGCTTAGTATATGTAATCAGGAGTTCGAATAGAGCTCTAGGGAGTGCAGGACTGGCTGACAGACTGAGTTTCCCATACCACACCAGAAGCAGGAGTCGCCAAACTCAGATGGCCGCCAACGACCCGATGAGGCAGTTGCAGGAGTTGGCTCTCAACTTGGGACAAATAGTCCAGAGGCAGGCGCAGAGGGATAATGTGCCAGAGGACTACACCAAGAGAATTGCCCATCTGAAGCCCACACCCTTCAAGGGAGAGGAAGACCCAGTGCTACTTGAAGACTGGATAAGGGAATTTGACAAGATCTTTGAAGCAGTCAATTGCCCAGCAAACCGGAGGGTCGCAGCAGTGTTATTTCAAGAGTGAGGCAGACATCTGGTGGTCGCCAACAGGGAGCTGGACCTGATTTTGGTTGGGATGGCCTGAAGGAGGCCATGAGGAGGCGCTTCTACCCCGAGCATGTCAGAATGCAGAATATTTGGAGTTCTCAGAACTCAAGCAGTTATCTCTGAGTGTCAAGGAGTACCATTCGAAGTTCCTGGAGCTGGCCAGGTTTGCTCCTACGATGGTTCCCGACGAGGCGTCGAAGGTGCAGAGGTTTGTGGGTGGGCTAAACTGGAGTCTGCAGGAGGCCCTCAGCGTGCTGACTATCCCGACGCTTCAAGATGCGTACGGGAAAGCTGCTAACCTATACAGGGTGCAGCAGAAGAGGAAGGAGGTCTTGGCTGGTAATAAGAGGAAGGTGGAAGGAGGAGATGAACCCCGGGGACGGGAGGACCAGTCCCACAGACATCATCAGCAGGAGAAGAGGTGGAAGCCTTACTCGGACCGCAGAGACGGGAGGCCGAGACATGGGGGAGATCACAGAGGTGACCAGAGACGAGGTGACCAGTCCCAGCACCAGTCTCAGAGAGAGGAGACTAGACCGGAGAGACACTTCTACTGCAAGAGGTGCAACAAGGACCACCCAGGAAAAGATTGTGAGGGGAACTTGGTCACTTGCTTTCGTTGTGGTAGGCGGGGACACCGATTGTTCGAGTGTCTTCAGAGTCCCCAGGGAGGCAGCCAGCAGAGAAGTTACAATGGTGATCGTTCATTCAGGCAGCCCGACCAGCAGGGCAGAGGCCCGAATCAAAATCAGCGCGGGGACGCTCCTCAGCGTATAATGGAGAAGGCGGCAATGGTGGCAATAGAGGCCAAGGGGAGTACCGAGGCAACCAGCAGCGGGCTCCAGGGAAGATCAATGTGATGAGCCGGGCCGAAGCTGAGGCCGAGGCAGAGGTGTTAGCAGGTACCTTTTCTGTTCATGGTACTTCAGCTCATGTTTTGTTCGATACGGAGCTTCTTATTCTTTCATTTCTGAGGAATTTGCTAAGAAATTGGGTCTAGAAACTTGTAAGACTTCTACCATAGCAGTATCTATACCTCGGGGCGGGTTATTTCTTGTAATGCTGTATTGAAAGATGTGGGGGTAGACATAAAGGGGGAGATATTTGTAATTGACCTGATCCAGTTCGTCCTCCCCGACTTCGATATTATTTTGGGGATGGACTGGCTAAGCAAGTATAAGGGAAGATCGATTGTGGAGAGCAGAAGATCGTTCTGAGAGGACCAACGGGCCGAAGAGTCTCCTACAGTAGCATGGAGAAGACACCGGGAGTAAAGATAGTTTCAGCTATGTCAATTCTCTCCCAAGTGAAGAAGGGACAGCAGGCATATCTCTGCCATGTCCAGGATTTGAGACAAGCGTCGAGCCCATTAGAAGAGATTCGGGTGGTGAATGAGTTCCCTGACGTCTTTCCAGATGAGATTCCGGGTATGCCGCCAGACAGGGAGGTAGAGTTCAGCGTCGACCTTGTGCCAGGAGCAGCGCCTATCTCCAAGGCCCCATACCGTATGGCGCCATCAGAATTGAAGGAACTGAAAGTCCATTGGAGGAGTTATTGGAGAAGGGGTACATTCGCCCGAGTGTATCGCCATGGGGAGCTCCTGTCTTGTTCGTAAAGAAGAAGGATGGGAGCATGAGGCTGTGCATAGACTACCGAGAGCTGAACCAGATTACTGTGAAAAACCGATATCCCTTACCCAGAATCGACGATCTTTTCGACCAGCTTCAGGGTGCAGGAGTCTTCTCCAAGATAGACCTGAGGTCGGGGTACCACCAGTTACGTGTTGCAGAAAAGGATATTCCGAAGACGGCCTTCAGGACCAGGTATGGGCATTTTGAGTTTCTGGTGATGCCCTTTGGGTTGACGAACGCGCCGGCAGTTTTCATGGACCTCATGAACCGGATCTTTAATCCCTTTCTAGACCGGTTTGTGGTGGTTTTTATAGACGACATCCTCATCTACTCCAAGGATGAGGAAGAGCACGAGGAGCACCTGAGATCAGTTTTGCAGATTTTGAGAGAGCAGCAGCTTTACACCAAACTGACCAAGTGTGATTTCTGGTTGGATCGAGTGGCATTCCTAGGCCACATCGTCACCAAAGAAGGAATTTCAGTGGATCCGGCCAAGTCCAAGCAGTGAAAGAGTGGCCAACACCGAGTAATCTGACAGAGGTTCGTAGCTTCCTGGGTCTAGCAGGATACTATAGAAGGTTTGTGAAGGATTTCTCAAAGATAGCTAGACCGCTCACGAATCTCATGAAGAAAGTAACCAAGTTTCAGTGGGATGATGACTGTGAGAAAGCGTTTCAGACATTGAAGGAAAGGTTGACCACAGCCCCAGTGTTGACCTTGCCTTCGGGGACAGACGGATTTGAGGTTTCAGCGATGCTTCCAAGTATGGCTTGGGATGTGTCTTGATGCAGCATGGGAAAGTCATAGCCTACGCATCGAGACAACTGAAGGAGTACGAGACCAGGTATCCGACGCACGATCTAGAGCTTGCAGCAGTAGTCTTTGCCCTGAAGATTTGGAGGCACTACCTCTACGGTGTATCCTGCAAGATCTACACCGACCATAAAAGCCTCAAGTACATTTCACTCAGAAGGAACTAAACATGAGGCAGAGGAGATGGTTGGAGCTGATCAAGATTATGATCTGGAGATTTTATACCATGAAGGAAAGTCCAACCTAGTGGCCGATGCTCTGAGTAGGAAGAAGAGTCATTCTGTGAATTCATATGGGTTCTTCCAGATGAGTTAGTCGTGATTTCGAGAAGCTGAACTTAGAAGTGATGGAGGCGGGAGGAGTAGAGCGTGAGGTGAGGTTGTACCACATGAGTGTCTCTTCCGACATCTATGGAGAGATACTCAAAGGACAGCCTGGTGATGCGAAGTTGGAGCGCATCAAGGATAAGATGAAGGAAGGGAAAGCTGAGGGGTTCGAGACCCACAGTGACGGCAGTCTGAGGTTTAGAGGCCGATGGTGTGTACCGCAGGGGTGCGTGGAGGTAAAGGAGAGGCTGATGAGGGAGGCTCATAATACTCCTTATTCAGTTCATCCGGGCGGTGACAAGTTGTATAAGGACCTAAAGAAGATGTTTTGGTGGCCTAATATGAAGAGAGAAGTTGCAGAGTTTGTGTCGAAGTGTCTTACCTGTCAGAAAGTCAAATTCGAACACAAGAGGATGGGAGGTTTACTGCAGCCGTTGGAGGTTCCAAAGTGGAAGTGGGACTCCATCTCCATGGACTTCGTGATGGGTTTACCACCAGCGAAGGGAGGGGTCAATCAGATTTGGGTAATAGTGGACCGACTCACTAAGTCTGCACGGTTCATACCATGAAGAAGACGTGGTCCATGAGCCAGTTGGTGGATGCTTACATCAGAAATGTGGTGAGATATCATGGGGTACCTGAGACCATTATTTCAGACAGAGACTCGAGGTTTTTAGCCCACTTCTGGCAGCAATTTCAGAAGGCGATGGGTACCAAGTTGAAGTTGAGTACTGCGTTTCATCCAGCCACTGATGGTCAGACCGAGAGAACCATCCAGACCTTGGAGGACATGCTTCGTGCATGTGTGATGGATTTTCAGGGTTCGTGGGCTGATATGCTACACCTGATAGAGTTTTCCTATAATAACAGTTATCACACCAGCATCAGGATGGCTCCTTATGAGGCCCTGTATGGGAGGAAGTGTAGGACACCGTTATGCTGGAGCGACATTAGTGAGACTATTGTTTTGGGGCCCCAGTTGATTGAAGAGACTATGGAGCAAGTCCGGATGATTCAGAGACGAATGAAGGCAGCCCAGGACAGGCAGAAGTCCTATGCCGATCTCAAGCGCAGACCAGAGGAATTCGAGGTGGGAGATAAAGTTTTCTTGAAAGTATCTCCTATGAGAGGAGTAACCAGGTTCGGGAAGAAAGGGAAGCTCAGCCCCAAATTCGTTGGACCTATGAGATCTTGGAGAGTTGGAGAGGGCTTACCGTTTAGCACTTCCTGTGAACTGGGAAAAGTTCACAACGTCTTCCATGTTTCCCAGCTGAAGCGGTATGTTCCCGATCCTTTGCATGTGTTACAGCCAGAGGTCTTGGAGCTGGAGCAGAATCTATCTATGAGGAGTACCCCATCAGACTAATGGACACTAAGACCAGGGAGACGCGATCGAAGTCCATCCGTATGGTCAAGGTCTTATGGTCTAATCATGGAACCGAGGAGGCTACGTGGGAGGTAGAAGAGGAGATGAGGAAGAAATACCCACAGCTCTTCGAGCAGGTAACCGTTTAAGACTTATGTCAAGTTCAGTTGGATTCAACTTTCGGTTTCAGTCTTGTGGTTGGAGTATCACCTAGACTTAGCTTCGAGGGCGAAGCTTTCTTTTAAGGGGGATGAGATGAAATACCCGTGAATTTGGCTTAGGATTAAATTAGTATATAGTCGGGAATGATATGAGTAAGATTAATAAAGGCCCAGAGAAGCATATATATATATATCGATATATTTACATCCGTTTCAAATACGTTATTATGTTCAAGAACACAAATTCGATTTTACTTCTTCCTAAAATAATTTCCTCTTCCTAACTTATTTATACAGCTATTGTGTATTTATCCTCTATCTATTATTTAGATAATCCTTCCCAATCTTTACTAATCAGTTATCTCCTTCTATTTTTTAAACAATATTTAATTATTCCCTTGATTCAGAATCTAGATCCTTCCATGACTTTTAAAGTTATTTAATTACTTGTTTTCAGATTGATATTATTGTTGTTATTATTTTACAAACTATTTTTCAGTCTCTCTCCTTTTAAAATCAAATGTATTTATTAACTTATTTCTATCTTATCATAATAATTATTTTCTATTTAATCCACGATCTCCTTCATCTTCAATACGCCGTCACAACACTCTTCTCTTTCTTCAAGCTTCCAACTCTTTTGAATTCACGCTCTTATTCTCCAACGTCGTTAGGCCGCTTCTCTGGTGCCGGTTTGTAGAAGGGTAAGGGGAATCCGTTGGTAAGTTAGGATTAATTCCTTGGTTTGAGTATCTGATTTATTTCTGTTTGATTCTAGACACCGATTCCTGACGACTACTGCTGACCTAGCTGAGTGATTCGGTGACTGTGAGCGTATCCAGGTAAATGTTGTGCTCAACATTCTTACCTTGTGTTTTGTGATTATAAGATTTGGATTTACTGTGGTTTTGAGATTGTGGAAGTTTGGGATTTATTTTCCCCGTGTGTTTTCTGGTGTGATGTTTGCGAAAGGTTTGGATAAACGTTTTGGGAGACTTTCCTTGAATTGGTTATTGGATTGATTGGTACCTTCTGGTGCTCCGTGTAAAATTGGTGCCTTATGGCGCTCCGTGTAATTATTGGTACTATGTACCCCGTGGATATTCTTATTACTTTTGCCTGCAGACATTACTTGCAGTTAAGCTCTAATGATCTACTCCTTTGGGTCATAAGTTACCTTCTGGGGGGTGTGCACACTTAAGGACGTAGAGTGAGGTGGGATTCTAATTATTGCGACCCGGATTGGGGTCGTCCGTGTAAACCATTGATTTGATTCCTGGAAAGTTCTCCCCTGAAATGTTTTGTTAATGGTGGTTTGGTGTTGGTAAAGCTGGTTATTATGGTGTGAGTTAATGTTTTGCAAATGTAAATGGGTTTCAAAATGTATTTTACAGGTTGAGACAATGTTTACTCAGTTTCACTGATTTGCGCGATCCCTTCGCGTTTTCCATTGTTGTTTTATGATCGCAGGTACTCATGGCTGAATTGGGGTTTGGGACGCGCTGTCACATAGTTTAGGACGACTGAATAAATGCTACATTGAACAAGTTGAGTTATGTTTTGGATGGTTATGTTTTATCAGTTTTGGAAACGTTTTGTTTTGATTAGTGGTTTAAGCCTGAGCACTCTTTGTTAGAGTGTGGCGGTAACGCCCTTGGGATTTTGCTATTTCCGCTGCTATCTAGTTGAAGTGTTTTACTCGATTAATTCTTTAAGAAGTCTTGGATATGTTGGAAGTTACTTATTGTTTAAGAGATCTTTCAGAGGCATCTATGTCGTTATTTGAAGTACTGGAGTTACTACAATGGCCTTTCTTTGTTGCTAAGTTATTGTGATTAATTTGGTGTTGATTGGTCCTGTTTTGCATTTTTGGGTGTATCAGGACCTGTCCGAACGTCCGTCCGGACATCCATGTTCGGACAGGCCCCGAAAGTTTTAAAGGCTTTCTGTTTTGGTGTGTCCGAACTTCGGTCCGAACATTGAAGTTCGGACACGCCACGTTAATTTTTCTCGGACTTTTCCAACTTACTTGTGTCCGAACTTCTAAGTCCGGACACAAGTTCGGACACCTCTGGTTTTTCAATCCTTTCAACTCTCGACTTGTGTCCGAACATCAATGTCCGGACACAAGTTCGGACAGATGGATTTCTACAGTTTAAATGTCTCGGCTTGTGTCCGAACTTCCCATGTCCGGACACAAGTTCGGACCAGACTTGTTTTGCACCTGTAGGGCTCGTTTGGAGTCCGTTTTTAAAGCCGTTTTCACCGTTAGCTTTGTTATTTCATTACCTATGTTTTGAGGCAAAATCCAGGGTGTTACACTCGCGGTCTGCCACCAACGATGCGCAGGTCCCTGGAGAAAGTAGGCCGCTATGTCCACCTGGCGGTTCGCTGGAACATGTTGGGAGGTGAAAGCCTTCTACGTCTCGTCGATGTACTTCTCCAAGGCCTTCGGTTCTGGTTGGCCTTTGTAGACTGGGGGACGAAGGTCTTTGACCGCCTTCAGCCAGTTGAACTCCCGGGGACCGTTAGGTGGTGGCGGTGGTGGTTGTTGAACTTGAGCCTGCTACTGAGCCAGTGCAGCCGTCACAATCTGCGCTATGACCTCTGAGGTGACAGCGTCGGATCCATAGCCTCCTGAGGGACCTGCTCCTCTTCGTGACATTTTACCTGGTAATGACGATTTTTTTGTTACTTAGAGGTGTGTTGTTAAGTCTAGATATCTACGTAGTAAGGTATGAAGGGTTTATAACGTCCTAGGGACGGTGCATAGATTTAAGTGTAGTAATGTAACAACTAAAGTGAAGTATGGGGTAAAAGTAAACGTGCCTTTCTGGAATTCTCACTTCCTAATTCTACCCTAGTTCCCCAGTTTTAAGTGCACCTATGTTCTAAGTATTTCACTCGGCTTGTTTTCTCGGGTTCAGAGCGTAACTACGCTCTGATACCAGTTTCTGTAACGCCCCTATTTAACAAAAGTGCAGCGGAAATAAAATACTAAGGCGATTACAGATCATCGGGTTCCAAACACCCGGCATAAACCTCACAATTACAACTAATACTACAATGCTACGGTCTGAACTCAAGAAAACATAATAAAAGCAAAATGTACATCTCAAAAAACCCTAATTCCCACCCCAATCACTCATACTCTTCGTGGACACCTGTATAACGATTCGTACCTGCAAGATGAAACCAAGCAGCCCACCCCGAGAGGGGTGAGTTAGTTCCCTGGAATGGAACTGGTACAACTCTCCCAAACAAAAGTTTAAAACATGATCCTTAAAATAAATAATAGCTTGAAGTCAAATGCTTTAAAACAAGGAA
Source organism: Limonium bicolor (assembly GCA_023374045.1). NCBI lineage: Eukaryota > Viridiplantae > Streptophyta > Magnoliopsida > Caryophyllales > Plumbaginaceae > Limonium > Limonium bicolor. Next base: position 225,327,567 of record CM041779.1, read on the forward strand.
AAATACATTGCCCACCCATGACGTTGTGTGAAATTACACCACACCCACGAGGTTCAAAAATTACTTGCCCACCATGTGGTTCCTTTATTTTACATCCGGCAACTTTTCTAATATTATTCAACTTAAAAGATGCTTAAATTTGTCCAAAATTGATGAAACTGTTACATGAATGATCTAAGGTTATATTTTGGTCTAGCGTGAAATCCAAAGTTTTTAATCTCATATATGCCTGTGGACCAATGAAAACACGTTGACATGCACATGTTTCATGGGTCTCACATATAACATATGAGCTTAAAAAGCTTTGGATTTCACGCTAGACCAAAATAAACACCTTAACCTCGTTCATGTAAAATTTCATCAATTTTAGACAACATTAAGCTCTTTAAGTTGATCCAAATATTAAAAAAGTTGCTGATGTAAAATAAGGAAACCACATGGGTGGGCAAAGTAATTTTTGAAACCTTGTGGGGGTGGGGTATGTAATTTCACCAAATGTCATGGGTGGACAAGTAATTTTCCCTTAAAACAAAACAGAAGAACAAGGCACATCAAAATCAACCAAGTCAAAGATAAAGTCAAGGTTAGAGATAAATAACAGGAAAGTAAAGTGAGTCAACTTAAAAGAACCCACGTCATAAGTTAGTGAACAACCATTGCTTATGTTAGATTTAGCTCCAATTTAGGATTAGAAAGACCCAAGTAGTCAAAGGACAGGAATGGAAGAAGAATCCAAGAACCCATAATAATTCAGAGTGGAATAAAACCAATTGGGAGAGATGGCCCCCACCGTCAGTCGTTGTCACAAGGACGAGGTAAAACAGACCTCCGCTGTCAGTTGTCCATATGGACGAGGTAAGCAGACCTCCTCTGCCACAACCTGTTTCTCAATCATCGGTGAAAAGTGTGTGCACCACTTAATAGAAAGAATCAATTTCCAATAAGGCTGATCAAAACTCGACTCATGGATGAAACAGTACCCATAGTCTAAAGGAAGGAACTTTACCAATATCCGATAATTTCCATATTCCCAGTTACCCTACTAGACTTTAACTGCACAAGTGCAATGCCAAAACACTCAGCCTACAGAGCGTAGAAGCATAAACATAGGCAGTTAAGATATAATGAAAGAACTAGATAGAGGAACAAAAATCATATTAAGTTCACATTCAGGCTTAGTTAGTCACACAAATAGTTTCCTTTGAAATCCATTCAGCCGAGAGCGTTTCTCAAAACATTCCATAAAGTTCGTTAGCAAAAGTATCTGAGTACATTAAATCGTACCTGGTATGTGAAGAAGCAGCAACTATCTCGAGTGGTGATTACCCACTAATAACTATAATTAAGGTGTTCCATGTATTGATAGTTAAGCAACTATAAAATAAACATCTTCCATCTTACTGATTATAGTTTCGGGTTTACAGTTACCTTCTCATAAGGATTGGGCTAGATTTTTAAATAAATTTTTAATTAGACCCATTTCATTTAATCTGGAAAGATTTAGGGTTTATTCTGGAGAGTGGCCCAAACTTCATTGAATTGTTTAAGTAGGTTTGGGAGTTCATGGATTGGGCCCAGTAGGATAGCCCAAGCCCGCGTTACGTTTTCGGATTGATTGATTAAATCCCTAAAAAGGATCTGCGGGGTTCGAACGTGGAACCTCTGTTTTGTTATAGGTTGTGACTTGACCATCTGCACCATTAATTTGTATGTCTTAAGGGTCATTAATTTATTTCAATGCTTACTCTTAATCTAGGTTTAGCTAATTAAGCTCCCAAGTTACCGTTGACCATTTTATTTTAATACTAATGATTAAAGTCCTATCACTAGAAGAAAAAATATCAAAAATGACGGCTTATAAGAGACGGTTCTACACAAAAACGTCTTATATTTTAATTGTTTGTGCGCGCGGTTAAGTTTTAAAGACGGCTATTATAACAGTCGTTTTAAACGACTATAACGACGGTTTGGGTCAACAGTCATTTAAAAGTGTGAAGCTTTCGACGGTAATAGATCTTAAACGACGGTTTTGATAAACCGTCTTTTAAAACCCATAATAAACGCGGTTTGGGGTCAACCGTCGTTTAAAAGTGTGTGAAGTGTTCGGCGGTAAGGATCGGTAATAGATCTTTAAACGACGGTTTTATATAAACCGTCTTTTAAAAACGCATAATAAACGACGGTTTGGAAGAAACCATCTTTAAAACGCCTAAAAGACTTAATTAATTTCGCCCCCCTAATAATTTCGCCTGCCCTAATTAATTTCCTCAGTCGAACCCCCGCATCGTAGCTCTCTCTCAGTCGAACCTTCACCTCCCTCTCTGTGCTCGTCTTCCGCCATTGTTGCTGGTGCCATCAACTTCAACTCCACCACCGTCGCTGCCTACTCCTCATCCAGTCGCTGCCCCTTCGTCTCCACTATAGCCGCTGCACCTAACACCACCGCGCGTCACCCCCTCTCTTTCTCTGCTCGTTGTCTTCCGCCATGTTGCTCACTGAACCGGTATATACTCGTCGCCCCCTCTTTCTCTACTAGCTAGCCTTGTTGCTGCGCCCTCTCTTCATCAACCGATCAGGGCTAAAATTGTCCCTTGTTGATGCGTCTGTCTCAAAAAAATTCTGCATTTTTATTATAAATTTGATTATAATGCATCTGAAGTTGTATGATGGTGGGAGACTAACTTCTGACAAAAAGAAAACAGGTGATTAATTAGTCTTGGTATTAGTTCACCGAAAGTTTTAGTGTAGTGAATTAAGTGTTTAGCGTTTTATTCAGCAATTAAGAACATTTAAGTAATTAAAGAAAGTTTTATGGTTCATGTGGACAATCTAGGTAATTTTGCTTTGTATTAATGTAAACAGAATCTGATGATCATATTGACATGGTTGTACCAACGTCAAAATCAGGCTGGAAGTATTTATTAACATGAAGAATTCCCCTTCCCTTGAGCTACTGTCAACATTAGAAGCTAATTGATTAAGTATTATATGCAGTAGAAGTCTTGCTGTTTCAAGAAAAGAAAAAAAACATCAGCATTATTCTTGTTGTTCAGAATTGAAAGAAAAGAAAAATAGGCTGAGTTAGAATTGACTTCAAGACAGCTGATGTGTGTTTTAATCGAGCAGATTGTAGTGCTGTTAATGAATTATCTTCATGTTGGTGCGCCTCTATAGCGATAAATAAATGTGACTGCAACAAATACATATTCTGTTAGGAAAGAGTTTCTTCTCACTTCTATGTAAGTGGTTAGCAATAAGGTTTGCGATTGATTATTATTTATTGTTGTTAATGATGGTTGCTTAGAATCTACGGGTTTAATTGTCTATTGAGTGCAGATTAGGTGTTTGTTAAAATGTTTAAACGGGAAGATAGGAGGTATAGTTCAACAGCTTATTAACCCGAGTTGTTAATGGGTTAATATATTGATGTTTAGGGGAAACAATAAATGGGTTGTCGGGTGATCATATTATTGTAGTTTTATGGTTTTATGAATAGTTGAAGAGTATTAATCCACGTTTTATAAAATATGTCCTTCACTAATTACACTTACTCTACAGTGATAATAATCACCGGGCTGCTGCATCTTCTCTGTGGCATATATTCTCACCGGGCTGCTGAATAAGGTACATTTAATGTTGCATTATGGAAGATACCGGAAGCTCGTGCGCTCAATTTTGATCCTTAATTGCCTAAGCTACTAGATTATTTGGTTACCATTGCTAGTGATGCGCTTGATGAGTTGAATGGTATCCTATTGAGAGAAGTTGTTGAGGTTCTTAGAACCGGGAAAACAAAGAAAAACAGGGGAGACCATGCCGAAATTTTCTTGTGAAATTTTCTATCTTTTGATTTTTACCTGCACTTGATGATTTGTTAATGTTATCTTATTTGTTGCTGATTTGCTCCTAATTTACTGTTGATGAAGAACTGCTGCTGGAAAACATTAAGATAGGAGGTATAGTTCAACAGCTTATTAACCCGAGTTGTTAATGGGTTAATATATTGATGTTTTGGGGAAACAATAAATGGGTTGTCGGGTGATCATATATATTGTAGTTTTACGGTTTTATGAATAGTTAAACAGTATTAATCCACGTTTTATAAAATATGTCCTTCACTAATTACACTTACTCAACTGAATCCATCAAGTGGATGTAAGTATCCTATTTTATTATGAAAGATAAACTTTACATTCAATCTCACTATCAAACATCAAGAAAGTACATACAGAACATACCTCCTACTCATCTTGATTGGTGCTTATTAATCTACAAGTTGATGATACATGATGGACTAAATAGTAATAGGGCTTATGACTTGTTTTGTATACGGTAATGCAGCATTCAGGTACGATTAACCAGTCAAGTACGTGAGCGATCAGATATGTGTTCGTAGCAACCATTGGTAATTTTTTCAGTCCTTTTCAGCTTCAGTTAAGAATACACACAAGCTCTGCAATCTCATTCTCTTATTTTGACCCCTCCTCTACAGTGATAATAATCACCGGGCTGCTGCATCTTCTCTGTGGCATATATTCTCACCGGGCTGCTGAATAAGGTACATTTAATGTTGCATTATGGAAGATACCGGAAGCTCGTGCGCCCAATTTTGATCCTTAATTGCCTAAGCTACTAGATTATTTGGTTACAATTGCTAGTGATGCGCTTGATGAGTTGAATGGTATCCTATTGAGAGAAGTTGTGGAGGTTCTTAGAACTGGGAAAACAAAGAAAAACAGGGGAGACCATGCCAAAATTTTCTTGTGAAATTTTCTGCACTTGATGATTTGTTAATGCTATTCTTATTTGTTGCTGATTTGCTCCTAATTTACTGTTGATGAAGAACTGCTGCTGGAAAACTGCTGCTCTTTTTCACTTCTGAAAATTTGACCATTGTACTCCTGCTTTTTAAGGTATGTTACAATAATTTTACCTTCTTAAAACGCACTACTTTGCCTCTGTTTTTGCTGTTTGCATTATTATGTTTTGACTATCACATTTGCACTACAATTGTAGTTACAATTTTTTGTACTGTTACTTTCTATTTCTTAAACAGAGTTAATCTGATTGGATTTCTCACAATTGTTCATCACCAAACTATTACGCTTATCATCTGCATCGAATAAGGTACATTTAAAATGTTTCCTTAAGTAATATATGCTTATGCAACATATATAGTTAATTACCCGTCCAGGATATACCCAATAGGGTAAAATCTTCAACAGTCCCAATAAGGGCTGAAAACTGTTCATTCTATACTTGAATACACTCGAAATATATATCTTTTTACTATTTAGTATTAATAGGGCATAGCTTGCAAATATAACATTTTATCTTCTCTCCTTTAGTTTCTATCATTCAAAGAATAGCTTGTAATATAACATTTTATCTTCCCACCTTCCATTGAACGCCTTATTCCCCTCCACAATGAAGTAGACTTCCTTTTGTTCATCCTCGTCGTGACTGAGAAAGATGCAAAGTCAACAAACTTAACAGTCCATATCCTCGTCTTCATCACAACAATTCTTTTGCCGTGATTATTGCTTTATTAATTCTTTAATTTGCCCTTGGTTTTTCACATGTGGCGCTAAACAATATTTTAAAGGATATCAGATGGCAAACTCATGGATGTACAGCGGAAATTTGGATAACAAGTTTCTTGAGGGAGTTGACAAATTTTGCAATGTTTTGGTCGATAATCTGACTCCTGCCAATAAGGGTTACATATTTTGTCCTTGTGTAGACTGCAGGAACTATTTGAAGTATCGAGGGATAGAAAAAATAAAGGAACATTTGATTCGTGGTTTACAAAAGACTATGAAGATATAGTCGGTGGCATGGTCAGAGGGGGAAGTAGTGTCATGTGTAATGAACAAGAGGAAGTTGAAGATAATAAAACAATTGTGGTCGATGACCACGACATAGTAGACAATGAACCAGATTACGATGACATTGCTGCAATGCTGGAAGATGTTGAACAAGAGTTTTACAATAGGCCAGACACCTATGAGACTTTGCTGGATTCATCCAAAACACCGCTGTATTCGGGGTGTGATCCTACAGAATTGAGTAAATTGAGCGCAGTCTTGAAACTCTTCAATCTAAAATCGAAATTTGGTTGGAGTGATGTGAGTTTCAGTGCTCTCTTACAGATGATGAAGAAATACTACCAAAGGATAATGTTTTACCAACATCGACTTATGAAGCAAAAAAATTGATGTGTCCAATGGGTATGGGGTACAAAAAGATCCACGCTTGTCCATCTGGTTGCATTTTGTACTGGAAGGATAATGAATTTGCTGATAGATGTCCAGAATGTGGGGAATCACGTTATGCGAGGAAAAACCAAAATGAATGCACTGGTCGTCATAAGGATAAATCCCCTGCTAAAGTGTTGTGGTATTTGCCCATAATACCACGATTGAAGCGTATTTGCAGTTGATAAAGATGCGGAGAATCTAAGGTGGCATTCGACTCACAGAAAAAATGATGGAAAGTTGAGACATCCGGCTTATGCGTCCCAGTGGAAAAACATTGACATGAAATTTCCTCAGTTTGCTAGCGATCCAAGAAACTTGAGACTCGGTCTGTGTACTGTTGGGATGAACCCTTACGGTACATTGAGTAGCATACACAGCACGTGGCCGGTATTATTGATGATCTACAATCTTCCCCCTTGGTTGTGTATGAAACCTAGACAGATTATGTTGTCACTTTTGATATCTGGTCCAAAACAACCGGGCAACAAAATAGATGTTTTTCTACAACCATTGATAGATGACCTACAACTCTTGTGGAATGAAGGGGTCATGGTATATGACTCATTTGGGAAAGAGAATTTTAACTTGCGTGCTATGTTATTGCACAATCAATGACTTTCCTGCGTTTGGTAATCTTTCTGGTTACACAGTCAAAGGTGCATGTGCATGTCCTATTTGTGGTGAGCATACATCAAATATCCGCTTGAAACATAGTGGTAAGAATGTTTACATGGGTCATCGAAAATGCTTCCAAAGGGCCACAAATATCGTAAGATGTCGATTGAGTTTGACGGAAAGACTGATCACAGTGTGTCTCGTCCTCCTTTACTAGGTTCAGAGGTGTATAAAAAGGTGCAAAATATTGTCAACAACTTTGGTCCTTCGACAAGAAACACCGAGAAAAGTGTATGGAAAAAAAGTCAATCTTTTGGGAACTTGAGTATTGGCAACATTTAGATGTCAGACATTGTATTGATGCAATGCATGTCGAAAAAAATGTCGGAGAAAGTGTTATCGGAACCCTTTTGAACATACCAGGCAAGACCAAAGATCACATAAAAGGGAGAAAAGATTTGATTGATTTGAAAATAAGGGAAGATCTTTGGCCACAAGAACGTGGGAAACGCACGTTCTTGCCTCCTGCATGTCACACATTGTCTAAACAGGAGAAGCATAGTCTATGCAATATCCTCCACAATATCAAGGTGTCATCAGGGTATTCGTCTAACATAAGAAATCTTGTTTCAATGTCTGATCTGAAATTAGTTGGAATGAAATCCCATGATTATCATGTGTTAATGCAAGACTTTTTAGCCGTTGCAGTTCATGGGATCCTACCTGATGCGGTGAGAAATGCAATCACCAACCTTTGCGTGTTTCTCAAAGTAGTATCTGCTAAAGTTCACGATGTGGATAATCTAGACAAATTACAAGCTGTTCTTGTTGTCACGATGTGTCAGTTGGAGATGTATTTTCCTCCTTCATTCTTCGACATCATGGTTCATTTATTGGTTCATTTGGTCAGAGAGATTAAAGAGTGTGGACCTGTATATCTTCGTTATATGTATCCTTTTGAAAGGTACATGGGTATATTGAAGAGAAAAATGAAGAATCGTCGTCGTCCTGAAGGAAGTATTATAGAGGGATATATAACAGAGGAAGTTGTTGATTTTTGTACTCACTATCTGGAAGATGTTGAATCCATTGGTCTTCCTAGATCTAGACATGAAGGAAGACTCCAGGGACACGGTACCGTTGGGAGAAAAATGAAGAGAATTGATATTGAAACCCTTAACAAAGCTCACTTAGTTGTGCTGAGTCACCTTTAAATTGTAGAACCGTATTTTGAAATGCACCTGACTCTGCTCAGAGCACAAAATCCAACAATGAGTGACATCAGACTAAAAAGGAGCAGAATAAAATGTTTGTGAAATGTTCAAGGATAAAGTTTTTTCGAACCAGTCAACTACAGTGCCTGCATTAGTGAAGACGTTGGCACTTGGTCCTAATCTTGACGTTGTTTCATACGAAGGGTATGACGTAAATGGCTACACTTTTTATACGGAACGGCAAGATCAAAAATCAATGAATCAAAACAGTGGCATCAATGTGGTTGCTTACCAGAGTATGTACATTAATGTCACAGGTATGGGTCAAAATCCAGTGGAGTTGAAACAATCATATTACGGTGTTGTACAAGATATTTGGGTTCTAGATTACACCGCATATGAGACTTGTGTGTTTCGTTGCAACTGGATTGATAACAGAAATGGTTACCGTGAGGAGAAACATGGTATGAAACTAGTTCATCTTAGTGGTGCAACACCCACAGTTGAGCCGTTTGTTGTTGCAACTAAGGCGAAACAGGTATATTACATTTCTGACCAATCTAATCCTAGATGGTCCTTTGTACTTCAAGGGAAAAGAGGAATAGTTGGTGTGGATGGTGTGTGTTATACCCAAATTTCAACCCCCCCGGAGTGGTCTCTAAGGCATACGTGTTACAAAGGGCAAAATGGTCAAAATGCACCAATGCAGGATTTTCCAAGGACATTCTCGGGATTTTCTATTTTCATATGACTTGTTCGTTATCTCCAAACACTTCCAAATATCATGGTCATTATGAAAGGTATTTCATGATAATATTTATTCTGGAAATTTAGCTTTTAATTCATATTATAAGCTAATTTCTTTAATAATTAACACATGAAATAGCCTCAAAATAGAAATTAAAAGGTTTCCAAAATTGAAATAAAATTGTCACATGGTTACCATGACTACATACAGTCATAAACCTGAAATTATTTTATTGGGAACCTTATCCCAAAATTTAAAAGAGAAATTCAATCATTTTTGCAATTTTCTCTCTCCTCCGGAAAATACCGAAATCAAAACAAAATGTCATGAAATTTTAACACAAGATAGAGGATGATTTTTAGAGACTAATGCCGTTGGAATTTCGTTATTTCGACTTTCCAATAATTAGTTATGAATTATGGGATATTCCATATTGTGCGATTTTTATCTAATCGATTATTTATCAAACTAACCCGATTCCAACTCTCAAAATTCCTAAAAATCATTCTTTACCTTCAGTTAAATTTTCATAATTTTTATCGGCTTGCAACATATTCTAAAAAATCGGATTCTCTTAGAGCATAAAATCAGTCTTTTAGATAAAGATCTTGCTCTATCAATTTGACCATGCTCTTTCTATAAAAGGACCCCCCAAGAACGAACTAGGGCAGAGGAGATCATCCCCAAAGTCAGAGAACTCAGCCGTCAACCTTCTCTCCACGTTTTTACACTTCCAAGCCTCAAATCAATACCGAAACGCTGCAGAAATCACCCCGAAATCACCAAAAACTCATCCTTTCTTCTCCCATTGAACTTCCAAGCACCAAAAACACACAAAACACACAAAAACAGAAGAAACATCCTTAACAGCATAAAGAAGAAGGATTCAGAAGCTCAATTCGAAGTCAATCCAGAACCGGCATCAACGAAGCACTAAAAGACCCCCGATGTGAAGAGTCTCATTAAACCGGAAGGTAAAACAGGTTGAAATCAAATTTTTCTGACTTTGCTCGACTTTAACTATTCTGTGTTAAATTTTGGAGTCGAATTGACTTTTTACCGCTCCTGAATTAACGTTTGATTTAGCTTCTGTCCAATAACTTGTTTACTAAGTTTCGTGCTTAATTCGAATTCAAATTGAGAACTTTCAATCACTAACGTCTTGTACATCTCTCAGGCTACACACCCATAATTTTTGAGCCAAAACACCTCGGGAACAGCCTTAACGCCGCCGTCCGAGGTCGGTCCGCACCCACGGACGCTATGTCCGGGGTCCCGGACTCTGTCCGAAAGCCGGACGCCCCGGACGGTGGCGGGATATTTTTATTTTCAAAAGTTAGGGTTTTATAAAATGTCCGGGCCCACGGACGTCCTGTCCGTGGCCCCGGACTTTAAAAATCTCGTTTTTGTTTAAATTTGACTTTTTTTTAATTAGGTTAACTGGGGTCCGTGGGTTCGGACATTAGGTCCGTGGCCACGGACGGAATAAAAGTTTGACCTAATTCTGCCTCCGAAACCCTAGTTAGGTAACTTTCAATTTCACTTTAATTTTCTGTCAAAAAAAACGTTAAAAAATAAAAAAAACAGAAGCTTGTGCACTTAGGTTAAAACGACTCGTAATAAGCCGTAAATAAACCAAGTAGAGGAAAAACGACCTAGGGGTAATGAAAGTAATTGAACCCTAATTAAGTCGAATATCAAGCCCCCGAACCCGAACTCTCCTTTCCTAATTTGATCTAGGTTAAAATTAGGTGGCGACTCATAATAGGTTCCAGTGAGCTAGCTTAGGTTTTAATAATTATTGTTATGACATAGTTATTAATCTTAGGTTAAGTGGACCTAAAACCCGATTAGATCCCAATCAACTTAATCACATAGGATAGGGTTTAAAATCGAGGCTCACAGACTGGCGACTCTGCTGGGGACAACTTCTTAATATTAACTTGTTTAATTTTAAGAAAGAGGGCTTAACTCGAAAATGTTTATTTGTGGCTTTACTACTTTGTTTGTTTACTTTCGTGCGCACTTTAATTCCTGCACCTTTGCATCATATGAGAGCGAGGGTCCACACAAACCGGTTCTACCCCGGGACCCGTTTGAGGGTCCCCTGTCAGGGACTCACACCTTTTAGGTGATGTGAATAAGTGGGGGAAAATAGGAGGGTGTCGTCTAACCACACCCCCTTAATACCTGGGCTTTAGCCCCTAGCATTTTCCTGGCAGTATCCTTACCTAGCCCATTGTTTGGTCAGTCAAAGACCCGACCGTAGACGCACACCCTCAGGTGATGTGAAAAAAGTGGGGAAGCCCAAAGAGAATAGCGTGCAAGCCCTATTCCTTTGTGGCGACCTGGGCCCATGCCCCAAGCACCTCTCCGGATCGATCCATACCCGGTTTTATTTTAACGTCTAGTGAGGACATGTTGAATTTGTGTGGGCCTTGTTTGCTTGTATGATCGGCCCACTACCCAGCCTAGTGATTGATAGGAACTTAACCTCCCTCAACCTAGCCCAACCCAAATTGGCAGCTCTATTTGTTTACGGCCTAGAGGCCCTGTTTGGTTTAATATGTGAGTTATTCGGGCTTCGGCCCAAAAGCCCAAACTTAGGTGATTTATCTTCTGGCCCAATTTGAATCATCCGATTAGTCTTAGGCCCATAAAAAGAAATCCACCTGAACTTGAAATAACTCACAAGTCCTGCAAGTAAAATCTTTGTCAGCTTAGCAACCATCTTCTCTGACCCAAAGAAAGTTAGGCCCATTTGTGATTTAGGGATCATTCCAGCTCATATGCTTTTCTTGCAGCCCAAACAAGTTTTTACCTAGAACTTCTTCACGGCCCAGAATTTTAGCTCAGTCCACTGTTATTTTCCAACAGATAAACCCGAATCCCAAGTATGGCAGAAGGAGGAAACCCAGTCAGCATGGAGGCCCAGTTTGCAGCCTTAGATCAAAGGTACATGGCTGCCTTGGACGCCATGGAACAGAAACATAGATCCGCCACTAATGACATGGAGGCTAAGTATGTCACCATCATCGAAGAGTTGAAAAGCAAAATCAATTCCCTTGAGGTTGGTCATCAGGAAAACATTTCAGGAAAGATAGCCGACTCTGGGAACGGGCGCGACTACATCGAAGTTAACTCTGTTGAGGCCCAGGATGCACAAGGATTTGTAGGGCAAGTTGTCCCGGACCGCCAACTAGCTGCAGAGGTTAAAAGGGTTTTTAAAAGGATTGAGCGCATAGAGAAAGCCAACAAACCAGCTGGCTTTGATTATTTCTCCACGGCGTCGTATCCTGAAGTTAATCTTCCCCCAAAGCTGAAGCTGCCTACACTCGCTTTGTACAAGGGTTCCTCGGATCCACAGATTCATTTGGCTATGTTCGACCGGGAAATGTCCATCTTAGGGCTCAACGACATGCAAAAAGCCAAAGTTTTCGCACGCTATCTTGACGAGACTCCTCAGCGTTGGTATCTCACTCAGAAGATGAATACCAAAACCTACGAGGAGGTTTGCGAGGCTTTCCTAAATCATTTCGAGTATGCTAAGAACCTCGAAGTCACCCGGTCCGACCTTGCCAGCACTCGGCAGACAGACAGTGAATCAATGTCCGACTTCATCAAACGGTGGAGGATGAAGGCCGCTGCTATGCCTACAAAAATGGATGAGCAAGAACAGATTCGAATGATTGTGGACAATATGCAGAGACAATACAACAACAAGCTGAGTTGCACATACTTCCCTAATTTCGACATGCTGGTGGGACAGGTAAGAGTCATGGAAGAAAAGATTCACAAAGGTGAACTGAAGCTGGGACAACCCAAAGCCCAGGGTGTGAGTATCGAGACCTTTAAGTCAGGACCGGCCAAAGAAGCTCAAGTTTCATACCAAGTGAGCACCATACAAAAACCCAGTGCTGTAAAGCAGAGCATCAAGGCCTCACCCCGATCCAAGAGGTTCTCTGCACCGAGACAGTTTACCGACATTGGCCGGCCTCTCAGTCAAGCACTAGTGAAGCTACAAGAGCTAGACTTACTACAGCCCCTCACACCTAGTCCTGGGATTACCCAAGCCGGGGAACATCTCCATCAGTTCTGCCAGTTTCATCAACTACCAGGACACAGTACTGACGACTGCAGAGCATTGAAGCACAAGATTGAGGACCTTATCGAGCAAGGACTCCAGTTTGTCGAGTAGGCTGGTGTCAAGTTGCATTTTGCTTTCTTAATTTTTCTTTTCTATTTTGTAAGGAGTTTATGATATTTCCATTTTAATGAGGTTTAGATGTTTGAATTTCAGTCTCTTGTCTTTTCGATTTGCAATCTCAAGAAAATAAAAAAATGTGTTTGTTCATTTTGCACCTTCAATCAAATCATCTTTCAAAACTAATGTTCATGAAACGGTCATTTTCTGACAATTGAATAAAATGACTTGTCTTTTTGTTTCTAAAAGGATGAACATGTCCAACCAAATACCACAGCTCACCCCTAAGCATCCAAATAAAACATAATGGTTCAAAGTGTACATTTGTCAAATTGTTGTTATAAACCCTGGATTAATACTGGGGGCAATCTGAGTTTAGGTTCGTCATCTTTCACCTTTCGTTTAAATGTGTGAACTAGTCTCTGAGTGAAATTCATGAGAGTGTCATGAGTGGAAAAACCATGAGTGAATGAGCGTGTCATTTTTACACGACTCCGGTGAGACCACATTCAAAGGTGAGGCAAACGGTATAACTCCGGCCGAAGGAGATAATTTGTAAATTTACTCTTAGACCTGCGAAAAGTAACAAAGAACGGATACACAACTATCAGGAATGACGAAGCACCTAGGTACGACCCACATAGCCAAAAGCTTGTAAACCCTGTCATTAAACCCTAGGCACCCCCGCTGAGCCTTCCATATATCCCTTTTCGATATTATGAACTCCACAAAATAACCCAGCCAATGATGAATGTCCGACCCGGTGACCAAAGGAAGCGAGGAGCCCGACTCTCAGATAACAATCTAATCAGTCCAAAGAAGCGATGCCGCTATCAGCATGACGAAGTGATCCGTAAATGGTCCTGAAGTGGCACAGGATCCAGAGAGCTCACATCAAAACAGCTCTCATAACTCAAAACCGGGAAACACAAGAACCCCGAAGGCAAAGTCAATAAAGGATAAAACAAAAAGGCAAACCCGAAGTGCCTCGAGAAATCCAAATGACGAAAAGAGAAATGGTGTAAAGGACAACTTCAAAAGTCCAAGTCCAGAAGCTCGAAAACAACGTCAACATGAAGCAGCCAGACGACTTCAAGACAAGGAAGATGAATCCGAGAGAAGCGCAAGTTGCAGCTTTGGTCACCCATTTAGGCTCCACATACCTCAAATATCCCTCCATGATCCCGTCGTCTTTCATCACACCCTATGGCCACGTTATAAGCTCTGAAGACTTCCGACTTGATAGTTGTGTGTCCTATCACGTGAAAGTAACAGATCAAATGCGTAAATCCATCAAATATCGAATTCAATGGTCTAGAGGTTATGACCATGAGCGAAAAATGAGTGCGAACACCAACCACGTTGAGTGTAGGATAGGAAGCACCACATCAAAGCATAAGCCTCGACCCTGTGAGGATGAGACTTTTTCACACGTTTAATCAAAGAAAATACTGGGGGCAATTGATCGTTCCGATCAATTGCCATGAACTCTAGCTCAGATTGTCCTAAGGAAAAATACTGGGGGCAATTGTTGGTTCCAACAATTGCCATGACAACACCAATTGAAACCTAAAGCTTGAGCACCACCATCCCACCACAGGCATAAGCCCTTACCACCACATCAAACACCACAGGCCCACATAAGCCCTTACCTTCACTTCATACACCACACAGGCCCACATAAGCCCTTACCTCCTCACCTCCATTACACGGGCCCACATAAGCCCTTACCTGCACATCAAACACCACAGGCCCACATAAGCCCTTACCTTCACATCATACACCATACCCCACCGGCGACATGTTCATCTCGTAGGAGATAAATTACAAGTCCGAAGTCTATAGTTAGGAAATGATAGTTTCACTTTCTTTTTCACTGAACAGAATTTTCTTCAAACACTGCCACGTTTGGCACCTCTTTCAACAATTTCTTGTCTTGAACAACTTTCCTTTAAACACTTCGGTTTCATAAACCTCATCATGGCCACATTTGGCACACTTTCTAGCAATGTCTTGCTTTGGACAATTTTTGATCCTTAACATTGCCATGTTTGGCACATTTTCCAACGATTTCTTGTTTTGGACAAGTTTCCTACATACACTTTGATTGTAATTTGACATGCACATCATCATAGCCACGTTTGGCACTTTCATAATCAACTTTCATCATGATCATTTGCATAAAGTTTACCTTGCATCCGTCTGCATGAAACTCCTCATCATAGACTAGAGATACAGATTCTCACCCCGAAGATACAGATTCTTCAGAGATACAGATTCTCGCCCCGGAGATACAGATTCTTCAGAGATACAGATTCTCACCACGAAGATACAGATTCTTCAGAGATACAGATTCTCATCCATAGATACAGATTCTCACCCGTAGATTCAGATACAGATTCTCACCACGAAGATACAGATTCTTCAGAGATACAGATTCTCATCCATAGATACAGATTCTCACCCGTAGATTCAGATACAGATTCTCACCACGAAGATACAGATTCTTCAGAGATACAGATTCTCATCCATAGATACAGATTCTCACCCGTAGATTCAGATACAGATTCTCACCACGAAGATGCAGATTCTTTACAGATACAAATTCCCACCTGAGTAGAAGAACTCACCCTCAAGCTTGTCATAAGTCTTACCCACTTCCTTAGCACCTGCCACATTTGGCACTCTCAGTCCTTAACCTTTTACACACACTTCGGAATAGGTTCCGGTCCCTAGATGCACCTAGGTCATACAATTCATCATCACATTAAGCACATTTCACTCATTATAGGTAGTCAGCGCCTTAGAATAGCTTGACATCACTTTCATCGTTTAGGAAGTCAACGCCTTAGAATCGCTTGACATTACTTCATCTTATAGGTAGTCAACGCCTTAGAATCGCTTGACATCTTCTCATTCTCACTCATAGGTAGTCAGCGCCTTAGAATAGCTCGACGCAATTGCCTATAGGGCCTTTTAAGATCCAAAATTTTGGGGTATCACTCAGGCATCAACTAGTCTTTTCATCTTCATTACAAAGCCTAGTTGACGGGGGGCAATCTGTTATACCCAAAATTTCAACCCCCCCGGAGTGGTCTCTAAGGCATACGTGTTACAAAGGGCAAAATGGTCAAAATGCACCAATGCAGGATTTTCCAAGGACATTCTCGGGATTTTCTATTTTTCATATGACTTGTTCGTTATCTCCAAACACTTCCAAATATCATGGTCATTATGAAAGGTATTTCATGATAATATTTATTCTGGAAATTTAGCTTTTAATTCATATTATAAGCTAATTTCTTTAATAATTAACACATGAAATAGCCTCAAAATAGAAATTAAAAGGTTTCCAAAATTGAAATAAAATTGTCACATGGTTACCATGACTACATACAGTCATAAACCTGAAATTATTTTATTGGGAACCTTATCCCAAAATTTAAAAGAGAAATTCAATCATTTTTGCAATTTTCTCTCTCCTCCGGAAAATACCGAAATCAAAACAAAATGTCATGAAATTTTAACACAAGATAGAGGATGATTTTTAGAGACTAATGCCGTTGGAATTTCGTTATTTCGACTTTCCAATAATTAGTTATGAATTATGGGATATTCCATATTGTGCGATTTTTATCTAATCGATTATTTATCAAACTAACCCGATTCCAACTCTCAAAATTCCTAAAAATCATTCTTTACCTTCAGTTAAATTTTCATAATTTTTATCGGCTTGCAACATATTCTAAAAAATCGGATTCTCTTAGAGCATAAAATCAGTCTTTTAGATAAAGATCTTGCTCTATCAATTTGACCATGCTCTTTCTATAAAAGGACCCCCCAAGAACGAACTAGGGCAGAGGAGATCATCCCCAAAGTCAGAGAACTCAGCCGTCAACCTTCTCTCCACGTTTTTACACTTCCAAGCCTCAAATCAATACCGAAACGCTGCAGAAATCACCCCGAAATCACCAAAAACTCATCCTTCTTCTCCCATTGAACTTCCAAGCACCAAAAACACACAAAAACACACAAAAAAAAAAGAAACACATCCTTAACAGCATAAAGAAGAAGGATTCAGAAGCTCAATTCGAAGTCAATCCAAACCGGCATCAACGAAGCACAAAAGACCCCCGATGTGAAGAGTCTCATTAAACCGGAAGGTAAAACAGGTTGAAATCAAATTTTTCTGACTTTGCTCGACTTTAACTATTCTGTGTTAAATTTTGGAGTCGAATTGACTTTTTACCGCTCCTGAATTAACGTTTGATTTAGCTTCTGTCCAATAACTTGTTTACTAAGTTTCGTGCTTAATTCGAATTCAAATTGAGAACTTTCAATCACTAACGTCTTGTACATCTCTCAGGCTACACACCCATAATTTTTGAGCCAAAAACACTGCCGGGAACAGCCTTAACGCCGCCGTCCGAGGTCGGTCCGCACCCACGGACGCTATGTCCGGGGTCCCGGACTCTGTCCGAAAGCCGGACGCCCCGGACGGGGCGGTATTTTTATTTTAAAAGTTAGGGTTTTATAAAACATGTCCGGGCCCACGGACGTCCTGTCCGTGGCCCCGGACTTTTAAAATCTCGTTTTTGTTTAAATTTGATTTTTTGTGTAATTAGGTTAACTGGGGTCCGTGGGTTCGGACATTAGGTCCGTGGCCACGGACGGAATAAAATTTGACCTAATTCTGCCTCCGAAACCCTAGTTAGGTAACTTTCAATTTCACTTTAATTTTCTGTCAAAAAAAACGTTAAAAATAAAAAAAAACAGAAGCTTGTGCACTTAGGTTAAAACGACTCGTAATAAGCCGTAAATAAACCAAGTAGAGGAAAAACGACCTAGGGTAATGAAAGTAATTGAACCCTAATTAAGTCGAATATCAAGCCCCCGAACCCGAACTCTCCTTTCCTAATTTGATCTAGGTTAAAATTAGGTGGCGACTTAATAGGTTCCAGTGAGCTAGCTTAGGTTTTAATAATTTTGTATATGACATAGTTATTAATCTTAGGTTATAAGTGGACCTAAAACCCGGTTAGATCCTAATCAACTTTAATCAACATAGGATAGGGTTTAAAATCGAGGCTCACAGTGTGGTCGATGAGGATGAATACGACATGCAAGACGAAATACCAAGCCTTTCGATTCAATTACCAGAGTTGGACCATGTTACAAATTTTGTGCGGTCTGACCATGGCGAAGGAATGTGGATTGATTAATGTGAGCTTATATCTTCATTTTTTGATAGTTGGTTTTTGTATTTATGTCTACTATTATTGATAGTTTTGTTTTCGTATTTATAATTTCGTACTTTCATTTACTTGTTAATTAACTAAATCTTCTATTTATATTGCATGCAGAAATCAAAATGGACATCGATATGGATGAGCTAGACTTTTATTGTGATGAGCTAGAAAATCTCCCACAGCAGCAAACACAGCAGTAGCCACAGCAGCAAACACACGCAGCAGCAGCCACACAGCAGACACACAGCAGCCACAGCAGCAGACAGCAGCAGCCACAGCAGCAGCTACAGCAGCAACCACCTGAGCAGTGTACCCAGCAGCAGCCACTGAGCAGTGTACCCAGCAGCAGTCACAGCAGCAGCCCCAGACAGAGAAAACCGTCAAACAAACGAAGGGGTAGGGGGGCCGAGCAGAGGGGTGAGTTTGAAGAAAGAAATTAATCTAGTTTGGGATAAATACTTCAGAGCCTGGGGAGACTGTCAAGCTGAGTTCGCAAGCATGTTAGGAAATCTGCGAAGTCCCGTTGCTCAATTAATAAATATTGGAAACACGAGGACGAGCAAGTGAAAGAATCAATGTGGCAGCAAGTACAACAACGGTACAAGATACCAGATGAAGCGCGGGCGACAGTTCTTTCACTCATAGCTGGACGGGCGAGGCAGTTCAGATCTTTCTTGGTGGCGAATTGGATTAGGAAATCGCGTGATGTGCCACCATGGATATTTTTGATGGCATGATCATAGAGGAAGAATGGAAAGAGTTCGAGGAGTTTCACACGACGGAGCAATTCAAGGTATATGCCCTATTAAATTTAAGTTTGAATCTAAATTTTAATAACACCAATTTTAATATGTGTGTATATTGTTTTAATACTTTCATTTAATGATTTGTATTAATAGGAGGTTCAAGAAAAAGCAAGGGCAAACCGAGGAAAAAATAGATTTCAGCAGTATATGGGCCGGAAGGGATACACTGGTAGCATTCCCAAGTGGAAAGATGCCGGTTTGCTCACAAAAATGAATGATGATGGCATTGAAGTTCCCATCGACACTGTGTATGAAGCCAACCGAGTTCAGCTCTACGTTTTGGGTCACTCAAAAGTAGATAAGGATGGGAAGATAGTACACCCGCGACCAGAGACAGCAGAGTTGGCTGCTCAGATTGTAAGTGTTTAACTTGTTCAATAATAACAGTTGTGTTTAATAGTTTATTTTTTACAATTTATAACTTATTGCTTATTTTTTGGATCATCTTACTAGGCTGAAGCCTCCCAGCGAGGGGAGATAGATATATTTGCTCCACCAAGTCAAAATGATCCGCTGAATCAACTTCTTGGATTAAAGGATCATCCTGGAAGGGTTAGGGGTTTCGGGGGACAAGTGCGTCAGAAATTTGTTTTTGAAAAGTCCACCTCCAAAAGTCTGACCGAGCATGAGGTGTCTGCACTTGTAGATCGGAGGGTGAATGAGGTTGTTTCAAAGGCTTTGGGAGGACGAAACCAACAAACTGATCTAACCCGACCGACTTCTTCATCTAGTTGTACCGCCCCTTCTGATCCGTATCCGTTTGCTAATCTGAAGGTTAGTATGTCTCTATTAATCTTGTTTGTCATGGTAAATGAATGACTGTAAAAAATACTAGCCTTATTCACATTTAAATTGTAATTTTACTTATTTTAGGAACAAAAACATGTCGTCTGCAAATCACGCTTGATGGTTATCCTGTTGATGCTGCATACGGTACTGTGCTACAAGCATCAACTACATGATTAATCTCAAGCGTCTTCCCCCATTCTATGCTAGAGTAATCCTGCATACCATCATTGATGGATTTAAGAATGCTTTTCTTCCCATGGATATTGATGGCAAAGTGACACTATTTGATGGGAAGGGTGCTATTGTACCATGGCCAGTTGGTTTTATTGTCATCACTGATGAGGTATGTCTAAATCTTTTATGAATTGTTTTCCCTTTAATGTATACATTGTTTTAACTTCTTTGTTCTTTGTATTATATATGATTGGGTAGATCCCTGATCAAACGAGAAGACTGGGAAACCGTGATGAAGAGATCAACCAATCAATGGATGTTGATCGAGACAACACACGGTTGGCTGAGGGCAACCAAAAATCCAAGGGGAAAGAACATATGCAGACAGAGGTAACTACTGAAGCTCAGCGAAAGAAGTTTGTGTGTCCCCCCTTTGTGATCAACTATTTGCGAAGTATGAGAAGATGTTGTATGAACTGATATTGCAAAAGAGTCTGCATATGACTAGCGTGTCAGTGTTGTTACCTGAGTGGCTTTTCCATTACGAAGCGGATCAAAGAACAATAATAAATTTTGAGGACATCAAAGAGATGCTGTGCAGAGATTTGTTGAATATATCTATCATCCAAGCATATTCCCTGTAAGTGTTACTTTTAGTTTCTTACATTCGAAAATAAATTTAAATAAAATAACTTGTCATTTAAGGACTACCTTGTTATGTTTTTGTTTTGCTATTCCACCTTTAATTATTATTATTTTTTGTTGAAGGTATCTGAAAGCTAGATTGCGTCATAAAAAAATTGGAGATTTGGTGACATTCTTATGCCCAGAAACAACATCACTAGATTCTGCAAACAGAGACCCGGCCGGATACAGGAACTATGTGTCGCATGGATTAACGAAGGCTGTTCAAAACAGTAGTAGATACGTGATGATCCCTTTCCATCAGACGTGTGTAATACTATCCCTCTTGCATTTAATTCGTTTTGTTAAGTTTGTGACTTATTGTATTATTATATGATAACTCTTTTCAAAATTAGAATCGTATCAACCATTGGGTACTCCTTCTGTTCTCCACGGCAACATCACAATTACTTGTGCTAGACCCATTACGAATGTATCGTGAGTTGCAAATCGACGACTTGTTCAAAGCGTAAGTGTTAGTTAATGAATGCAACTTATTGTTTGTCTATATAATATGATGAACCGGAATTAATGATTTAATTTTTGAACTTAACAGTGCTTATATGAAGACGGTTTTTCAACAGTTTGACAACCTTTCAATTGTTCATCTTGAGGTACAGTTATTTATCATTATTGTGTTAGTCGTAATTTGCTATTTTTGACTGTTTGTTTTTGTTTCTATATACTTGTCAGTGTCCAAGGCAAATGAACTCTAAGAGTTGTGGTTACTATGTAATGCGATACATGTTGGAAATTGTCTTAAACATAGAGAAGCTCACAAAAGATGAAGAGGTATATTATACTTTCCATTACATATACATTTTATAATCTGTCTATCATTTTTGGTTAAAACAATAAATATGTGTCTTTACATACATATTTGTTTATCTTGTTCTCTACAGGTTCGAGAACATTTCAAGAACTCGGGCAAAACTTACTCCGTCAGAGATCTGCAATAAGTTAGAGAGCAGATGTGTTTGTTTATCGTCAAGTGTTTCAAAGTAGGAAAATGATATCATGGATAGCACTGGGAGGTCAAAAAGAGGGTGACTACAAGACTGTCCTGTCATTATGTGTTTTACCCCAGACTTTTTTTGTTTAACTAGTGTAAAAATTATCGATTAAACTGTTGGGCTAGCTGCTGCCGTCATTGTTATAGCTTTTTAAATTGCAATGGCAATTTGTGTGTGAAGTATGTCACACATTACATATTTTGGTGAAATATGATTGTTGTACAGAGGGAATGCTGCTATATTACCCTGGTTTTGTGGATGTAATCATTTGTGATTACAGAGGGAAAGAAAAAAACAGAATTTTTTTAAAAAAAAAACACTATAAAAGACGGTTCATAAGAAACCGTCGCTTATATTAAAATTGGCGCGCCCGCAAAAAGTCTATAAACAACGGTTATGGTAAAGAACCGTGTTATATACTACGATTTTAAAAGACGGTTATCATAAAACCGTCTCTTATAGCAAACTTCGCGCGTCTGAAACATGGCTACAAACGACGGTTTACGCGCGCTGGAACATGGTTATAAACGACGGTTTTATTATAACCGTCTTTTAAAGTCACCAAGACGCGCGCCTTGCTATCCTCTTAAACGACGGTTCCGAACCGTCGTTTAAAATAATCTCTAATAAACGACGACGGTATAAGAGATGGTTCAAAACCGTCGTTTTTAGACAGTTTGAACCGCCTCTTTTGCCTCGCGCCGTACCAGTGTAAAGTCTCGTATACATATATTCCTCTTATTATATTTCCTATAAGGAATGTTATTTCTTTTATTTATTTTTAATATATATATATATATACTAGGATTTATTCAGGACCTTCTTTTGTAGGTTTATTATATTTAATTATCTCTAATAACTTTTACACATATCCATATCCGTTATATGGTTTATAAAATAAAGTATTTTCCTTAGTTTCAATTAAGTATATTAACCTCCACATTATATAGTTAGTATAAACATAGATTAATTAAATTCCTTGATTTAACATATGCATGTTACTATATTATTTCTTATATTAATATGTATATATATTTTTACTTCACTTAAAAATTTGTACCCAAAAATATTTCTTAACATTCTGTATTAAATGTTAGTTTGGCCTTAATATATTATTCTCAACCTATAAAGTTTATTAATCATCTATACTTTTATTTTTGTTTCATTAAAAACCTTATATTATAAGATAACTTATGAAAAATTCATAAACACAATTTTTAAACCCATTTACTCTTGTCTAAAAATTCCAAAATTCAATATATAGTAACTATGATATTTTAGACATATTATAAAATTTTTATTTCATAAAAATATCTTTTTAAATTACCTAAATAATTCCATACTACTCAAAATTTACAAAACTTATAAATTACATTTAAAAACTAAAAACCCATATTAATTTACATCCAAATAATCTACATTTTATAAGGAATCTATGGTTAAAATTTCAAGTCAAAATACATTAGGGAAGACCATTAAATAAATCCAGCAAGATAGGGTTTATTCTGGAATTAATATTACTAAAACCTTCCACGTTTTAATCTTGGTCGTCCGTTCCTATAACCCACGATCGGACGGCCGATATTTCTCGAGTTCATCAACTAAACTAAATCGACAGACGCGTGGGAAATCGACAATATCTCCCAATCTACAGAACCAAATCTGTTGAGTTTTGTTTCATTGGACTCGAAATTCAACAAAGATTCTAATGGTACCAATTATACGAGTTATCATGCAGTATATTGTAAATACGATTCTAGGTATCGAAGTTAGGGTTTATGTTAGTTCCGATTTCGATTTTAACAAATTCTCTTAATACTACGCGTAATAAACGAAATTGATACGTGGGTTTGACTGGTAATGTAAAGAAGAATGGCAACATCGGTATAATTTGATCAGAAAATCATCAAAGAAGCGCCGATGAACAAATTGAATTCGACTTCTGGAAAAAAAATTGAAGTTTCAGGCAGTTCGAGTAGCGAACTTTGCAGATATATAAAATAAAGTTGTAGATCGAATTAGGCCATGTTTTTGGGCTTAATCGAAAGAGGAACTGTAACTCTACAATTTCATAGCAACATCTCGACTTAATACGGAATACACTGGAAGCAATTTAAGTCGAAAGTCGCGGGTTTATACCTTGCGTTTTTCTGGAAATTCTATGATTTTATGTGCAGTTCGAGTTGGCTACTTCCCGGGCCAACTCGTGCTAACTGAGAAGGATTCAATCCACGAAACCTACCACATTTTAAAGTAGAAATGTAACTCTAAATACTAGTGGAAGAATCATTGAGTTTGATTGATTAGAGAGAAAGTTACAGATCTCACAATATCTGGGTTTACATATCGATTTTTGGAAAAGATCTGGGCAGGAAATCCACCGTGATCTACTAGCGAACTTTAGACGCCTTTAACTTCTACCCGATTGAGAACCAGCCTTGGGTATAAAAAGGAACGTTGGAGAGGGAGTAGAGATCTACAAAATGAGCTAAAGAACTCGAATTTTCATTGACAGATGAAGGAGATATGACTCGGCGAAGTTACCTTACCGAATCGGTTTTCTTGAAATCCGGGTTGCAGGTTTTCGGGGAGGCAACTTCAGATCAAATTTGCAGAGGATGTAGAAGGAGTTAGGTCATGTATGAGTAATGGTTAGAAAGATGGTTTGAAGGAGAAGAGAATGAAAAAGATGGCATTCAAAAATACCCAAGGATATCGGAAAACAAGAGTTCACGCGAGGGAGAAAGACGATGTAGTTTGAGTGTATACAGTTTCTTTGTTATTCACAACTTGCTTGGTTACAAACATAAAGCCAACAACTAATTTATACAGGTTAGAGATAAAACGAATCACAGGAAATCAGCAAAACATGCCAACTAGAATATCTAATCGCATAAGTACTCAAGCTAAACGAATGGGCTGGCAGGAAACACTACATGGGCCGAGAGAATTAAACGGTCCAGCCCAATACCCCCCGCAAGCCGTAGAACAACTAGGTTGTCAAGGCTTGTCGCTCTGTGCACTACGAATCCCCAACTGAGATAATTGAGCGTGATACCGTGTGCCCGGAAGGATCTTTGTCAACATGTCAGCAAGTTGGTTGTTAGTAGGCGTGTAAACAACATCAACCAAACCTTGCTGAATCTTGTCACGTACAAAGTGACAATCAATCTCTATGTGCTTCGTGCGTTCATGGAATACCGGATTTCGTGCAATGTGAATGGCCGACTGATTATCACATTTGACTGGTATAGGAGTGATGTGGGTAACGCCAAGCTCATGTAAAAGACGTGTGAGCCACGTAAGTTCAGCCGTCACACGTCGTAAAGAACGATACTCTGCTTCAGCACTGGAAAGAGAAACAGAACCTTGCTTCTTGGTCTTCCAGGAGATAGGTCTGTTCCCCAGGAAAATGTAGTATCCCGATACAGATTTCCTTGTGTTTGGACAAGCTGCCCAGTCGGAATCACAACAGGCAACCAAATCAAGCTGTGCTGATTTACCTGGATCAAGAAAAATGCCGTAGTTTACGGTTCCCTTGATATAACAAAGAGTATGAAGGGCTGCTTGCAAATGTACATCGCTTGGGCTCTGCATGAACTGGCTCAAAACTTGCACTGAAAAACTAATATCAGGACGTGTGTTAGACAAGTAATTGAGCTTGCCTACCAAGCGGCGATAAACAGTGGGATCTTCCAAAAGTGTTCCATCGGTGTGTAACAACGACTTGCCCACTGCCATGGGTCCTACAGTGGCCTTCTTGGTGGTGCAATCAAATTCCTTAAGAAGGTCAACACAGAACTTACGTTGTGAAAGAACCAGACCGTGTGAAGTAGGAATAAATTCTATGCCCAAGAAGTAATGCAACGTACCAAGGTCTTTGATTTTAAAATCATTATCTAGAGCACATTTGAGGTGATCTATGCGCTTCTGATTATTACCGACGACTAGCATATCATCCACATAAATAGCCACAAACAAATAGTCATCCTTGTTATTCTTGTAAAACAAAGAGTAATCATTCTTGGACTGTGAAAAACCAAGTGTTTGAAGGAAAAAGGCCAGTTTGGAGAACCATTGCCGAGACGCTTATTTCAGGCCATACAATGACTTCTTTAATAAGCAGGCTTTGTTAGGTCCAGAAACCTCAAGTCCCGGCGGTATCTTCATATACACCTCTTCATCAAGGTCGCCATGCAAAAAGGCATTATTCACATCGAGCTGATTGATCATCCAACCGTGATGCAAAGCCACTGTAACAAGAGCGCGTATGGTTGTCATTTTGACAACTGGAGAGAAAGTCTCATGATAGTCAAAACCGTGACGTTGTGTAAAACCCTTAGCCACCAAACGCGCCTTGTATCTTTCCAGCGTACCATCAGATTTCAACTTGATTCGGTAAACCCACTTGCAACCCACAAGTTTCTTACCCTTAGGTAGTGTGACAATATTCCACGTGTTGTTCTCTTCCAAAGCTCGTAGTTCTTGCTGCATAGCGTCTTTCCAATGCGTAGAAAGAACGGCCTCCTTATAAGTGGAAGGTTCACTTTCTTGCACATTATGAACAGCAAAGCTAGCGGAAAGGAAAGCCTTGGACGGACGTGACTGTGCATCAGTCAAACTTTCACATTCTGTGAGGAGGTTGACATTTGCTGCATGACCATAGATTCGGTCATCAAGAACGTCCTGAAACGCTGTGTTACAAATATACTCTGTCAAGTAAGCAGGCCGTTGTGTGGGTCTGCTGGACCGGCGTAGGCCCTCCTCAGGAATGACAGGAGTAGCCTGTTCTGTAAACGAATGGGTTGGAACAGGCACATCAGTCACGGGCACATCAGTCTGTGGACTGGAAAAGATTAACGGAGCAGAAGTATCGGTTTGGGCCTGCGGCCCGTCTGCAGGAAAGCAATCCGTCAGACTTGTGGGTGGCCGGTGATCATCATCATACCATATTGGGTTAACTTGCACATTAGAAACATCGTCACGTTCCATAGAATTCTGCCTTAACCCGATGCGGAAAGGAAACTCACGAGGATGAAACTTTACATCCCTACAAACCTCAACCTCATTATTATCCAGACACAATATTTTATACCCTTTCTTCCTCGGATTGATTCCCAAAAATACACAAGCTTGTGCCCTGGGACTAAACTTACTCGGTTTAACCCCAACAATAGTCTTGTAGCAAAGGCACCCGAATGTTTTGATTATATCATAGTTGGGCTTGGTGTTATACAAACACTCAAACGGTGTTCTACCCTTTAGTGCCTTGGTAGGAAGCTGATTAAGCAAATATGTCGCATAAAGAATACATTCACCCCAATAACCGAGCGGTAGTCCAGACTGGAAAAACAATGCCCTTGCTGTTTCAAGTAAGTATTTATGTTTTCTTTCTACAACCGCATTTTGTTGTGGTGTATAAACACATGTGGTCTGATGTATGATCCCCTCTTGAGTGAAAAACATTTTTCCTTCATTAGAGCTCCCTAACTCATTGGCATTATCAGATCGTACAACCTTGACAGTAGCTTCGAATTGCCGGGCAACCATTTTAATGAAGCTTACTATAGCTGGCCAAGCATCCCCCTTTTGTTTCAATAGATGCACCCAAGTCGTTCTACTATAGTCGTCAACAAAACACACAAAATATTTAAAACCGTTATAAGTTGGCACTCTAAACGGACCCCATACATCGATATGTAGCATTTCAAAGGGACGCTTGGTTTTGATTTCTGAATTTGGGAATGGAAGTCGCTGAGCTCTAGCCTTATAGCAAATATCACACGCATATTCTGAAGGAAAGTCTTTATTTTTAATGAGGCCCATTTGTACAAGCTTGTGATATGGCACATGGCCCAACCGGAAATGTAAATCTTCTGCTAAAGAGTCAATTACAGAAATAAGCCCCAGACTACTACATTTACTAGAAGTATTGGACTTGAAACACACCGCAGCACTTCGGGCTTCCAGCAAATAAAGCCCGCCATGACCAGAACCGATTTTCTCAACTGTTCCCGATGAATGGTCCTGAGCAAAACAACGGTCAACAGTAAATATCAATCTACATCCAAACTGCTCTGTCAATCTATGCACGGAAGCTAAATTGAACAGAAAATCAGGGATGTATAAAACTTCTCTAAGCCAGACACCAGGAGCAATACATATGTCACCATTCATATTCACAATCCGCGGTCTACCATCGGGAAGAACTACAGTTCGCTTGTACCCCAAACTTCTCCAATTTTCAAACAAAGCATGAGCACCGGACATGTGATCCGTGGCTCCAAAATCCAAAATCCACTTCCCAGCATAACTATCGGCAGTGTGCTTACTAAGAAAACAGAGGTTAAAAACGCAAGGCTTGCGAACAATACTTGAAAAATTACAGTAAGTTGTGTCCTCTGATTTCGCAGCTTGGGTATGACTAGCTTTAATCAAATCAGAAATTTGTTGTAACTGACGCTCTGTAAAACCGTCTTCTGGAACAGTCTTGTCCTCAACAGATTGTTCATAACCTCCAGCTAAATTGGCAAAGCTCTTTTTCTTCATGGCAAGTACTTTGTCTTTAGCATGCAACAGAAAACATTCAGAAACTATGTGTCCATTACGCTTACAGTGCGTACACTTTTGTTTCTGATAACACTCCTCAACGCTATGACCCGGTTTTCTACAAAAAGAACACAGAAGCTTCTTTCTTTCTGATCCTTCCCATTTTCTAAAGTTGGGATTAGGGTTAGGATTCCGTGAATTCCCGCCGTCATTCACACCGACATTAGAAACTCCATAATAGAAACTCATACCTTCATCTCTTTGACTCCGCCCTGCCCGTTGTGTCTCGTCATGCCTAACAAGAGAAAGGGCCTGGTCGATATCTGGCGTGGGTTGCATTGCGAGGATTTGACCTCGGATAGAGACAAATTCTGGGTTCAAACCCATCAAGAATTGGATCAATTTCTCCTCTCCTTTTGTTGCTTCGTGGCTTCCTTTACACCGCAGGTGCACCCGCCACATACACAAGCTGGTGGTGGGCGCGCAAGCTCCAACTCTTCCCATATCTGCTTGAGTTTGGTAAAATATTCGACTACCGTATCACCTCCTTGACTCAACTCGTGCAAATCTTGACGGAGTCCATGAATAGATGCAAGATTCTCTTGCTCCCACCGTTTGCACAGAGTATCCCAAACCTCCTTTGGATTCCCATAATACATGACACTCTAAGCCAACTTCGGATCGATTGAGTTCGTAAGCCAGGACACCACCAAAGAATTTGATCGCTCCCAAGCAGATAGTCGAATAGGCTCTGATGCGCTGGGTTTCTTTACGCTCCCAATGATAAAACCATGCTTGTTCTTGGCCTTGAGTGCCATCAACATTCCTCACTTCCATCCTTGGAAACCGGCGCCGGTAAACTTTGGAACCAAGCTCACCCCCGGTTGCTCAGACGCGTGGACGTATAGTGGGTCATTAGGATCTATGCTCACGGTACTAGAAGAACCAGTCTTCTCTGGTTCGATCGGCTTCCCATCATCGTCGGTCTTTCCATCGTCCTCATTTGTCATCACTCTCGCGGAAAGAAAGAAGCTAAGAAAGGAACGCTAGATGCCTGAATTCGAGAAAAAAAACGCTAATCGCCTCCCTGAAGCTCTGATACCATATCGGAAAAAAAGAGTTCACGCGAGGGAGAAAGACGATGTAGTTTGAGTGTATACAGTTTCTTTGTTATTCACAACTTGTTTGGTTACAAACCTAAAGCCAACAACTAATTTATACAGGTTAGAGATAAAACGAATCACAGGAAATCAGCAAAACATGCCAACTAGAATATCTAATTGCATAAGTACTCAAGCTAAACGAATGGGCTGCCAGGAAACACTACATGGGTCGAGAGAATTAAACGGTCCAACCCAATAAAGGATGGCTGAGATAATGGAGTCTGAAAATGAGGCAACAACTGAGGGTGGCTGAGAAGAGTTAGCCGAATTCTGGGGAATTCTGGCAACCTGGCGTGGCACGTTTCCCGAGGCACACGTGGCTGAGTCAGACGGCCCTTGCCACGTCAGCATCCTTTAAAATTTTGGCTCTAAACTTCATTTTATCATAACTTTGACTAGGATGATCCGTTTTTAACGTTCTTATTATCAATCCTCTTGGTTTTCCATAAGCTTTTAATTGTTATAGGTTTCATGGGTTGGTTAGACCATTCTCAAAAAGTCAACCCTAGCAAGGCTTAAGGAGCTTTAAGGTTTCTTTGATTTTATATTGACTTTTATGATTTATACCAATGCTCCAAATATTCCTAAAATCTTTATAATAATTTGGAGTGTCTAGAAAATTTTCCAAGATTTATTGACTTATAAATCTTATTATTAAATTCATAGTACTATATAATAATTTAGTATTTAATAGTATTATTTGGGGATTAATAAAAGAAATCCCCTAAATTAATTTAAATTAATTTATGAGGTATTTCATTGAATATTCTGTTAATTTCTTTGCTTCAGTGCTAGATGTTTTCGCACGACAGTGACTCCATCAAGACGTTGTTTCTTCATTTTACTCTCATGTACAACCAGATTTGAACACAATTCTTCAAAAGACATAGATGCCAATTCTTTCATCTTTTCCAGTAGTGACATGTAATTGAGCCAATCTTTGGTAAGTAAATTAAAATCGTTCATTGACATCCTCGTTGTTGTATGAAACCCCAACTGTCTTGAGCTCCATCAATACATGATTAGATCTTTTTATAGCCAGAGCAAGACTCTCTTCGTCGGACATCTTCAAAATTATTGAACTCCCGCTGAACTATTTCTCTTTAGCCTTTTGAATTGATTCAGTTCCATGATAGACAATTTCTAGGAAATCTCATACTCCTTTTGCAGTTCTTATTCCCAAAATGTTGCCTTGTTCTTCATCGGAAAGAGACGAGAAAAGAATTCAAAGAGCTTGTTTGTTCTTGCTCAACAACTTTTCATCGTCATCATTCCATTGATCTTTAGGCTTATCCTATTTAACACCATCAACTAGAACCATAGGTTTGCAATCTCCTTGTGTAACCACCTTCCAAACCTTGTAATCCACGGACATTAACTGATCTTCCATCTGTTCGCACCATTTGGAGTAATTGAGTTTTTTCAAATTTAGTGTTTTCACATTATACGAACTCATCTTAACGATCTACCTTGAAGCGTTTTTCTTGTTAATAGGTAAACATGCTCTGATACCACTTGGAAGTTTGTATAATGAGAATCTGAGAGCCTCGATATCAGACTGATAGAGAAGATAAATCACAACAAACCAGATCAAGATGTTTAGGAGAAAAAAAAATCTGATATTAATCTTTATTAATAGCTTGAAAACTCCTATCCTGATATGTTCAACACTTTGAACAATCACACTCTCGTCTAATCCTTAGACAACATGTTGATTTGCATTAACTAAAAAAACTTTCTCACAATGATTTCTTTCTCGGTGAAAACGCACCTGCTTCTTACGTTTTTCGAATACATATATACTAAAGATAAATATAACAGCCTCATTACAACTATACAGAGATTCTCGCATAAAGAAATTATTTACAAACCAAAAGGACC
Organism: Limonium bicolor; assembly: GCA_023374045.1. Taxonomy (NCBI): domain Eukaryota; kingdom Viridiplantae; phylum Streptophyta; class Magnoliopsida; order Caryophyllales; family Plumbaginaceae; genus Limonium; species Limonium bicolor. Next base: position 225,358,916 of record CM041779.1, read on the forward strand.
TATTATTAAGAAGATGGAAATCCTAGCTTAGATATTCTAACATCTTAGTTATTATCTAGATCAAGCTAGTACCGAATAAACAAATTTGTTAAGATCTTTTATCCAAGGCCAGCAGCAAGGGATGTTGAGATAAAAGTGTTGTGTTCTAGTCTGGTAATTTTCCCACATCAAAAACCGTAAGTAAATATAAATTTTCACTACTATAAATTTTGTGCTTGCTTAACATTCTCTTACTAAATGAGAATCATAATCCATTTCTTTCTCCTTGTTGTTTCTAATGACGCATCTCCTAAACTTCTCTTGTTTATCTCCCTTCTTGATTTTTCATCCAAGCCCAATATTAATAATAATTTGGCATGACAACAAAAACAATATTTAGCGAGGAAAGTTGTTTGGTACAACCTAAATGATCTAGTCTATTGTTCAAAGGCATACTCTTACTGGTCCTATTTCAACTATCTTTTCATTATTGAGAAGCCCAAACAATAATAATCCTATAGACATGTTTTACCAACATCCTGATGCAGTACTCGACACTATCCATACCTTTTTCTTTTGTAGTATTAATCTATGTGCATGTAAATACTTTATTTTTCTTATAAACAAATGTACTTTAACTTAATATAAGCAAGCACTCTGTTTTTTAAAATTCTATTCCGTATTTTCTCTTTTCCATTAACAGTCTGAAAAATCCAAGTGAGATGAGGACTTACGTTTGTTAGGGGATAATACGAGTCCTAAAATAAAATAGTGAGTTCATCCTCTTATATAGTAAAATTATAAATACACCCTTTTAAAATTCTTATCTCATATCATTGTGCATTCATAAGTTTTCTCTATTCCATATTGTCATATTTGTAATTATATTAATTTTTTTCCTAATTTGATTTCATGGTACAATATCTACTTTAGCATTTACAATTTAGTTATCTTCATATTTTCTAGTATCGTGTACATTTTTAATTTTAACTTTTTATACTGTTTAATTCAATATTTTTTCAAAATAGTATTTAAAGTTGTCTCGTAATAGCAAAGCTCAATTTTTCATCAAGTTAGATCATGTTAATTATTTATTATTACTTTTATCTATAATATTTTGATTTAATATATTTATAGATCTTAGAATTTGTGCTATTAAAATTTTAATGTCAACATAGTAAAATAAAATTGAATGGGTAGATGAATAGTAAAATCTATTTGGTTATTTAATCAAATAGTTTCACATAACTTTAAAATTTTATTTGAAATTATAAAATTCATTACTTTATTATGAAATATTATTTTTCAAAATTAACCATTAATGATTGGACAATAATATTCATTTTATGTGTCTATTTGTGTCGTGGAAATATTAACTTATTGAACTTAACTTTTTAGAAAGACAATCCAGTTACTAATGATATTCGTTGGCATGAATTCATTTGCTTGAAAATAAATTTTTGTTTAAATATTTAAGTCACATAGAAAAGAGTTAAAAAGAAGAAAGGTGTAATCTAATAAGAATTTTATTTCATCCAACTTCATAAGAGTTTATGGTTTTTTAGTGATGAATGTGAGGAATTGAGTTGCTGTAGTTATTTGAGGCTCATCATACGAGGAGATTATATCTAAAACAAAACATTGAAATTTCTAACTCTAAGATTTCCGCATATCAAAAATGTACTTGGTTTAAATATGAAGGATACTATACCCTAACTAAATTGAAAGGATATCCTAGAATTCACAATGATATAAAGTTAGTCCACCTATGAAGTTATTTATATTGGTGTAAATTTTAGTTAATCTTAAATTTAAAAATATTTAAATTAAATTTAAAAGTTATATTGTGTATTACCCATTATGTTATTGCATAGCCATATAACCGCTTTGTATAATAAAATTATGAAGAAGGAAAATCCTGGTCAACACCACCTGTTCGTTGACCACGATTGGCACATTAATGTGTTATATGAAAAAAGTAGACAACACTTGTCAATCTTCTCGCAACTGCCTTATCAATGATTTGCTTTCGAGGCAGAAGCACTTGGATAAGGTTCGGGCAATTGCTGAGGATTGCAATATACCTTGTATAAGGGGAGAATCGGTGCTGGGCTGAGCATGCAGTGCTCATTCGCTAGATGTGGACTTGTATTCCGTTCACAATATTGGGTCATAGTTATTATCCGATCGATGTTGCACTAAAAAAAAAGTAGCATCACAAACGGAAAATTTCCTACGAAATTAATCCGTATGTTAATCTACGGAATTTTTGTAAATTTCCAACGGATGAAGTATTCGAGTAAAGTGAACTGTTACCGACGAAATGTGAACTTATTACAAACGGAAATATTTCCGTAGGTAAAATTATTATTCAATTTTACACGCGAGCGCTAAAAGATGTGTTTTTTAGAGACAAGAGTTTTCGTAGGTGAAAGTCTATCTATACACTAATCCGTAGGAAATAATTTATAACTATAGAACTTCTTCCTTTTATTCTCAAACTGTGAAGTAGTAAAGCGGACTCAACGGGCACTGAAAACCTAATTAATTAACCTCCCTTGACAATTTTGCTGTAGTGACGAGTTCGTGCTGCTGTTCTCATCAGTCAATGACCTTCCCTGCTTGATCTGATTCGTTTCTCTCACTTTAGCCCTAATTGTTTTCATCAATCCCTAATTCCCCTCAATCTTCTTCTTCCTAGCATATATCTGTGTTTGGCTGCGTGTTTGGTTTGTGTTACATCCTGGTCGATGCTTCTGTAGCTGCAATTTAATTGCTCAGATAAATTGCAGCTAGTGTGTTTGGTTTGTATTATCGTTATTTTTACCTATTGTAAATCATTGGTGAAGTTAGTGTGACAGCTGAGGTTATTGTTTATTGATTTTGAAGTTGTTTCTTGTCTAATGTGTAGTTTTATCTTCTATTGAAGTAGTTGTGTTTTTTTTTTTTTTTTTGCAGATTTGAAGTAGCTGAATTCAAGAGATATGTGTTTACTATATGATGCAGATGTGAAAATGATTGTCATAGTCATCAGTGAACTTGAATACTGTGAACTTTTGATAGGATATGAGTGTTTTAGTATTCGAATTCTTATGAGAAACATCTTATAGTTTCCTTATTATGGAAAACATTTGCTAGCTAGTTGTGAGAAATATTTAGGGAATGTTGTGACTCTGGATAAAAACAACTTTATGTAGCACTTTGTGAAGAATATTTTTATAAAATGTCACAGGTGTTTCAGCTATGAATGTAACAATTTATATATTCAGGTCATATGTGTCTTGTTTGTGAAAATTATTAGGTACAAAACATTTCGTAGGTGATGTAACTTATGAGATGAAAGATTTCATAGGTAATAAGATTATCTGAGACGGAATTTTCCGTAGGTGATAAGTAATTCTCAGGTGAAACATCTCGTAGGTAATAATATCTGAAACATAAAAATTTCGTTGGTGATAACATTAACTGAGACAGAATTTTTCGTAGGTGATAACAATTATCTGAGACGGAACTTTCCGTAGGTGATAAATATTTTCTGAGACGGAAATTTCCGTCGGTGATAATATTATTACCTACGGAGTTTTCCGTCTATAAAAGTTCGTAATATCACCTACGAAATTTGTTTTCACAGACGGAATAGTATTACCGACCCGTTTATTACAGACGGAATTTTCCTACGGAATTTTCCGTATGTGATTGTCATTACATATGGAAGTCTGTGATAGTGCTGTTTTCTTATCCAATTGGATCAAACCTAACTGCTTGTTTGGTTATTGGAATGTTAATTCCTAAAATAAGATTATTGGAATAGAATTCTAATAATAGAATATGATCTCGTTTGGTTGTTATGATGTGAATACTTAGAATTTGATGTTTCTTTGGTTTGGTTGGCAATAATGATAGGAATATACTTGAAATACAAATACAGTATACAGTTACAAATCTATCATTGATAAATAACACATTATAATTGTTTGTTGTGTGATAAACTATAAATTTTAATTATATATACATTAATTTGAAAATATGTAAAAATTATATATTTATTACAGAATAATTAATAAAGTTTACTCTTCAGAATTATAAGAATCCAAAAACAAATTCAATAATTTTTTTTAAAAAAAATCTACTATTTAAATTTTCTGGATAATATTAATTGATATGAATATATATAAACCATAAAAGAAACATTATACTATCATGTAATATGAATGTGATTAATATAATTTGAAATCAGATGCAGATAAATAGTATTTTAAAACTACTACTAATTATTCAAAATTTTAAAACATTCTACACGGAAAATAATAAACTAATAAAAATACAATGTAAACTTTTGATTATATTAAAATTATTATAGTACAAAATATTTTTAGTATATTTCACAACGATTAATTATAAGTATTATACGTGTTAAGTCATGATTAACTGAAAAATTATTTCTATAAACAGTTAAGTTTTAACCATATATCAAAGTTATTATAGAGTTTATATCGTGCTTAAAAATTAAAGAACAATTTTATACGCTAATATACTTTATTTCTCTGTTGGCATATCCAATATTAAATTCAAATTTATGTTTTGGAATTTCCTTAAGTAATATTTAATTTAATTAAATATATTTTTTAAACCAAAAATGTATATTTAAAATAATGTAAAAACTAATTATTTTATCAAAGTTGAATAATATAATATTGAAAAAGTAAGTGATAACTATCATTTCACTTATAGTAAAATATTTAATTATTTGTGAGAATTGCGTTTTTAATTTTAATGGTATTATTTATTCCAGTTAAAATAAAATAACCTTATTTTAAGTGTTAATATATTTGATTTTTTATATTAAATACAAATATATGATACATAATATGTTATTTTAATATATATAACATCTAATGTATGTACTCATAATAAAATGGTTTATTATTTATTTATTTAATATATAATAAAATTCATTTATAATTTAATATGTATATATACATGATAAATTAATTGTATTATTTAGAGAATCTAGTCACTCGCTTGGAATAGTAATTCCTAACGTATTCTCAATGAATTACCAGCAAATTGGAATAAGCTAAAATCCTAGAATTTGTTTTCTCCGTAGCAAATATGAGAATAACTATAATTCCAATAATTGTGAGGCTAATTCCTTGTACCAAAGTGACCCGTAAGTGTATCTCGTTAACATTCAATGGCGTTTTCAACTCAAATTAGTGTGTAATCCTGTATGAAATAGACTGGACTTTGTGTCGGAGTTTGTGAAATCCCTCAATTTATCCGGTTTATATATTTGCCTTTTCATGTGCACTCACTAAAGGATTTGGTCATAAATTGATAACTTTGCTACATTTCATTGCTATTTTTCTTTTTCATAACAGTTGGTGGAATAACAGAGTTAAGATTCCCATTAGTTGGAAATAGAACTTCTATTTGTTTATGTTCCTTAGTCATGTAAAACAAATGGTAGCTGCGAAGAACTGATCACTGGTAGGGCCCATCCTCTAAACCATACTATCAAACTTTCAAAATGGAACTCTTAGTAGACTTCTCCCCTAGGGATGGCAACGGGTGATGGGAGTCCGTTTCACCCGATCACCCGACCCGCTAAAACGGGTGAAGAATCTGAAAAAAACGGGTGATGCGTAAAACAGGTGTGGGTGACGGGTCGGGTCAGGTGAACAATTTTCATCCGGTCACCCGACCAGTCACCCGTATATATTATTTTAAGTAAACAAAATATACTTATTCCATATTTGTTGAGATATTTTAGAAATATTTTGATTAATACTCTATGTTGTTGATATTAGTTGATATGGTATATATTATTGAATAAATTTGATTGTATATTCTTAAAAAATTAAGCTTATATAAGGTGTTAAATAATAAAAATGCTTACTAAAAAACGGATGACGAGTGATGAAGTTGCGGGTGACGGGTCGGGTCGGGTGGTACGGGTGACGGATCGGGTGGAGCGTCACCCGACCCAAACCCGACCCATTGTCATCCCTATACTCGCCTTATGTTCATACAAACTAAAAGCACAACTCATGGAAATTATTAATCGAATGGTTTGTGTTGAACTACATAGATGAGTTGGACAAGAGCAGCTACTTTGCTTGTGGGATATTTTTTGACGGCAATTCTGAGCTACACCCGGATGTAGCCAGGATGGCTACATATGCTAACCTCACAAGTATATTAATAGTTATAATTGGGGTAAGTTTTATAATTTAGAAGAATTAGAAGAGAGACTCCCTATGCGTGTGCATGATTTGTTTTTTTCTTTTTTTTTTTTTTCTTTCTTTATCACAAAAACTTTAAATTGTTATAACTTTTAATATATTAATCCAAAATGAAAAAAAAAATTATATCATTGTTCATCTAAATTTAAGCTCTTCAAAACAAGACTAGTCATGAATATGTTTTGACAACTTAAAAAAAATTATTTTTACATGTATAGTGACAAAACGTAAAAGAAAACTTGTACAGATAGTCATACAAACTTGTACAAATGTTCATTAAAACATGTACATCCACACGTAAAGACATGTACATCCTCGCATTAAAAATATATAGATGGTCACATAAATCTGTATGAGTCATTAAATATGTACATCCTTAGATTAAAATCTATACATATAAGGGAGAAAATTTGTACAGATTGCCATACAAACATGTACAGATGTTTATTAAAGAACATGTCCATTCTCACATTTGAACATATGTATATCGTCACATTAAAACATGTACATTCTCACCTTAAAATATGTACATTCTCACATTAAAATATGTACATTCTCACATTAAAGTATATAACGGCTCCCAAATAGATTACCCTACCCCAAAACACCCCAAAACCTACCATAGGAAAGTTAAAACTGTCAAATTCATCACTATTACTTAATGAATCATAATATCAATTTTAATGAATCATAATACAAAATTAACGAATCATATTATCATTTTAGTGTATCATCGTATACATGTAAAAATTATTTTTTTAAAAGTTGTCAAAACATATTCATAATTGGTCTTGTTTTGAAGAGCTTGAATTTAGGTGTACAATGATATAATTTTTTTCATTTTAAACTTATATATTAAAAGTTACAACAATTTAAAGTTTTTATGATAAAGAAAAAAGAATAATAAAATATTAAAAAAAAGAAAAACAAAACAATCAGTGTTGACGGGCCTGCTCGCTCCTTCTCTCCCTCATATGTAGTCAGATGTAGCCATAGGTGACTACAATTAGTTGTAGCTAAGAAATTGCCATTTTTTAACCCTCACTAGCAAATTCTGAACTAACCGGTTAAACCATCTAATCACTCTCATGAAAGGCGTACACTTGTTATGATGAGTTGGATTGAAAACTTCAAGGACAACCTTAGATGAAGATTATAAAAGCAAAATGATCAACCTTCTTATTCGGCATCTAAATAAAACTACCACGTTGCTTTTTTTTTTAACTATTCTTTCCTTTCTTCATGTGTAGTCTCGATTTAAATATTTGACCATGTCTAGCATCCTTCTATAATATGGTGGGCCTGGCACATAATATTTCAGGTTTGATAAACTTTTCTTTTGCAGGTGAATATGCATTGCTCCCATAATGTGCTTTTCCCGCAGGAGGATTGTACTTCAAGAACAACACATCGGCGAAGAAGGGAAAAGAACACAAGTTATCATATGTTACAGTGACATATTAGGGTTTGAGGGGAAGACTAAACGGTTCAAAGAGTATATATCATATATGGTTTATGGCTTTTGGATGACCATGGAGATCAGTCGCACCATGTTCTTATTATACGCTAAGATTTATGATCAAATCATGCATGGATGAAATTGATGCAGAATCTCCTGACATTTCTTCTTTCAAAAGTGGAAGGGAGACATCCTCTCTTCTAGAAACTTGTTTTACTTAATGTTTACTTCTCCATAACTGTGTATTTCTGCTTTGTTCGTTGTTTTGGTGAGAAAGGCTGTTTGGTCATAGTACTGCCATCAATTGTAACTGGTTTACTCCAGCAATTATCAAAAAAAAAAGTGGGCTTGTGATTTTGTGCGCGGTGAGGTTACAACACCTACCACACTCAAAACAACTACTACCTCCGTCCCGTCATAAGTGTCATGTTTGCTTTTTGGCACGTTTTTCCACCTCAATATTAAACATATAAGGTAAAATAATTTATAAAACTAAATTTTGTATTATATAGTTATCATGTAAGAAATCATATGCAAACTTAAATTTCAAAATTAATTTATCTTATATGTTAAAAATTGAAGTCAAATGACATGTCCAAATAGTAAATAGGACGGTCAAGGTGGGACGTAGGGAGTATTAGTTGATATTGATAAAAACTAGGACAGTGATATGCCAGTTTAGATATTAATGAGTCCATTTGATGTCAACTGCTATTTTTACCCGAATAACCGGACTAGCAACCAAAATAAAACAAAGAAAAAAAGGTGGGTCAAGTCCAAAGGTAAACAAACACACCAAATTTCCCTGTGTTTATTATATGTTGTTGTGAATTGGGAGTGAGGGAGCCAGTCGTATAGATGTCACACTTAAAGGGAGTACCCAAATTGCACGGGTGTGCATTTATTTTCTACTTGTGTTGTTTACCTACCGTTAGGTGTGATCCTGTGGTTATAATTTGTATAGTGGATGCTGCTTTCAGAAAAGCTACCTAAGTCCTGACATCCGCAGCGATGACGAGCGTTTCATTTCACAGACTGTAGATCGTACGGGACGCTCACTCCTAATATGGGTGCGGTTGTTATGTGGTGTAACACCCCTAAAACCGGCCTAAGAGTTAAGGGTATTACACGCCGCGTATTTCTACCAATAACGCAAGGCTCTAAAACATTCAAATGCAATAAAGGCCCAAAACAGAGTTTACATAAACATTGTAAACCAAAGTATTCAATGCAGCGGAAGTAAAACGAATTCCAAATACATATCCAAGTCAGAGACTCAAAACAGAGTAAGGCCCGAAGGCTACAACGTCATAACAGAAGTTTAAACAATCAAATGAGCTAAGCACTACCGCTCCAGAACTCAAGATGATCCTCGCTGATCAATCTGCAAAAATGTTAGAAGTAGGGGAATGAGCACACAACTATGCCCAGTAAGCAGCGACCGTCATCAGTAAGGTCGCTCAAAACAATTGAAATCAGAAGAAGGAAAGATAAACATCATATACACAATTCTCAATAGTCAAAAGCTTTCAGAAACAGAAACAGAGTGGAACACAGGGGGTTCCCATTTCAGAAACAGTCAGAGCACTTAAGCAGAAAGGGGGACAAGACACAATGCACACACTCAGAGGGGTCGAAGACCCATAGACCATACCAGGTCTCTCGGCAACGCAGAAATGACTCGAAAGAGCCAAAGGGTTCGTCAACCCCACAGAACGGAAATGGAATGACCCACACTCAGAACGACATCTACATGGTATACCACGGAATAGCTCGACTCAGCCATTCACGGCTCAGAAACAATGTGTAATGTCCCAAAACAGAAGAGTTGCTTAAACAGAAGCAAGGTTGCATTTAAATATGCCAAAACACTCATAAATCAGTAGTACAGATCATAAGGAATCCAGCGCCGTAGACGACACTCAAATCGGAGTTCAAACGAAGAAGTTATGTTGAAAACAGAGGGATGTCCGAACTTGTGTCCGGACATCAATGTTCGGACACAAGTCGAGTTGAAATCAGATAGAAGAATTCAGAATGTCCGAACATCCAAGTTCGGACTGATGTTCGGACGAGTTACGGAAAATAATTACGCGGGATGTCCGACCTTGTGTCCGGACGTCAACGTTCGGACACAGGTCGAACTAAAATCAGAGAAGAACCCAAGGGTGTGTCCGAACATCAACATTCGGACCGATGTTCGGACATGCCCTGAACTTTGAAAATCAGAAGAGCAAAACGCACTGTCCGAACTTCAAAGCTCGGACAGAAGTTCGGACAGTGCGAAAACTGCAAAATTCAGAGGACGAACAGAACCGAAAAACAACGCAATTCGATACCACGAATTGCCAATTAAGCACACACACCAAATCAGACATTAAAACAGGAGACCACGGGGTTTTAACCATTCCAAAAACACAATCGAGCAGACAACACAAACAGAATTCACACCCAAACAGAACCGTTGCAATCCCCATGGCTGAACTTCCAAACCGAATCGAGCAACCACCTACCTCGATTAGCAGAAGAAAACAACGATCCGAATCAACAAGCGCAGCCCGAACAGCTCTCCAACCAGACACGAACACAATCACTGAATTCTCACAACAACGATGATCCCAAAATCAGAAACACGGAAGAAACCTAGAACTTGCAAGTACAAAACTGCAACACTCTGCATCACAAACCTGAATCAAGACCAGACGTAGCACTGCAGCAGAATCCCAATCCGAATGCAGCCGACGACAACTGATTCGAACACAATCAGAATCCTCAATCAGAAAACTGAATAAAACGAAGAAAACAACGAAGTCCCAATTCTACAATTCAAACCTGAAATCGAAGGGAGAACCACACCGCAACGAAGATCGCCAATCTGATTGCAGCGGTAGAGCCAAAATTCCCAACGCAGGAAGAGATTGAGAGAGAGGGGAAGAAGAGAGAAAACTGTCGCTCTGCACCACGATGGAGAACGCTCCTCACGAATGAACTGACGTGATGTAAAATAAATTAAAAGAGCTAAATTGAATAAGGTTCCCTTCCTTATTAACCAATAAAACAATTACCTTAATTGTTTTATGCAAAGACCTCCCTGCCCTTGCCATTTAAAGGAATGACGATCAAGTCCCACTGACAGCAAGGAATTAAATAATCCAACTTAGAATAACATTGCAACTGATATAACATAAGGTATGAATTGTGGGTTATTACATGTGGCAGTCTAGTCAGCTTGCTGACTGGATTGCTTATGTGGCATAATAAATAATGGTAATATTTGTACTAACTTTAAATAGTCATAACTTTTAAATATAAGTCCAAAATTAAAAATTTTTGCACCATTGTTCATCTAAATTCAAGCTCTTTAAAACAAGACCAGTCATGGATATGTTTCGACAAGTTTAAAAATTTATGTTAGTTATATGTACATATCAACATATATCAACTTCACTTATGATTCACCACATAGAGTTTAGAATACACCATATAACATTAATAATACACCACAAAACAATAATGATTCATTATTTGTTCCGAATTTTGTTATCTAATTCACCACTTATTCGTTAATGAATCATAATACCAATTTCAGTGAATCATAATATCAAATTTAATGAATCATAACATCATTTTGGTGAATCATCAGTCACATATAACAAGAAAACTTTTAAACAATAATACTACACAAAACAATATTTGGTACGTAAGAAAAATACATCATTCGCTATATAAGGTTTATAATTTATTACAATACAATAATAATACACTAAAAACAATAATACTTTTTTATCGGTTCCGGAGTTTGTTATCTAATTCACCACTTATTAGTTAATGAATCATAATACCAATTTCAATGAATCATAATATCAAATTTAATGAATCATAACATCATTTTAGTGAATCATCAGTCACATATAAAAGAAAATTTTTAAACAATAATACAACACAAAACAACATTTGGTACGTAAGAAAAATACATGATTCACCGTATAAGATTTAAAATACACCATACAACAATAATAATACATCACAAAACAATAATGATTTTTATCGGGTTCAAATTTGTAATCTAATTCACCACTTATTAATTAATGAATCATAATATCAATTTTAATGAATCATAATACCAATTTTAATGAATTATAATATCAAAACTAATGAATCATATATGATTTTAGTGTATCATACACATGTAAAAGTAGGTTTTTTTTTAAGTTGTCAAAACATATCCATGACTGATCTTATTTTGAAGAGCTTGAATTTAGATGAACGATGATATAATTTTTTTTTTCATTTTGGACTTATATATTGAAAGTTACAATAATTTAAACTTAATATAGTAAAAAAGTAACTCAGTCAACAAAATAATCCCAATCAGCTGCTGATTAGGACTGCCATGTTAGCAGCTCGCACAAAAAGTTTGTGCGGATGGTTCATCGCTCGAATTTGCGTTCATTTCATTGTTAGAATTCACCTTTCATTCATCTTCTTGCACCTATACAAGTAAAAATTAGGAATCACAAAATCTAGAAATTCTTTGTTTAAGCCAAACCCACGATATAAATGCGGGCCGACTTATTTATACTGTGAAGTGGTATGTATGGTCGTCATCTTTGAAGATTCATCGACGTAATAATCCTCTGATTTGTAGTCAAATAGAAATTTTTGGAGTCAATTTTTAAAATTTTGTACTCATTGAAAAAAATTCAAATTCTTCTACAATTTTGTATTTGGGTAGGTTTAAATATCATCAGATTATATACGTAATTGTAAAATGAACAAAAAACATAACGTAAAATTATTGATTTACTCCATATATCCTTATAAATATATCCATTTTGAGAATACATGTACTATTATTTGTTTTATCTATTTTATAAACGTCTTTCGGACCATTAAATTGTGCTAACATAAATTATTTTTATTTTTAGCGAAAATTAGACCGTATAATCATGATATATTAGATTTTTTACACGGTTCATGAACTTTAAAATATTATATTGCTATAACCTATGTATATCAACAAATTACACTGTCAATCTATAAACTTTTATAGTGTATGAATGAGTTATATAACTTTCTCTTATGGGTTAGTAGTGTAATATTTTAAAGTTTATGAATGGATAGTGTAGCTTTTTAATATCTTTTGGGAAGTGTTTTTTCCCTTTTACTTTAACTTCTTTTTTACTTTACTTTCACCTTATTAATAGATTTGTATTTCAATTACTTGTGTTTCAATTGATATTTAAATAAAATTATTTTGATTTTTCTAAGATAATATAAACATACACATATATACGTTTCAATTTAGATTTAAAAAGGATTTGAACTATTAAGAAAACGGTCGATTTTTATTAAAACGACTATATTGAAAAGAGAGTTAAAATAACCCATGATATTTTGTTCATTTATTTTCAATCATTGTTCCTTGTGTGATGTGTCGGTGATATGGTGGTGGTGGCTTGTGGTAGTTGGTTGTTCATTCATTGTTAAGGGCACAAGATTCCAAAACCTTTCTCTGGATCCGGCCCTTCTACCACAACTACAAGAGAAGAAGACGCTACCGACTACTGATTCTTTTTTTTTTTTTAAGTATATTCAATGGCACGTATATCTTTTCTCTTTTTTTGAACCAAGAGAGATCTTAGGTTGTGCGGTGACAAATTTTCTGGTGATTCTGGTGATTTCTAATAACTGGACCAGCTGTGATTTTCTAGCTAAATTTACTAGGTTGTGCGGTGACAAATTTTCTGTCCGTGGGGTGTGAAACCATGAACGTCAGTAAAAATATCATCTAAAAGTATATGATGGACAACACTTTTAGATTGTTGATCCACTGAAGAAGCTAACCTAGTTAAAATATACTTATTGAGACCCTTGCAAATCACTTAGAAAACGTACGTGGCGATAACTCAACCTTTTTGCTGCTTGAACACTAAAAGAAAGGGCCATAGCTTCGACATGATTGTTAGATAATTGCCCATAGAGCCACTAACCCCATAGAGCAAACCTGTTATTCCTGTGTAGCAACAAAAGAGAACCCAAAACAACAGTGCTGATTAATACTGACATCAACTGCTATCTCAAACCATTGAACTTGTTGAGTACGGTGCTTAGTAAGACCAATTGAAAGGGAGGTAGGCGATGAGATGGCAAGAAGATAGCTATCCGTTTGGTACCATCCCCACTCAAATGATTTTGGCTTATCATGAGTTAATGGCACGTACATCTTGAGTCTTGACTAGTTGTCTACTCTAGTATGTCAATAATTGCTCCTTTCTTTCGATGCACATATTTGTGTGAGCATGATTAGGCTTAGTTGGTATTGACACAAATTATTTGATAGCATTATTATCTTATCTGTAGGTCTTGTCATTTAGTCTTGTGTTCTTCAACAATAACATACTAATACATATAAAATAGTTGAAACCAAAACACCTTATGTCGTCTACTAGACACTTTTGTTTTATATTTCTTTCTACGTCTCTAAAGAGGATAGCATTGTTTGAATTTGAAGGACGAGATGTAAATCTTTTGTCCTGTCATGGGTTTACCATTTTCCGACTCAAATGCGTTTATATTATACATGCTTCTTTACTACTACTATTTAAATGATTCGGAAAATTACATATCAAAAATTACTTTTCTCATCCATGTGATTTTCCCCGTTTTATATTCATCAACTTTTTTAATTTTTGATTAATTTAAAAGATGTTTAAACATTTATCCAAAATTGATGAAATTTTACATAGATGATGCTAAAGTGTTATATTTTGGTTCAGTGAGATTTTAAAGTTTTTTAAGCTTAAATGTGACATGTGGGACCCAATGAAACATGTCACATGTTTCATTGGATCCCACAGATCTCATTTAAGCTTAAAAAATTTCAGATTTGACATAAATCAAAATATATCACTTTAACATCATCCATGTAAAGTTTCATCAATTTCGTACAACATTTAAACATCTTTTGAGTTGAACAAAAATTACAAAAGTTGTTGGATGTAAAACGAGGGAAAGCACATGGATAAGGAATGTAATTTTTGAAACCACGTGAGTGGAGTGTGTAATTTCACCAAATGTCATGGGTGTGGCATGTAATTTCCCCGGATAAGATATAACATAGATAACGATAAATATGGGTGAGAACGTGGCGCAAATCTCACCTGTCAAATAAACGGTTGTCCAAAATGAGTGTACAAATATAATTTATTCTCACCTACTTATTTGGTGTTCCAGATAAGATTAACTTTGGCCGCTCTGTGTATTACTTACAGTATAAGTACAATATATTCCTGCACTTATATATATATATATGCAAATCTATAATAGATTCCATCTATGATAAGGGATGAGGTTAAATCTGTTTTGGGTAAATGAAGTTGTTGATTTTGGTTTGTATCTAGGTTTTCCAAGTAAAACTGGTGCCAGTAGGGTCAAGCTGTTTGAATATTTGAAAGACCGTCTTATAAGGAAAATCTAGGGGTGGGGAAGGCACGTTTCACGGCCTGGCAGATGTGTTTTAATTAAGTCAGTTTCACAGACTGTTCCATCACTAGTAGAAAATATATTAAAAAATACGGGTTATAAGAGGCGGTTTAAAAAAACCCGTCTTAAATAGTCCTTCGGTGGGCGCGCGGAACTCTTTAAAGACGGTTTTCACTAAGCCGTCGTTTAAAGTGCGGATTTATACCGCGCTACCTGCTCTTATACGACGGTTAAGGTAAAACCGTCGTTTATATTCTATCTAATATCACGCCTCCTAGTACATTAAACGACGGTTTTGTAACAACCGTCTTTTAAAACCATAATAAAAGACGGTTAGGCGATGACCGTCGTTTTTATGTCTACCATTCTCGCGCGCCCTTGCATTATAAAAGACGGTTTCAAAAGAACCGTGTTTTAAAAGCTAACTAAAACGACGGTTCGTTACGAACCGTCTCTTAAAGTCGATACTAAAATAACTTACCGCCTCATTTTCTGATCTCTCCCCGACCTCTCGACTTCGTGAAACTCGTACGCTCTCACCGTCGCCTTCCTTCTCGTTCACCGCCCCCTCCCAGTTTCGTCGTCGGTCCACCGTTTTCTGTTGCCGCCTTCTTCTCTTTAGCCCCAGCCAGGAACCGTCGCCATTAATAACCGTCGCCAGTCGCCATTAATAAACGTCACCTACAGCGCCATTCCCGTCATCGATTGCAACAGCGCCCAACACCACCACTGTCGCCGATCACAACTACGCCCAACACCACCACCGTCGCTCCCTATCTGCTGCCCGAAGAGGAATATTTGTTGTCTGTTGGCTGGCTCGAGCTTGTTGTCCACCCTGCAGACCCAAGCTAGAACCGGTAATATACTTACGGTAATTTTGCTAATCGATTTTGATTTCGGTATAATACTACAAGCTTAGTATTTTGCATATTAGACTTCCGAAAATCCATTGTGCTAGTTTTGTGAAATCGTTGTATAATCTCACAATTGTGTTAGCATATATGCTCAAGAAAATTTTGAACTCTTGGACTAATTTTTCAATAAAAAAATAAAAGTAAACAATCTACACCTTGAACCGTCTGAATCACCTCGCAAGCATAAGCCTAAACATCAGTAGTGTAATGATGCGGTCTCAAGTTGAACAGATGGAAAATTAAGATATTAACATGATTCTTGGAAAACATATCGAAAATCCATTGTGCTAGTTTTGTTATCGATCTTCATTTTGCAGTGCATGTGAACAAGTTCGATATCTGTTATAATGATTCGATGTAGAGATTGATCGGTAGAAACCTCTTCATAATTCTAGTAGAAACCACAAATGGTAGAACCTCCCCCCATTTCAGTTTTTACTCAGTTCAGCTGATGGTAGTTCCTCCAAATTTGAGTATTATTGTTGTTGTGTCGTTAAAGCAGATTTCAGTTGGTTTTCACCTTCTAAACACACCATTTCGCATCTTTTTTTACTGTTGTACTGAACTATATTCTCTTCTTTTACCGCTCCTCTACAGTGATAATAATCATCGGGCTACTGTATCTAGTACACCAGATTTAACATATGGACTGAAAACATCTCACTTTGGAACTGGTAATACACTTGAACTTACCATCTTCTCTTTGGCATAATTAGGAAATTCATGCTCGGTGATTTCTTCATTCTCCGATTGTGACCACGCCTTGCAGTGAGTAAATCACTAAACTGCTGCATCTTGTACACCAGATTTAATACAAGCTGAAAATAGTCTACTCCAGAACCGGAAATACACTCTAACTTGTTCATATTGAACTTTCTTCTATTACTAGTATTTAATTTGTTGATTTTCCTATCATATTTTGATGATTTAGGTTTTTAATTGCATTATGTCTTGTTTAGCATCGTTCATTGATGTTTAAATGTGTGTTGTTGCATTATGGATGATACCGGAAGCTTGTGCGCCCAATTTTGAGCCTTAATTGCCTAAGCTACTAGATTATTTGGTTGCATTTTATGGTGGCATTAAATGTGAAAACTTGATGAATTGTTAGTGTGCTTGGTGGGCTAGTCATCATTGTGGTTGCAATTGCTAGTGATGCGCTTGGTGAGTTGAATGGTATCCTTTTGAGTGAAATTGTGGAGGTTATTAGAACTGGGAAAACAAAGAAAAACAGGGGAGATCATGCCAAAATTTTCTTGTGAAATTTTCTATCTTTTGATTTTTACCTGCACTTGATGACTATTTCTTACTATTTGATGTCTGCGCCTCTGTACAGATCGATCATTGGAACTGCAGATCGCCCTCACTCCTCTCTTTTGGGTTGTTCGTACACCAGATTTAACATGGGCTGAAAACATCTCACTCTGGAACTGGTAATACACTTGAACTTACCATATTCTCTTTGGCATAATTAGGAAATACATGCTCTGTGATCTCTTCATTCGCTAATTGTGACCGCACTTTGCAGTGATTAAATCACTAAACTGCTACATCTCATACACACCAGATTGAATACGAGCTGAAAACAGTCTACTCCAGAACTAGTAATACACTCAAACTTGGCTTATACTCTTTGGCATTAGCGCGTACATGCTCTGTGATCTCTTCATTCTGTAATTGTGCCTCTGCCTCTACAGTAATAAATTTAACAAAATTTCATTTATTATGTTTTGACTATTAAATTATGGGAAACACACTCGAACTTAGTGTTTATTCTCTCTAGCACTAGGACATACATGCTCTGTGATCTCTTCATCCTCTTCTTGTGAATCACTGGGCTACTACATCTTGTACACCAGATTGAACACGGGCTGAAAAGAGTTCACGCCGTAACCGGTAATACACTTGAACTTACCTTCTTAAAACGCACTACTTCGTCTTTGTTTTTGCTGCTTTCATTATTATGTTTTAACTATCACATTTGCACTACAATTGTAGTTACAATTTTTTGTACTATTATTTTCTATTTTCTCAAACAGAGTTAATCTGATTGGATTCCTCACATTTGTTCATCACCAAACTATTACGCTTATCATCTGCATCGAATAAGGTACATTTAATTTTTGTTTTCCTTAAGTAATATATGCTTATGCAACATATATACTTAATTACCCGTCCTAGATATACCCAATAGGGGAAAATCTTGGACAGTCCTTGTTGGGACTGTCCATGATAGGATTAATAAGGGCTGAAAAAAATTCAATCTCTACTTGAATACACTCGAACTATATAGGTTTTTATTATCTAGCATTATTAGGGCATGGCTTGCAATTATAACATTTTATCTTCTCACCTTCAGTTTCTAGCATTCAAAGAATAGCCTGCAAATATAACATTTTATCTTCCCACCTTCCTTTGAACGCCTTATTCCCCTCCAAAATGAAGTAGACTTCCTTTTGTTCATCCTCGTCGTGACTGACAATTATTCAAACTTAACAGTCCATATCCTAGTCTTCATCACAACAATTCTTCTGTCGTGATTATTGCTTTATTAATTCTTCAATTTACCCTTGGTTTTTCACATGAGGCACTAAACAATATTTTAAAGGATATCAGATGGCAAACTCATGGATGTATTGCAGAAAATTGGATAACAAGTTTTTTGAGGGAGTTGACAAATTTTGCAATGTTTTGGTCAATAATCTGACTCCTGCGAATAAGGGATACATATTTTGTCCTTGCGTGGACTGCAGAAACTATTTGAAGTATCGAGGGATAGAAAAAATAAAGGAACATTTGATTCGTCGTGGTTTTACAAAAGACTATGAAGATATAGTCCGGTGGCATGGTCAGAGGGCGGTAGATGTCATGTGTAATGAACAAGAGGAAGTTGAAGATAATCAAACAATTGTGGTCAATGACCACGACACAGTAGACAATGAACCAGATTACGATGACATTGCTGCAATGCTGGAAGATGTTGAACAAGAGTTTTACAATAGGCCAGACACCTATGAGACTTTGCTAGATTCAAAACACCGCTGTATTCGGGGTGTGATCCTACAAAATTGAGCGCAGTCTTGAAACTCTTCAATCTAAAATCAAAATATGGTTGGAGTGATGTGAGTTTCACTGCTCTCTTACAGATGATGAAGAGCATGCTACCTGAGGATAATGTTTTACTAACATCGACTTATTAAGCAAAAAAGTTGATGTGTCCAATGGGTATGGGGTACAAAAAGATCCACGCTTGTACATCTGGTTGTATTTTGTACTGGAAGGATAATGAATTTGCTGATAGATGTCCAGAATGTGGGGAATCACGTTAAAAGACGGTTCTCCTGAAAGAGTTCGAGAAGTTTCACACATGGAGCAATTCATGGTATATGCCCTACTAAATTTAAGTTTGAATCTAAATTTTTATAACACCAATTTTAATATGTGTATATATCGTTTTAATGAATAATTTAATGATTTGTATTAATAGGAGGTTCAATAAAAAGCAAGGGCAAACACGAGGAAAAAATAGATTTCAGCAGTATATGGGCCGGAAGAGATACACTGGTAGCATTCCCAAGTGGAAAGATGCCGGTTTGCTCACAAAAAAGAATGATGATGGCGTTGAAGTTCCCATTGACACTGTGTATGAAGCCAACCGAGTTCAGCTCTACGTTTTGAGTCACTCAAAAATAGATAAGGATGGGAAGATGGTACACCCGCGACCAAAGACAGCAGAGTTGGCTGCTCAGATTGTAAGTGTTTAACTTGTTCAATAATAACAGTTTTGTTTCTTTTTTTCAATTTATACCGTATTGCTTATTTTTTTAATCATCTTACTAGGCTGAAGCCTCCCAGCGAGGGGAGTTATATATATTTGCTCCACCGAGTCAAAATGATCCGTTGAATCAACTTCTTGGATTAAAGGATCATCCTGGAAGGGTTAGAGGTTTCGGGGGACAAGTGCGTCAGAAATTTGTATTTCAAAAGTCCACCTCAAAAGGTCTGACGGAGCATGAGGTGTCTGCACTTGTATATCGGAGAGTGAATGAGATTGTTTCTAAGACTTTGGGGGAACAAAACTAACAAACTAATCTAAGCCGACCGACTTCTTCATCTAGTTGTACCGCCCCTTCTGATCGGTATCCATTTGCTAATCTGAAGGTTAGTATGTCTCTAATAATCTTGTTCGTTATGGTAAATGTTTGATTGTAAAAAATACTAGCCTTATTCACATTTAAATTGTAATTTTACTTATTTAAGGAACAAAAAACATGTCATCTACAAATCACGCTTGATGGATATCCTGTGGATGCTGCATACGGTACTGTGCTACAATCAGCACCAACTACATTGATTAATCTCAAGCGTCTTCCCCCATTCTATGCTAGAGTAATCCTGCAGACCATCATTGATGGATTTGAGAATGCTTTTCTTCCCATGGATATTGATGGCAAAGTCACACTATTTGGTGGGAAGGGTGCTATTGTACCATGGCCAGTCGGTTTTATTGTCATCACTGTTGAGATATGTCTAAATCTTTTATGAATTGTTTACCCTTTAAAGTATACATTGTTTTAACTTCTTTGTTCTTTGTATTATATATGATTGGGTAGATCCCTGATCAAACGAGAAGATTGGGAAACCGTGATGAAGAGATCAACCAATCAATGGTTGTTGCTCGAGAGAACACACAGTTGGCTGAGGACAACCAGAAATCCAAGGGGAAAGGACCTATGCCGACAGAGGTAACTACTAAAACTCAGCGAAAGAAGTTTGTGTGTCCCCCCTTTGTGATCAAACATTTGGCGAAGTATGAGAAGACACTATATGAAATGATATTGCAAAAGAGTCTGCATATGACTAGATTGACAGTGTGGTTACCTGAGTGGCTTTTCCATTATGAAACGGATCAAAGAACAATAATAAATTTTGAGGATGTTAAAGAGATGTTGTGTAGAGATATGTTGAATATATCTATCATCCAAGCATATTCCCTGTAAGTGTTACTTTTTGTTTCTTACATTTGAAAATAAATTTGAATTAAATAACTTATAATTTAACGACTACCTTGTTATTTTTTTGTTTTGCTCTTCCACCTTTAATTATTATATTTTGTGTCGAAGGTATCTGAAAGCTAGACTGCGTCATAAACAATTGGGTGATATGCTGACATTCTTATGCCCTGAAACAACATCGCTTGACGCTGCAAACAGAGACCCGCTCGGATACATGAACTATGTATGTCATGGTATAACGAAGGCTGTTCAAAACAATAGTAGATATGTGATGATCCCTTTCCATCAGATGTGAGTAATACTCTCCCTATTGCATTTCATTCGTTTTGTTAAGTTTGTGACTTATTGTATTACTATATGATAACTCTTTTCAAAATTACAATCGTAGCAACCATTGGTTACTCCTTGTGTTCTCCATCGCAACATCACAATTACTTGTGCTTGACCCATTACAAATGTATCGTGACCTGCAAATTGACGACTTGTTCAAAGCGTAAGTGTTAGTTAATTAATGCAACTTATGTTTGTCTATTTATATGATGATGAACTGGAATTGATGATTTAATTTTGGGAAAATTACATACCCCACCCATGACGTTTGACGAAATTTCACAATCCACCCACGTGGTTTTAAAAATTACTTTCCCCACCCATGTGGTTTCCCCTATTTTACATCCAACAACTTTTCTAATTTTTGTTCAATTCAAAATATGCTTAAACATTGTCCGAAGTTGATGAAATTTTACATAGTCGAGCATTTTTCAAGAACTCGGGCAAAACTTATGCGGTCAAAGATCTGGAATTAGTTAGAGAGCAGATATGTTTGTTTATCATCAAGTGTTTCAAGAAATAGAGTACATATCTATGACTTCTTATAATTTTGTGTAAATATTTGATATTGATGAAACAGTTGGGATCATGAGATAATTGACACTCTAAAGTAGCTGAGAAAAACGACACCGAATTTTGTTGTTCTGGCTTTAACTAGAGAGAAAATGAGTGTTTATTTTAGAGATTTACTCTGTACTTAACATCTTGTTTGACATGGGACATGATATGATACTATGGAGTCGCTTACTGATTGAGAAAGAGGGGCCAACCCTTCTTTCATCTATCAGCTGAATTTCGATCAGTTGCCATCCTACCATTGCTCGCTAGTGATAGGAACTGGGAATTAGAGGCTGGCTGAAATGCAGAAAATATCCAAAAAAATAGAAAATTTATTCTTATTATGTTTGTAATTTATTCTATTTTGATTCATCTTATTTCTTTGCTGATTACCTTTTCCATTTCTGTAACAAGACTTGAATGGATTCGAAAAATATTTATTGTTATTAATTTCCAATCTCAGTCTTCATGTATTTTCTTCTACATATCTGTAGATCCGCGTCAACGGTGGCAGCAACGAGAGCCCTGACGACCCATCAAAGAAGAGAAGTAATATACCATGAGAGTCTCGAGCGGAAACTCAAAGGAGGAAAATAATTTCATGGATAGCACTGGGAGGTAAAAAAAAAGGGTGATTACAAGACTGTCTAGCTGTTGTCATTGTGTGTTTTTACCACTCACTTTTTTGTTTAATCTTGTGTAAAAAATATTGAGTAAACTGTTGGGCTAGCTGCTGTCATTGTTGTGTTGTAGCTTCTTACACTACAATGACAATCTGTGTGTGAAGTATGCCACATATTACAGATTTTGGTGAAATAAGATTGTTGTACAATGCTGCTATTATGCAGTTTTTGTGGATGTAATCATTTGTGATTACAGAGGGAATGAAAAAACAGAAAAATAATTAAAAAACGTATTATAAAAGACGGTTCAATAGAAACCGTCTCTTATGATAAAATTGGCGTGTCCGCTTTGCGCTTATAAAAAACGGTTAGGTGTTAGAACCGTATTTTATACTAGGACTATAAAAGACGGTTCTCATGAAATCGTCTCTTATAGTAAAATTCGCGCGTCTGGATAATGCTCATAAACGACGGTTTATGCGCGCGGGAATGTGACTATAAACGACGGTTTCAGGAGAACCGTCTTTTAAAGTCCCCATCGCGCGTCTGTTTATGCTCTTAAACCGTCGTTTAAGATAATATTAAAAAACGACGAGGGTATAAGAGACGGTTCGAAACCGTCGTTTTTAGACAATTTGAACCACCTCTTTTGAGCCGCGACGCACCAGTGCAACCTATGTAATGAGTGTTCTCCGTCTGCCCCAGACTCTTATTAAGGGTCTTCAGTAGTTGATAACTAGGTTTTGGTGGGTTGGATCAGTAGTTAAGAGGGCTTTGCATTTGAAGAAATGAGATATTATGTGTCTGTATGGATTATGGGGGGGTTAGGATTTCGTAATCTTTCAAATTTTAATCAAAAATTGCCACTTAAGAAATGCTAGAGGTTTCTTACCAATTTCCTACAACTGGTTTCTTTGGCAGTACATTGACTTCTAGGCCAAGTCTTATCTTGAGAGCTCTTTGGGGGTAAAAGATCTTTTACATTTGGGCGCAAGGCGTGTAGTAGGAGATGGTCCAAGCATTAAGTTATATGATAGATGGGTTCCTAGTAGACCAGGTGGGAGAGTGTACCTATTCGTTTGTGCCGCCTACTTTACGAAATACTGTTTCTGTTTTAATCAATAATGATAATTTCACATGGTGTGAAAACTTAGTAAGAAGTTGGTTTACTGCTGAGGATGTGTCTGCCATCATGCAAATTCCTTTACCATAAAATGTTCCTAACTCTGATGGCTGGAGCTGGTGCCTGTCCGCAGCTGGCATATTTAGTGTGCATTTAGCTTATTAAAGTATACCATGAAAAAGTAGACGAAAATATGAACGCGACGGCGCAAACTGATCAAAAAACGAAGCTATAACAAAAAAGATATGACGATTTTAAGACCGGAACCCGACGCCGGTGCTAGTAAGGAAGGGCCGGCGCCGGCGCGCGTCATTCTTTACCGGCGCCGGCGCCGACCCTTCCTTACTGGCACCGGCGCCGGGTTCCGGTCTTAAAATCGTCATAACTTTTATGTTATAGCTTCGTTTTTTGATCCGTTTGCGCCAGCGCGTTTGTATTTTTGTCTACTTTGTCATGATATACTTTGCTGATAATTTTTCTGATATATGTATTATTTCTTCTTAAGTACAACATTAACTATCATCGACATCTTGTTTGAAATTGCCTATCAACCACTAATTTCATGTTCGTTGAAGAAGAATCTATTTGAAATTCATTGAAATTGTCTATCATTTAAACCAATTTCACGTCCATTGATGAAGAATCTATTTGAAATTATCAAAATTTCCTATCAATATCAATATTAACTATCATTAACTTCTTATTTCATAGTAAAACAATTAAGCATGTATCAACATTAACCATCATTGACACCTTGTTCAAATTTACCTATCAATTCCACTAAATTCATGTCCATTAAAGAAGAATTTATTTGACAATCATCAAAATTATCTACCATTCCCCCAATTTCATGTCCATTGAAGAAGAATCTGTGTGAAATTATCAAAATTGCCTATCAATATCAACATTAACTATCATTGACTTCTTATTCGATAGTAAAACAATCAAGTATGTTCTATTCTAATTAGCAGACGAATAGGACACCAATCTAAATAGTTAGAGGTATCGACATTAACTATCATCGACGTCTTATTCGAAATTGCCTATCAATTCCACTAATTTCATGTCCGTTGAAGAATAATCTATTTGAAATTCATCAAAATTGTCTATTATTTCCCTCAATTTCACATCCATTGAAGAAGAATCTGTGTGAAATTACCAAAATTGCCTATCAATATTGACATTAACTATCATCGAATTCTTATTCGTTAGTAAAACAATCAAGCCTGTTCTATTTTAATTACCAGACAAATGGGACACCGATATAAATAGTTAGATGTATCGACATTAACTATCATCGACGTCTTATTTTAAATTGCTATCAATTCCACTAATTTGATTTCCGTTGAAAAATAATCTATTTGAAATTCATTGAAATTGTCTATCATATCCCTCAATTTCACGTCCATTGAAGAAGAATCTATGTGAAATTATCAAAATTGCCTATCAATATTGACATTAACTATTGCTGACTTCTTATTCGATAGTATAACAATCAAGCTTGTTCTATTTTAATTTCCAGACAAATTGGACACTGATCTAAATAGTTATATGTATCGACATTAACTATCATCGACGTCTTATTTGAAATTGCTTATCAATTCCACTAATATCATGTCCGATAAAGAAGAATCTACTTGAAAAATATTAAAATTGTCCATCATTGTAACTAATTCCATGTCTATTGAAGAAAAATCTATTTAAAAATCATCAATTTTGTCTATCATTTCCACTAATTTCACGTCTATTCAAGAAGAATCTATTTGAATGTCATTGAAATTGTCTTTTTCCACTAAGTTCATGAACGTAGAAGAAGAATCTAATTGAAAGTCATCAAAATTGTATGAAATTAATGGAAATGATAGACAATTTAGATGTTTATCATGAATTCTTCTTCAACGGACGTGAAGTTAGTGGAAATGATAGACAATTTAGAAAATTTTTAGATAAATTCTTTTTCAGTGGACGTGATATTTGTGGAATTGGTAGACAATTTCAAACAAGAGGTCGATGATAGTTAATGTAGATACATCTAACAATTTAGATCGCTGTTTTATTCGTCTGCTAATTAGAATAGAACATGCTTGTTTGTTTTACTATCGAATAAGAAGTAATGATAGTTAATGTTGATTTTGATAGGAAATTTTGATAATTTCACACAAATTCTTCTTCAATGGACATGAAATTGAGGGAAATGATAGATAATTTTGATGAATTTCAAATAGATTATTCTTCAATGGACATGAAATTAGTGGAATTGATAGGCAATTTCAAATAAGACTTTGATGATAGTTAATGTCGATACATCTTACTATTTAGATCGGTGTCCAATTCGTCTGCTAATTAGAATAGAACAGGCTTGATTGTTTTACTATCGAATAAGAAGTCAATGATAGTTAATGTCGATATTGATAGGCAATATTGATAATTTCAAATAGACTCATCTTCAATGGACGTGAAATTGAAGGAAATGATAGACAATTTCATGAATTTCAAATAGATTATTCTTCAACGGACATGAAATTAGTGGAATTAATAGGAAATTTCAAATAAGACGTCGATGATAGTTAATGTCGATACATCTGACTATTTATATTGGTTTCCAATTCGTCTGCTAATTAGAATAGAACAGGCTTGATTGTTATACTATCGAATAAGAAGTCAATGATAGTTAATGTCGATATTGATAGGCAATACTGATAATTTTAATAGATTCTTCTTCAATGGACGTGAAATTAAGGGAAATGATAGACAATTTTGATGAATTTTAAATGGATTATTCTTTAATTGACATGATATTAGTGGAATTGATAGGCAAGTTCAAACAAGACGTCGATGATAGTTAATGTTGATACATCTAACTATTTAGATTGGTGTCAAATTCGTTTGTTAATTAGAATATAACTGGCTTAATTGTTTTACTATCGAATAAGAAGACAATGATAGTTAATATCGATATTGATAGGCAACTTCGATAATTTCAGATAGATTTTCGTGGAAATGATAGAGAATTTTGATGAATTTTAAATAGATTATTTTTCAATGCACATCAAATTAGTGGAATTGATAGATAATTTCAAATAAGACGTCGATGATAGTTAATGTCGATAAATCTAACTATTTAGATCGGTATCCAATTTGTCTGGTAATTAAAATAGAACATGCTTGATTGTTTTACTATCGAATAAGAAGTCAATGATAGTTACCCACAATATTGATAGGCAGTTTTGATAATTTCACACAGATTCTTCTTCAATGGACATGAAATTGGGGAAAATGGTAGATAATTTTGAAGATTGTCTAATAAATTCTTCTTTAATGGACATGAATTTAGTGGAATTGATAGGTAAGTTCGAACAAGACATCGATGATAGTTAATGTTGATACATGCTTAATTGTTTTACTATGAAATAAGAAGTTAATGATAGTTAATATTGATATTGATAGGAAATTTTGATAATTTCAAATAGATTCTTCGTCAATGGACGTGAAATTGGTTTAAATGATAGACAATTTCAATGAATTTCAAATAGATTCTTCTTCAACGAACATGAAATTAGTGGTTGATAGGCAATTTCAAACAAGATGTCGATGATAGTTAATGTTGTACTTAAGAAGAAATAATACATATATCAGAAAAATTATCAGCAAAGTATATCATGACAAAGTAGACAAAAATACAAACGCGCTGGCGTAAACGGATCAAAAAACGAAGCTATAACATAAAAGATATGACGATTTTAAGACCGGAACCCGGCGCCGGTGCCAGTAAGGAAGGGTCGGCGCCGGCGCCGGTAAAGAATGACGCGCGCCGGCGCCGGCCCTTCCTTACTAGCACCGGCGTCGGGTTCCAGTGTTAAAATCGTCATATCTTTTTTGTTATAGCTTCGTTTTTCGATCAGTTTGCGCCGTCGCGTTCATATTTTCGTCTACTTTTTCATGGTATACTTT
This sequence comes from Limonium bicolor, assembly GCA_023374045.1. NCBI lineage: Eukaryota > Viridiplantae > Streptophyta > Magnoliopsida > Caryophyllales > Plumbaginaceae > Limonium > Limonium bicolor. The sequence goes on from CM041779.1 coordinate 225,386,598, forward strand.
AATTATAATTTTTATGATATTTTTTACTTATATAAATACTTCGGAATCCTTCTTTGCTTTTTTCGAACCGTTTTTAATAAATTTTGCCAATATTATCCCCTAAATTGGTCATTTTCTGATTGAGCGTATTGGAATTTCGACTGTGCGTAATGAAATTTGGGGTCACCTCGTAATATGTCATAAATTGTGGGTAAATATAGTAATTTTTGAAAGATATTAAAGTAGAAACATAATGATCATTTTTCGACTGTGCGAAATAAAAACACGACTGAACGTATCAACCACTAGACTTACTTATAACCCTCCTATATAATATATTTATATTTATCTTCTTTCAAAAGAAAAATTGTGTTTCCTCTCCGTTTCACGCTCAAAGTCTCAACACGCTAACTACACAACATAGAACATACAGTGAGGTTATGACTCCCTGATTTCTCTCTTCCTGCTATCTCGGTGGACTGTCTAGTCGTTTTATCAGCCGTTTAAACAAATGAAATGTCAAAACCCACAATCACCCACCACAAAATTTCTTAAATTTTCTATTCATTACTTTTCCCTTACGGATTTCCCAATGCCCCACTTATAGCAATGGGAGGAAGGCGCATCATGGGGGCCTTCACTTTACTGTCCGGTGGTTTCTTAATCCGGAGCTAAAAAAGCAAAGCAACACTCTCACAAGCTGCGAGGCATTACTCCTTGATTACCTTCTTTTCATCTCATCTCCTTTATTTTAGGAAAAAGGAGGCGAAGCGTCTACTATCCATTTTAATGAACAATAAAGCTGTGCAAGAAGAAGACGACGGAACAGCAAAAAGTTGATGTTTCTTTTTTAAAAAATAAAATTCTCAGCCACTACACTACCACGCAAATCCAACCAGCAGATTGAGCGTTTGTGTCTGTCTGCTCAAGTAGCAACCATCTTTAAACTTGCTCCTCCTCCTTCCTCAACTACTGAACTCACTCTGCAAAAATTCAGCTTCCTCCGGAATAGTACTATTTTAATGGTTGCTCTAGATGGGCTCTCTTGAAACAGGGGCTTCATTTAAGAAAGTCGACAGTAAAAAAAACAACCACCCTCAAACAACTCTTCGTTCCTTATCCAGCAGCAGAATTGAGAGACAGCACAGTAGACCCAGATCGAGAATTCTGAAAATTCTGTTACCCAAGAAGCTAGGATACCTGCAATGGGTGTCCACCATTGTGGTATTCTCCTTGCTGTTGGCTCTTTTTCAACTCTTTCTTCCTGGATTTATGGTAGTGGAAAGACAGGAGAGCGATGGAGCATTAATTTCTGGAGGAGATTTAATTTACTTGAAGGATATCATTGGTTTACTGGATTTTGGTGAAGATGTGAAGTTTGAGCCCAGAAGGGTGTTGTTGCCCGAATTTCGGGAGGAAGTTCGTGATGTTAATGTGTCATATGGGTCGAAAACAGTTGCTCGAATTGGTCAGAGAAAACCTCAGCTTGCGTTGGTTAGTACTCAATTAATCCTTCCTCAGCTTGCATTGGTTAGTACTCAATTCTCTTCCTCACTGCATAACTTCTCTTCTTGCATTCGTTATAGATTAGAACTTCAATTCGAAGGCTACCTGATAAACAGGTAGCAATTCTGTTTACCAAATTGTCGTACTTTGACGCATATGCCCCAGATTTTGCCCCATTACTGTTACTATCATCAATACTGTTATTATTATTACTATTGGCACCTCTTTTGGTAATGAAGAGGAACATCATCACATTTGTGGAATTCACTTGGCGACTGTCAGTGTTTACACAGTGGAATTCTGCGGCCCCTAAATTGGTAATGAAGCTAATTTGGTTGAACTTTGACGTTGCAGGTATTTCCTGATCTAGAAGTCGATTCGTACCAGATTACGATGGCAACTGTTACGCCTGAATTGCTGAAGCTTGGATACCTGGTTGAGGTAATTTCTAGGCCTTATCTGACTGAGATCTAGTAAGCTCTTAATTATCTTCACCCGTCCTTCCTTCCGTGACTTATCTCTGCCATCCCCGCTCCTTTTATTTCCATTATCTTTTATGTGCAATAACTTAGCTTGGGCCCTACATGATTGATGTCAAGTAATTTTGAATATGAAAAGTTAATATTCACGTGATATCCCACCTGCTGTTTCTCAGTCATGCGATACGTTTGAGGGGTTATGATCTTATTATATAAGTGAAGGGTCTTTTGGGTGATTATTCATTGTAACAGATTACATTGATAATTTGAAGAAGCAGAGTATGAAACTTAGAAGTCAATTATATACTATCAGAAACTCAGCATGTAAAATTGAAACCCCAAATTAAGATCGACCAGATGACACATTGAAAATGGATTCACCAGCAGTGGATTGTGGTTCTAAATTGTGTATTATTCATTGCGTGACCATCCAGTTAAAAGCTTTTTCCATGATTTACCGTAGGTTTTCTCAGAAGAAGATGGCCCTGCACATTCTGTTTGGCTGCACATGGGTGTCCCAGTTACTATTATGAAAAGTCAAGCCCAGGACAAAATAGCTGTCGATTGGTTAAAGTATGTTTTCTTGTAGTATTGAACTTCTCTTCGTACATCAAGTGGCCGGATGAAAACTACCCAGTTTGGTGGAACTTTAGGTTTCCTTCGATGATTTAACTTCTCATCTGCAGAGGTGCAGCTTTACCGATATCTGTAGTTTATGCTAATATGCAGTTATGACGGCATACTGGTCAATTCACTTGAAGCAAAAGGTATAATATCATGGTAAGTTGTGTTTTCCTCCAGTGGCAGAAACATCTTCTTGTTCATTTTGCATGATATCTACTGGCCTTTAATAAATATCAATTTTGTTTATAGTCTCATGCTGGAGCCTTTCAAGTCCCTACCACTCATATGGACTGTTCATGAGAAAACTCTGGCTGCTCGCCTAACTCATTACTCATCAAATGGGAAGACTGAAGTCATAAAAGACTGGCGAAGGAGCTTCAACCGTGCAACTGTTGTTGTCTTTCAAGATCTTTCTCTACCGGTACCACCAATCCCTGTTATATATATGAGTCATCCAGATCTTCACTTTCATTTAGGAAGTGTATGTTCTTATAAAAAAATATAGATTCTTCTCTTGTTTTATCTGGTGGGTAGAAAATGATCTTACGATCCTCATGGCAGGCAAAGCTCTTCTGCTTTGCTGGCATTTTTACTTCGATTGTTTTCAAGGTTGATTTGAGAAATCGGCTGATACTCAGTCTAATATATTGTTTTTCGTGGTCTTTTCTCAGATGTTTTACTCCAAGTTTGACTCTGGCAACTACTTTGTCATTCCTGCTCCAGCTCGGGAGTGTGAATCAGGCCATTCATTGACCCAAAATGAACGAGCCAAAATTGCTCTAAATGATGATGACTTTGTCATCACCATAGTGGGAAGTCCATTCTTGTATAAAGGCATGTGGCTTGAACATTCACTCATTCTTCAGGCTCTCATGCCTCTCCTTACGGAACTCCCACTAAAAGTTCTCATCTTAACTGGAGACACTACACAGAAGTACACTTCAGTTATAGAGGTATGCTCCTTTGTTCCACTGTGTTCAAAACCCTTCCTTCATATACTGTTTTCAATAGATGAATGATGTCTTGCTGGATTTCAGTATTCTCTAGTGTAAACATAACATAGCCCCATCTGGTTATTTCTATGTTGAAGGCCATATCTGCTGGTTTAAGATATCCGAAGGATGTTGTGACACATGTTGCCGGTGATGATGCAACTGCAGATGATTTTCTCAAGGCATCTGATCTTGTCATGTATGGCTCGTTCCGGGAAGAAGAATCTTTTCCCAATGTCCTTATCAAAGCTTTGTGCTTTGGAAAGCTGGTCATCGCCCCTCGCCTCTCCATGATTGAGAAACATGTATGTCTTATTCTCTTTTCCAAATATATTCAAAAAGACTTCTAATCAATAATTTTCTTCATGTGTCGAGTACGGAAAATATTATGTTTTGAGAAACTAAATGACTTTTGGGAAGAAATTCATGATGATGGTTGCTATTAGGTAGATGACAAGGTGAACGGCTATCTTTTTCCAAAGGAGGAAGTTTTTGCTTTGACCAATATTCTACTTCATCAAGTGATCTCAAATGGGAAACTATCTCCTACTGCTGCTAATGTCGCATTAACCGGAGAAATAACCGCTAAAAATCTGATGGCTTCAGAAGCTGTCGAGGGCTATATATCTCTGCTTGAAAACATACTTCAGCTTCCATCAGAGGTAGCTCATCCAAAACCCATTTCCGAAATCTCTTCTTCAAACGGAACAGAATGGAATCGGGATATCTTCAGCGTGTTGATTCCTGGAGTCAACGCAACTCACAAGAACAGGACTTCTAGCAGCTTGACATATCTAGACTACATTGAATCGCAGCAAGGCAAAAGACAACCATATCGAAGCTCAGATGCTGAAGCAGTGGAAACGAGCTCCACTTCTTTATATTTGATATGGGCACAGGAAAATGAAATTCAAGCAGCTCTCGCAAGTAAAAGAAGAGAAGAAGAAGAGGTTAGCGACCTGATTTTTGCTACTTTAAGTGATAATAGCATATACATTACGTAATAATGTTGTTGTGTATGATATGGGGTATGTTCTGTTTGGCACAGTTAAAGGATAGGTCTGACCAAACTCACGCGACATGGGAGGATGTATATCGAAATTCGAAACGGGCTGATCGGTTGAAGAATGTCTTGCACGAAAGAGACGATGGAGAGCTTGAGAGGACAGGGCAACCACTTACTATATATGAACCTTACTACGGTGAGGGAGCATGGCCTTTTTTACATGATAATTCACTTTACCGTGGAATTGGTCTGGTAAGTCAGTAGGTTTAAGCTCAAAAATCTGTTATCTTCTTTGTTAAATATGACGTCCCCTTCTTTAATTCATATGATCTTCAATTCAGTCGACAAGAGGGAGACGGCCAGGAAGAGATGATATCAATGCTCCTTCTCGACTTCCACTTCTCTCAAATGTTTATTACCGCGATCTACTTGGAGAATTCGGTGCATTCCTTGCCATTGCTTACCGGATCGATCGCGTGCATAAGAATGCGTGGATCGGGTTTCAGTCATGGAGAGCCACTGCTAGAAACGTAATCTACCCGACCAAACCAAACCTCACTCATTATCTGATGACGGGTTTTTATTCCAGTGACTTGATTGAACGGAATTTTTTGCTCGAACAGGCATCATTGTCGCGTACTGCTGAGAATGCATTGTTAAAGGCCATTCAGAATCGAAGAAACGGGGACACACTTTATTTCTGGATGCGAATGGATTTGGACCCGAGAAATCCAGCGGATTTGGATTTTTGGTCATTTTGTGACTCCATCAATGCTGGCAACTGTAGGTGAGTCCCTTCATCTGAAAAAAAAAAACCCTCATTTGTGAACGGTTCAGACCCTGAAAAGGTTACAGTAGTGGCTAACTCATTGACATTTCTGGGTTGGAAGGTCGGCTTTCTCTGATGCATTCAATACAATGTACGGAATTGATAAAGATTCGGATTCTCTCCCACCCATGCCTGTGAACGACGGAGGAACTTGGTCTTCAATGCATAGCTGGGCTTTGCCAACGAAGTCATTCCTTGAGTTTGTTATGTTTTCCAGGTATATTGAGAAAGGAAAGACATCACATCAGTAGGTTTTTGTTTGTTGAGATCTATTCCACTGCTGTGGATATCAATCAATATTTGTCTATGATTCAATTGTGGTTGCAGAATATTTGTGGATGCCATGGATGCACAAATGTATGACAAGCACCGTCAAACTGGGCAGTGTGGTCTCAGCTTATTTAATGTACAGTCAGTTTAATCCTTCATTTTCTTAGTATCCACGGGATAGCTCATATTGTTGAACCCTTACACTTCATCAGACAATTTTTCACAACTGGTATGTTTTTACAGGACAAGCATTGCTACTCTCGGGTGCTGGAATTACTGGTAAACGTCTGGGCATACCATAGTGCTCGAAAAATGGTCTACATAAACCCAGAAACAGGGGTGATGTCAGAACAGCATCCTTTGCGAAACAGGCGAGGAGGGAAGATGAGGGTGAAGTGGTTCGCACACACCATGGTCAAGAGCATGGATGAAGATTTGGCGGAGGAGGCGGACTCGGATCGATCAAAAAGAAGAAGAAGATGGCTGTGGCCGATGACGGGGGAGGTGTTTTGGCAAGGGATGTATGAGAAGGAGAGGCATCAGAGACAGCAGGAGAAGATGAAGAGGAGGCAACAAAGTAGAGATAAGCTGAGAAGAATGAGGAAGCGGGTAAGGCAGAAAGTGTTGGGTGTGTATGTGAAGCCACCACCTGAAGAGGAAATGGAGAATGAGACAAGTTTGGATGTTGCTGCTGTGACTGATAGGAGAAGATAGATAGCAGCAGCTTCAGAAGTTGGGTGTGGGGAGATTATCCTTTTATGGTTAGAGATACTACGAGTCTTTTAAGCCTATGGTTTGGTCTCTGTTTGCTGTATATTATGTTTTGGGAAGTAGATATGTTTATTGAAGGATCCACACTGTAGAAAACAACTGCAGATTCCCCTCCCCTGCACTGCACAGGTTCTACAACCGATTCGTTACTGGGAGCTGAACTGGGGAGAAATTGTATGTACATTCTTACTACTTGAACAAATGTATCCTACTAAATAAGATATTTTAGCTCGTTTAACTTGTTAGTAAATAAGAGAGATTTAAGATTTATAATATATTTGTAGTAGCTAATTCTTCTATCATCTTCTTCTTTTGGTGTATTCTCATCTTCTGAAGTAAATTCAAATAAAAATAACAGTCTAAGGTTCAGTTCAGTCCAATCTCTCTCATGTGCGTGCGTAGTCGCCACTATCTTCAAGTAAGAGTGGTAATTTTGATACAACCCAATCCAGCTCTATCCTCATGTAAGAGTGGCCATTGTAACCCACTCCCGAAAATCCATTAAAACTAAACTGTTATAAGTAGATTTGGGTTTCACCCGTCTATTTTACAGGTTAAGCCTGACCCGACATTACAACACAACCAAAACGGGTCAGGTTTGATTCATAGAGATTTGATCCGTTAGACCTTGTTCTTTTAGTACCTTATAGAAAAGAGATTTGACCCGACCATGACCTGTTGATCCATTTTGTCAGCCTTACATCACGCAGAACCTCATTGCATTAGCCAGCTCATTTCATACAAAGATAAAACTGAATGTCCTCGAATGATAAAATGCACTTCTGATTTCCCAGTCCAAGCCAGATCTTCCTGAACGGAAGTACAGGGAATGTACAAAAGAAAAGATACGGAAGCTTTTAAAACGCTCCAAACTTCACATACCCTCCTCCGTTCCCATTTCCTATCTTCTAGTCGACTTAAGCTAATTCATTGTCATTTATGTTTAATCTCACGAGGAAGACATGTTGTGCCAAAACTGATGGCTGTGTCTCGTGATCAGTAGTCAGACACCAAGCCAGATAGAAAAACAATCGTCGGTTGTGTTTAACATCCTTGCAATACTACTTAAGAACAGATATTACTATGCTTGTGATCGATCACTCTTGTATCAGAAACCCTGCATTTTTTTTTTTGTTCAAAATATTAGAGGATCCAGCTCTCATTAAAACTACTACTAAATTTCATGTTGCGTAGCAGACAGATCTTTTCAGTTGTGAGAGACATAAAACAAGTAAAATCTCGGTAGTTCTACCCTTGCACTCTTCTCAGATGCATCTATTCACTTACAACATAGTATACGTATAACCAAGGCCAAAACCAGTTTGAAGCTTTGCTGTCTCCATATATCAAGATTGTCAAAACCTAGGAGCTGCACCACGATAATCAAAAGGTTTATTAGATTCCAAAAGTGAAAGTAAAGAAGGAATTTGTAATGCCAGCCAGAGAGTGTGGTCACTGAGATCTACCTCCACCCATTGTTGCTTCAGGCAATCTCTCGATCGAGTACTTGTGTTGAGTGATGTACATAATTGGAACTCCGGGGACTTTACGGATCCTTCTCTTCAGATCTCGATCACATGTAGCAACAATATAACACTTGTGCTGAAACAGTTGCGTAATACACTTGTTATCGTTTACATATAATTCAGTCCCATCACAACTAACTATGTTTTTGCCATGCTAGAAACGAGATGAAATTAAAAAATCTATTACCATTGGTAATTTCCAAAAATCAGATAGGCATAAAGAACAGCAAACAAACTCATTTCAAGTGGAAGCTACATATAAAATGATTTCTTGCTCACTAATGCCATATCCCCACGATTCAAGCGGTGTATTACATCAGAATTACATAAGAACAGAAGATGCTTTTCCACTATTTTCACTTGCTGGAAAAGGATAAAAAAATTATCAATGGAAAGTTGTTACCTGAGTGACCCTGTCCACAAGGCAGTCATCAGCATAAGTCCCTTTATGAGCACAAGGAAGTCTCTCAAAACGAGGATCTTTCGCAATTCTGTAAGCAAAGGGATGTCTCCCTTTAGTATCATATGGATTTTAAAAGAAAAAAAAAGAGCAGAAATTTTAACCAAATTTCATAGCGTGTTGCAGTTTGGTCCAGGATCAATATTCTTAATAAACAAACACTTGAGATATAGAGCTCTATAAGCTGATGATTTAGGGTATTAATGCAAGATTGACAAACAATCTCCTGGGTTAGAGATAATCCCCACCTCAATGCCACACGGTATTCTGACCCAGCTTTTCAAGCTCTGCCATCACACAATCAGTTATACAAGGAGTACCTTCAAACAGCAAAATACCAGATAACTTGTGAGGGTATATTGATAGTCAGCAAATTAAAATGTCATAATAATCAGACCACTTAATTCTGCAACGACAAGGTGATATCGGTGACAGAGAACTTATCAAACAAAACTCACATTTAGCATAGCAGCATCATCCCTTTCTCCAGATCCAGCTGCACAAAAATACTTGTGATAAGAAAAAGCTGGTGTGCTTGAGAAATTGTTCTAAATGCCCACTACAGCCCTATACTGTAGTGACAAGGATACATGCGATGAAGGCTGAGCCTAATGTAGACCAAGAAAAAACCAAGCTACATAGCGCATCTAAGTTAACCTGATGACGACCCTACAACTTTTCGTTTGGTTCTAGGAAGGATGCTACACCTTTCAAGGTCATAAATCAAAATAACAATTTGATCTGGAATCCCGTTTTAACCATGGCTAGACAGCAGCAAAAGGAGAAGTTCACCGCAAATTAAATGTGCATCGGTTTCACAGAAAATGAAAATCCAAAACAGCATCAGAAAACTTAAAACCAAAACCTTATTCTGGATGGAGAAGTTGATAAAGTTAGTATCCACTAAGACCCGGTACGGCGGCCCCAGTGCGGTGTTATATTTGAAAAACAGCGCTGAAGACACATACGGCCTGCAACAAACAGACATAACAACATAGACAATGAACTCAGTGAAGTTCCAGTTGAACCAAACAGTACAGTAATTGTTCAGAAAAAATGAAGCGCTTACACATTTCTGGGAAGCTTATCCTTGGTAAGATCCTTCTTGTTGGGGTTCAGTACCTCTTCCTTGTAACTGCAATTTCAACAGAAATGGACAAGACAACAACTTCAGGTAAAAAGGTATGCGCCATCGGAGGAAAAAACGGAAGAAACGGAGAGGGATAGAGTGCGAGATTTTCGTACTGTTTGAGAGCTTTCGATGTCACCAGCTTCTTTTTTACTGCAAATTTGGGGCCTTTTTTGGCTCTTCCCATGGCTACTAGCGTTAAACCCTAGGGAGCGTCGTCTAAATTCAGCGCCTCAACTTGATATATGGAGAGGGTAAGGATAACTTGATAAGAAGGGCATGAACTACTCTGCTCCAGTGACGATAATAGTGAACGGTTTCTTCTGTAGACAACGGCGGCGAAGGATGTGATTCGAGTCGGCAGCCCAACGAACAGAACACTGTTCAGAACGCCAGTATCACTCTCGGATATCGGGTGGACAAGGTGAGGTCGAAGAGTGAATATAAAAAATCGGTCGACGGTTGACCTAACCCGGATTGAAGTAGAAATGTCATTCCATGGGTTTCCGATCTGAGAAGAGCATTAATCGCATTTGTCACCTTGATTCATGTTTATATTTGGATAGACTACCAATTGAAAATTTTATATGTATTAAAAGTTATTTAATAAATAAAGAACATTGTATGAAATAATATTTTATATATACAATACAAATACAACAGTATCACGAAATGTTCTGATTTACAAAACACATGATTAAAAATGAAAGAAAATAACCAATCAATATTCTTTAGCCTCTGTTCGGCATATCTGTTTTACAGCTATTTTGGTCAAGCTGTTTTATATGTGGCAGTATGTTATTGTAGAATAGCGCAGGACCCACGCGTAGACCACCCATTTATGCTGCATTTCTGTCATCAAATATGTCACGTTTATGCCAAGACCGAATGGAGCCCTAATGTAGAGTATCCATATTATCAAGTTATAAGTAGCATTGTCAACGTTCTACAACAAAAGCCACCTAGGCACAAAACTGAGCTAAATACGGCCACGTTCGGTATTGATATGTATCCTGTTTTTTCTTGTAAAACACCTTTATACTGCTATGAAGCACCTTTATTTGCTTTGGATAAAGGCAGCAAATGGCCTTTAAAATCATTAGTTTACCTGCGTTTTAGGAAATAAAGTTGTTTTGTATAATGAATTCTAATTGACTAGAATAACTAGCAGTAGACTAATGCTCTAATACAGAAACAGATCAGTCGCTTTAAGAGCAGTTCCTATTGGAGACAGATTAACCTATAGGCGGGGTGATGCTTCAAGTTGTTAATCCGGTTTAACTTCCTATGTCTTGTTAACTAATTTCAACAACACATTTTGATTAGAAATTACAAACATTACTTTGATAATTAGCTAGAGAATCAAAGCGCATTAAGAACATGAATTAAACTATTGCATAAATAAAAAGTAGTGGAAAGTTACATATTAAAATCCTACGAAATAGGTTTGCTTCCCCAACCTGGAGAGCTAAAGTTACTACTCACTCATGAATCCAAGAACTAGAATAACAATCGTGGAAAACATTAAATAGAGGAGAAAAGGAAAGAGAAAACTCCAATTAATTAGGTTGACTTCGGATCCCCGCTCCGTCTCCGTCGACATGTCAATCCTCTGTCAGAAGTGTAGTGTAACAATTGTGGAATGGTGCGATAGTGGTAGTCTGGTGTGGTGATGGTAAACTTCAATGGTGGTGGTCGTGAGTGAAAGGAATGAATTGAGTGGCGCAGAGCACCATGTTGTTGAGGCGTACATACATATTCCAACCCTAACTTTATTATATAGCAACAACTGGTTTTTAGATAAATTTTATCTCCTGTTTTATAGAAACACAACGTCTGAATTTGGGATTTTCGTCACGTCCGGATATGCATCTGGACATACATGTCCGGACGTCTCTGTATGAGTCACGCAAGATTTCTCCTTCTGAGGCGTCCGGGGATGCGTCTGGATCTGTATGTTCGGACGCGTCTGTGATGTTCGACCTAACTCGTCCGGACCAATTGTGATTCGTCTCGGCATGTGTTTGGACTAACATGTCTGGACACATGTTCGGGCATAAGCCTTAGATCTCTCGGTACTCGTCCGGACCAATTATGATCCGTCTCGGCATGTGTCCGGACTAACATGTCCGGATAAGCCCTAGATCTCTCGAAACTCGCCCGGCTGTAATACCCCAACCCGAAATCCAATAAACTGAACGGCGATCACTCCCAAATAAATTACAACTGCAGCGGAAATAAATACAACAACCGGGCGGTATCACAATGCCGTTGGCCACCCTTGTGACCAACAAGGCTAAGTCCAAATACAATCCTCAAATGTCACGGTCTGGAATACAGATACAACCCGAGATACTAGGAATTAAACTGAATAGTACAATACTGAAATAAAACAAATAACTAATAGCAGACTCCCAAAGCTTGGTCTACCCCACCTACACTCGGTGTAGTGAACTTCTCAATCTTCAGGTACCTGGAAAATGGGGGTGCCCCCAAAGGGGCTCAGCAAACACGCTGGTATGGAAAACGTGCAGCCCATCGTCTACCGGGCCACACCAACTACTTTGTCGAATACATGCAGTTCATTTTTTTAATAAAGCTGTAAACAAGCATAATCTGATGATAACAAGTATCCACACAAGGACAATAATGTCACATAGATCAAGACACAGAAGGTCGAGTTAGCTGAACTGAAATTCTTTACTGATAGTCGGTCCACACAATGGGACTGACAGTTATAACTGAATATCTGAAATAGTGGAGGTATAGTGACCTCGTCATAGAGTAAGTTGGGTATAGAAACCCCAGGAGATGACGTAGTCAAACCCTGAACTGAATGGCGTGGGAAATAAGAACCCACTGAGGAATAAAGTCTTCCTCGAACTGAAGGGCACACGAAGTCCCGGGTGGAATAGAGTCTTCCTCCCAACTGAATTTTCCGTCGCGACGTAGTAGGAGACGACCTGTGACAGGTACAGCTCCTGTAGCATGCATGGCCAGATCCAACTGGGCTCCTCATTCTCGTAGTATAGAGTTGTTAGGTGTCATATAAAGATGTTGACAAGAACCCAATGTATAATGTCAATTATCACGTTTAGGATAATGACGTTTGTTATAAACTGAAGTTAGTGAGAGACTTGAGTACAAGTCCTCGGTATACTGAAACGCAGGTATTTAATCCACTGGTATAGTAGTGTTTGTATGCGTGGGACATACACGTTGTAGTCAGCAACAATCACGCACATAAAATAACACCACAGTGTGCAAGAGTAAAACAACAGTTTACATTAATTATCTTGGTCGTTATTTCAAACAACAGATAGCACACAAGCCAATGTAATCCGTTAGAAAACAGGTTGCAAGAATCCCATACCGTTCACCGTAGACTGTACTTGTAAATTCCCGGTCAACGTCTGGTCAAACAAAGTCCTAGAATAGGATTTAACTGAAAGGGTTAATTTATGTTACCCTTATATAATAACTCTATTGGATCTTTTAACAAATCTCATATTTGTTATTTCATGTGAGGTTTTATTCCTTTTAATTACCTCATGATTTTATGTATAACTTATTTGTTATTCCTTTTGATTTATTCACAAATCCTTTAATGCACATCTATGTGTTCATTGCATTTGTTGTTTATTTAATTTGTCTAGGTGACATAACAACTTATAATTTTCTTAACAATATTTAAATGTCTTACAATGACATAAAAATCTTATAGTTTTCATTATTCCTCCTTTAACCATAAATAATATTTATTGTTTATCTTTTAATTCCTAATAACCATGTAAGCCACAGCTTTAATTCCATAATTTCCTTTAATCAAAATTCTTTCTTCTAAATCCTCCAAATATCCATATAGGACCTATATTTATTTAAATCTAAATTCTTAAACTTATATTTAGGTTATTTACAAAACAACCACATTAATTCATAAACTTTACATTTAAATTCTAATCTCCTTATATAACCTAATTTTAATTCCTTGTTCAATTAAATTACAAAACTACCACCAATAATTTTGGACATAACTTATAAATATAGTAACTTTCGGAAATTACATCCTAGCCCCTCAAAATTTCGGCATGTATATATATACTTCTTATATTTGCAATCTAACCACAAAATCTTATAATCTTTACATAAAGTCTTATAAACTATAGTTTTAATTTTAATTCTCCATAAATGCTGAATATAATTATATAAATTCTTAAATTACCAAACTAACCCAACTAACTCGGCTTTAGCCTAGAATTTTCCTTTAATTACATTTTCTCCCCAAAACTTATAATAGTCACTAAATAACTTATAAACTAAAGTTTAAATATTTAATTCTTCCAAATTTCGAAAGTAACCCCAATAATTCTCTTAATTATGAATTCGCCCATATTCAACTCCAAACTTTAATAACAACTTTCATAAATTACATAATAGCCCAAAACTTTATAAAAAGTTATTTTAGAGCTTGTTTAAATTATCTAGAATTCATAAACTTAATTCCTAACCTGATATTATTTTATATTTACACCAAACAGCCCTTTTGTTCTCGGCCTTCACAATATATACACTAAATTTTGTAGAAATTACATTTAAGCCATATAACTAAATTAATTAGTCATTTAAACACTAATAGAATATTTTTAACTCACCAAACTTTATGATATAAATTTATATACCTAAGTAGCTCATTAAAATCCATTTAACACATAAAGCTTTCGGCCATAATTTAAATGAGACCATATGTTATATAAGAGTGGATTTATATGTCTAAGTAATTATAGATAAATTCATAGGAGTCATATAACTCATGTATAAATTATTGTAATGTCTTATATAAATTCTTAGCTCAAAATAAAGCATTTTTGCCCAAGACAATTCGGCCTAAATTGATTTGTAACATAGATAATTTTTGTGACACAAAAATGTGTCTTAAGGTAAATATTTTCTATATATGTTATAGATTATATTTTTGGCATATGAAACCAAGTAGTTTCGGTATTAATTAACCTAGGAGGTGTACATAATTTTTGTACAATTTTTAGAAGCTTAACAAAGCTTATAACATAAAGATTTACTTAGTAAACTTACTTCTTAACAAAGTGGTTAAGTGCTTGAACTTCTTCTTGAATCTCCAAGCTTTCTCCAAGGTAATTTTTGTTGCTCCTTTTCGGTTTTATGCAAGAGATGAAGGATGTTTAGGAGTTAGATCTCCAACAAAGATCTTAAGTAGATTTGGAAGTAGTTTTACAAGACTTTACCTTAGAACTTTCTCTTATAATTTCGGCTCACCCAAAGGTAGATGAAGAGCAAGTTTTCCTTCAACAAAATGAAGAAGAAAAGAGACTTAGAAGAAGTAGAACTTGGTTACACATAAAAATGTGCTTTAAGGATTTTCAAGCTTTGAAAACTACCTTAAGATAACCTTGAGATGCTCCTTGATTTAATGTTGGTTTGGACAACCTTCTTGGAGAATTAAATGTGGCCGAACCCAACTTGATATGCTAGGAAGAGTTTTGCTTCAAGACTTGCCAAGAAATGCTAGGAAATTACCTTAAGATGAAGATAGAAGTTAAAACTCCATTAGTGGACTTAAGAGCTTCAAAGGAAGAAGATGAAGCTAGAAGAGAGGGAAGGGAGCTTACCTAAACCGTGCAAGAAGAGGGCAAGGAAGAAAGTGAGAGCATGCTCACGTATAACATTGAAAATGCCCTTAGAATTTGATTTTCTTTTGTCAAATTTTTAATGTCATTTGACAATGTTTTTTCCTTAGTTTATTGCATGAGTTATTGGCTCAATAAATGCCTCCTTTCCAGCATTGAAATCGGCCATGATGAGGGACAAGGCAAGGTGGAGCAAAAATAATGCAAACTAGAAGACAAGGTGAGAAAAGGTAAGGTATCTTCTTTTGATTTTTCTAAGTTAATGAATTGTCTTCTTCCTCATTGTCTTGCACGAATTGGAGGTCTGAATGGGCTCAAAAACCGGCCAAGAAGAACCAAGGAAGAACATGGAAGATAGCTTAGTTTGTAAGAAAAGCAAAAAGAAGGAATCTTAGATCTACTTTTGCCTTTTTGCTTTTGTTTTCTTCCTAGCTCACATGTGCTTGCTCAATGACCTAATTTCGACAGCTCTCTGGTCAAATGAGACCTACATACTTAGACATTAAGTAATATAACACATGGGATGATGAGTCATCATATTCTAAGCCTTTTATAAACTTTTAATGCAATTTTTATACTAGTTTTTGCCCCTAAAATCGGCCCCTATAGAGAGCCTTGTTGACTAGTCACACCAACTTATTTAGAAGGTCATTTTAACCCTTTTTAAGATTACCAATTCGTGGCATGTCAAAAACTACAAGGTAATTGCGTAAAACGCATTTTCGTGACACCCGAAGGTGTGTTTTTGTGCTCTAAGGAAATTTTGGGAAACTAATTGTTTTTATGAGTTCCAAGTGTTTGGAAACACTTATTATGGTAAATAAACATTTACTAAGGTGTTACATTGAGTTATATGGGGTTATATCAACCCATGACATAATTTACGGGCCATCGGGACACTCCCGGGTCAAAAGGAGCGCTAAGAAATCCTCCTTTGGTTTTTGCTGAATTTTGAGAAACCACTTCGTGGGTTCTCTTTAGAATGATAAATAATGATGTTAGGAACTCTAGGAATTAATTTTATAGGAGTTCGTGCCACCTCGGCACTCCTCCGGACTTTTCGTGCTTTAAGGAGCGGGTGTGAGCACTCCCGAGCATTTTGCGTATTTGACTGAATATAGCTTAGGGAATATATTTGTATATTCATATAATAATTGTATGACCATATAGTTTGAATATTAGAGGGTCATACAAGGTCATGTTTGACCATATGCCTCAAAGGCGTTTTAGCGTTTATGGTGAAACGACTGTTTTTACGTAACGTTTTCATGCATGGGTTTGCATGCGTACGTGAAATGATTTATATTTGGATTATATTCCAATAAATAATGATTAAATAATATTATTTAGATTTGGGGTATTTCACCGGCCTTGAAGGTTCAGATGCAAGGTCGGACATAAATTCAGCGGGGCCTAGATCTTCTTTTTAGTTCCGTTTTGCTCCCCGTTTACTCCGCTGGAATCCTCATGAGAAAAACCTATGAATTTCTTAGACTTTTTCCTACATTATACACATAAAATGTACCAATTCACATCAAAACATAAATATAAGGAAAAACATATGATAAGTGAGAAATATGACATGAATTGTTATGAAAATAGGACGAATTAAAGCCCTAAAAATAGATATGTTTCACACTTATCAATCTACATTTGAATCTCTGGCTACGTGACATCAGGTACTGTGTGCAAAGCCCTGGCCAATGTTGAGCACCTCATCTAGGACAAACTTTACATCATCTCTAACAACATCAATACCCTTTAGATAATTTACATTAGTGAGGCAATCCGAAAAACCAATGATCGACGTGTGATAAGCCTCAGAATTATCATATTATAGTAGTTAGAATTATAAGTTTATTTATGAAAATAAGGTTAAAATAGCTAGTTTTATGTTATCTTACTTATAAAGTCTATTATATAAGTTCAGACTTATGTTTGCTATGTTTTTATGTTAGGAATAAAATCTCTAAACCAAAGGATGAAGTTTTGTCGGGCCTGATGTCGGATGTCCAATTCAAGGCACGAGTATGGAGCAACGTAGGGGTACTGTCGGATGTGCTACCGGGTGTCTGGTACCCGGCACATACTAAAAATTCACCCCGGTCCCAGAAGTAGCATTAATTACCGTTAACATACCAACCGATGCCGGGTGTGGTGTCAGACATCCCATGTCTGACACAAACACCTTTTCGCGCGGATTTGGCGGTTTAATTGACCGTTAAAAGAACACGTGTTGCATGTGGTGCCGGGTATTACTGATGACTCCCGGCACATGTGAAGATTGAAGCTTATAAATAGGCCGACAGTCTACACACTTCAACATCATTATTATTCATCATCCACAACTCAAACTTCACAAAATCCATACCACTTCTACTAAGGAAGTTCTGCGCATCCATCCACGAAGAAGAAGAGAAGATTTCTGTCGGGTTAAGGCCATGTCAAATTCCCTCTCCTCTTTGTATTTCTTCTTGTATTTTTTATGGATGGTGAAGTAGAATTCCTTGTTGTTCTTGGTTAGGGATGATTTCCTCCTTGTAAAACAATATGATCATTTCAATATAATTTCAAGCACTCATTAAGATTTGGTTTTATTGCAAGTGAATGATGTTTGCCTCTTATTCTCTTTTGCAAATTCTACTTAAGGAAGACAAGCCAAGAGTATGATGGGTTAGGAAATCTTAATGGTCTTTATTGTTTTCTTCTATGACTTAGGAGTTAACATTTAAGATTAAGATTTAACCCATTTGTCCCCACTATCTTGCTCGTTTCGCGGCATGACATATGCTCGATTCGATAATGGGTAGTGAGTTTCTTGTCGTTAGACACGAAACTGGAAGTAATATTGACAATTGATCATGCCAGATGTACTGCCTGGTGACTGCGTCCGAGACATTCAACGTCTTTGAATGTGTCGTGCGTTTCGTATCTGGCATGGCATCCGGCGCGTTTAAATGTTTGGTTAATTCAAGTCTTGTAATTAAATTTTGTGATCATATTGTAATTAGGTTGATTATTATCCCTAACCTAGGATAATTCATTGTAAATACTCCATTAGTTAGATTGTTAGATAGTTTTTTTAATTTGAGATTAATGTTCAATTCCCCCTGTTAGAAATAGGCAATTACTAAGGATTAGGACTGATTTTCTATTAAGTCCCTCGGGTTCGATGCTCTTGGTCGTAATTTACTTACACTTTATTCCGACCGGATTTTTGCTACACGTGTTAGAGTTTAGTAGGATTTTTTTTATTCATTTTGTATATTCCTTTCCCTACCAAATTCCTTGTTAGCAAAATGGCGCAATTGCCGGGGACTTGGAATTATTCCAAGTCCCAAAAATGGTGATTTCCCTATTCTTTATTTGTTGATTTGTTCATTCTTTTTTTTAAAATCATTTATAGATGCCGTGTGTGACGCCAGGTACGGCTATCCGGCACATTTAAAGGAAGTCTGATGTCGGGATTCGTACATCCGGCACGTCATCCGGCACAGTCATAAACTTTATTGTGAGTTTATATATGTCTTTATTCTTTGTAAAAGTATTATAATGACTTGTTTTGATTCTTAAATTTATCTAGATGTTAAATCTCACTCCTATAAAAGTGAATGCTCCTTCGATCACATAATCTTCCTAGAGATTTAGCCGACTACGATCCCGAGATCGAGAGGACCCTTCTTCGTTCTCTACACCAAAGAAGGAACCAACAAAATGAAGAATCCAATACTATTGACGAGATGACAACTCCTACCGTCCGCAACATCAACCGGCCATCCAGCCAAGGCCAAAAACCTGCTATCAACCTCCATCTCCTTTCACAAGCCGAGTACGATGAATGGAAGAAACTGAAGCCATATCATGAGATTCGATGTGTAAAGGAGTTGGGCATGTTTGATGGCTCAAGCCCATATGAAGCCTTGCTATATGTGACCAAATTTCTATAGCATGTCAACAGCCTTACCGCAACCAATGCTGTCCTACAATATGCACGACTCTCCCTCTTTCCTCACAGCCTCACGGGGATTGCAAGCAAATGGTACCACAGCCTAACACCAAGTACCATTTCCACATAGGATGACATGCCAAATTCTATGACAAGTTCCTACCACCAAGTCGAACTCTGGAGATGATCGCAGAGATATACAATTTCAAATAACCTGGTTCGGAGAACATCTGTGAGACATGGGAACGGATCAAAGGGTTGATTCTGACATGTCCTCACCACAGCCTCACCAAGGAGTAACTTTCCCAGTTGTTCTATAAGGGATTGGTAAACTAGTGCAAAACCGTGGTGCTATCCTCCCTCGGTGCAGATGTCCTGAAGAAGCTAGGAGAGCAATTTCTGAGTGGGATTGAATCCATCTGTGAAGAAATTAGAGAATGGGCCACTGGTGGATCAAGAGGCGGTACCCCAGGCTTGTACCATATCGGGGAGAGTTATAATAAATTCGATAAATTAATGAAGAGTCATGAGCAGTTGTTGGAGAGCAATGCTTAGCAGTCGACGAAGGTAAGTGCCCTGCAGAAAGTTGTGAAGCAGTTGGCAATGAATTCCCTTCCTCAACAAGCAAATGTGGTTAATGCAAGGCCACACGCTCAGCAATGCCTTGAATTGCTAGAAGTAAAAGTATTTGAGGAAGTGAATTATGTGAGCAACAACCAAGGGTTTAGGTAGTCTTGGCAAAGTGGTGCCCAACCCCCTCAAAATTTCCAAAATCATGATGGTTATCAAGGAGGTCCGAGGCAATTCTCGCTAACTCCTTATGGCGGAGTTCCTTCCAATCTACCTTCCCAACCCCCATCTAATTCAGAAGCCAAGATGGCAGAGTTGCATGACATGATGACGACGCTGATGAACAAATCTCGAGATGCTCAGGAAGAGATCTCAGCCCTTCACAAGGACCACAAGTCATTGCAGTCACAAATGCTGCAACTTCTTGCTCAACCAAGACCACCCGGTCAACTACCGTCCCAAACCCAACTTAATCCAAGGGAGCATGCGAAGTCCGTCACCATTGCCTCTAAGAGTTCTGATCAGCTCGCCACGTAGCCAAAGGCCAAGTGTAGGGCCTCACGCCTCCGGTCCTCTTCGTATCAGGAGAGTATTTTCTTTCTTGTTCCTTTATCATTTCTTTATTTTCTTTGTCAATTTCATTCTTTTTGCCTTGTACACTGAGGACAGTGTTCCTCTCAAGTGTAGGGCAAGGGAACCGTTCCCTTTAAAATTAATTCATTAAAAAACTATATATATGTATATATGAGTATATAAATACTTAGTATTATGTTTAAATGGCAATAATTTTGAAATTTATTGACTTTCTACTAAGCTTTTTGCATGTTCCTTGATAAAGTGAGATTAGGGAAGGATAAGTGATTTTTCTCTCAAGAGGTAAGCTTTCTAATGACTTTTAGATTTCTATTTTAACTTCATGACTCTCTTTATTTCTTAGCATATAAGTATATGACCTGACTCCTATTTTTATCTCTAACTTACTTTAGGTAATCTTTTCTTTTCCTTTTCAAAATGGTGAACATTCTTTTGGGTGAAAATCTTAAATAGGGATTGTATATATAAAAAAAGAAGAAAAGAAGAAAAAAAAAGAAAGAGTTTGAAAAAGTATGAAGCATGATATTCTATGAGGTTGCAAAAATTGTCTCAGAATAAAGAAACTGTAACACCCCATCCAAAGCCATTCGTGGTTATCGCAAAACTGATCACTTAGTCGAATACGTCGCAACGGAAATAATAAACACCTGGACCTTGCCACGGTCTGATCGTTAGAATATACTGGCCTTAATAATTACAACACCTTTCCAAAATAACTGTCCAACCCAAAAACATCACCATCCAAAATACCACAACCAACCGAGTGCAAGTAGCTAAATCATATTCACATCCTTACATCAGTTTAAATATAAACAGTCGGGTGCACAGGCGCAACCCGAACTCAAAATAAACATCCCACCCTAAGTCTAACCGCTCCTACTCTTGTAGTGCGTCCTCATGGGTCTCTTACCTGCAAGTGTAAAAATAGCCCTCGAGGGGGTCAGCACGAATGCTGGTACACCCTCTCATGGCCCCAAGCTAACGGGACTACGACGACTAATTGTCGATAGCATGGAAATTGATTACATACACAAGCATAATATGAAGTGCAATAACAATAACCACAGATGAACATATATAGTTCACAAACAGTGAACGACTCAGCGTTCCCTTATCAAGTGGGTGAGTAACCCCTTCCTTAGTCCTCATTTCCTTAATCTCAGTTCCTTACCTTAATCTCAATCTTAATCTCAGTTTACAAACCGTTCCTGGAAGGGATTGGTTGTAACTTAATTCGAACCTGGGATTAGGTGATCCCACCGCACCATCTTATTGCCACCTACTCTGGACGGGAGTCCCGTAGCTGAGCCGACAACCGGCCCTAGGCTACAAGTCCGAAGACAAGTCCTTAGCGGAGGGCGGATCTGATTCAGATACCGTCCCCCTTTTTCCTTAGCATGCATGACCGGAGATCGGTCCGGGTTTCCTCACTCAAGTTCCAGTTAGTAGACATCTTAATCTCGTGTGCTAGCTAAGCCTTAACGGGCATTAACCAACAACCATCAAACTTAACTCTTATTCTTAACTCAGTAAGTATTAAACTTGGTTAGTAACCATCTCAAGTCTCGCGGGTTAGTGTAAAGATAACACAAACACAACGAGAATAAATATAACCGGTTGCATGCTTTATCTTGTTTTAGTCATAACAATTAAACAGATAGCACACAAGCCGAGGGACACCTCGTTAGCAAGCAGGTCACAAGAAGGATTGTACCGTTCACCGTCGATCGTTGTTTGTTTAACCTTCTTCGGGGTCCCAATTCACAAACCTAAAACATTCATTCATTTTTAGGTCATTAGTTATTTGCACCTTACTTAACTCACTTAATTCCTAAAGATCCCCTTTGAATACCTTCTTAAGTCCTTACCACTTAACCTTACAAACTTAACTTTAAACATTAAAATTTATACTTAACTTAACTTAATCCCTTAAGTTCTTAGGGTCTCAATCATTACCACCCTACCAAAGGTATACCTTATTACCAATTATCATTCTTAGAATTCAAAATTTCTTTTTTTTTTTAAGTGTTGAGGGCCGTCCGACCCACTGTCCGACCCACCCTCTGGGTCGGACCATTCCAGTAACTTTCGGGTTTGAAAAACTCTACATGTCCGACCCACGTCCGACCCAACCAACTGGGTCGGACCATTCCAGAAATTTTCTGTCTTCTAAAACCTCCATGTCCGACCCACGTCCGACCCAACCTTCTGGGTCGGACCATTCCAGAAACTTATCTGCCCTCTAAAACTCACCTGTCCGACCCAAGTCCTCTGGGTCGGACCATTCCAGAACCTTCCCCTGGCGTTGAACAGAGGCCGTCCGACCCAAACTTGGGTCGGACCCCTGGGTCGGACGCCACCAAAACATGCCCAAACTTTGCCAAATCTTCACTAAACCTTTCCTCAAGCCATCCAATGTGTTCTAACATCATTTAGACCCTTAAACTCATCTTAAACCATCCTCCAAACTCATTCCCATCCTTTACACAATTCTTACAACAACTACTAACACTTAACACTTATTTCTTTCCTACATTTCAACATCCCTTTCACCTAGCACTTCTACTAGCCCAAAGTTCCCTCCTTATGGACTTGGCCACACCACATACACCACTTTCATCTATCCTACACTTTCTAAGGTTTTCCTTAAATTCTAAACTCTAGTTTCTATCTAACTCATCTCAAAGTTTCACACTTAATCACACCAAACTTACCAAGGTTTCCTAGCTTCTTTTATCAACATTTACCTAAGTCCTAAATACTCAAATACATTCTCTTGATTCCTAAATCCCTCATGGTGGTACCTAAGTCATTATAAGTCATTAGAACACCTTAATCTCACCCTTTTTCATCAAGACAACCTCTAGAACATCATAGTACTTCCTTAGTCATTGAATTCCCTTAGAATATCTTAAACACCTAAGTTCTCCTTTAAATTTTGACATGGGTTCTCTAGTATATAATACATCCTAACACTTGGTTTTTCTCCATCAAACAACCAACATCACCCAAATTCTCATCACAACACCTTAACACACAATTTACACCAAAACCACACCACATCATCATATAGTGCTTAAACTTAAAATGCTTGGCACTTAGGCCCTTAAATGAAAATAATCTTAACCACTGAATTTCCACATATATTTGCCTTCAACCTGCGAATACACACAACAAGGCTCCCATTGAAATAAAATGCTTCTTGTAATTCACCTTGATGTTCTTAAACTATCTCTTTTTCTCATTTGCTCCTTAGTCACAAGTTCACAAGTATAGTCATTATTTCTCCTAGGTTTTATATAACCCTTTTCTAATGTACACTCTACACTAAACTCATCACATATCTAAATCCCATTCCCTTAAACAATAAAACACCTTAAGGTAAGTAATTTACCTTGTTCTTTTACAAGCTTTAAAAGCTTTCTTCCTTAGGTTTTTCTTTGTTCGATCTCGGTCACCAATGTATATCTCCTTGCCAATGTTCTAACCAATATCCAATGACTCCAATGAGTACTAGATAATACATTAACCCTAAGGAACAAACCCTAGGTTAAAAATATGCTTTAAGGTATTAAGGTGATTGTTTTACCTTGGTTTCTCAAGACAAGCTTGGATATGAAGCAAGAAGGACCTCCTCAATCCTTTGAAGAGTAGAAAACAAGCTAGAACAAGGCATAAACATGGAGTCCCATGAGTGTAAATTTTCGGACAAGGAAGAAGATGATGGAAACCTAGATTTTCTTACACTTTCTTTACCTTAAGAGAATGGAGAAGCCAATGGAGTCTCCAAACTTTAATTTCCTCCTCTAATGGTGGTTTGACTTGGCACCAAAATGAAGCTCTTGAAGTTTTGAAAAGATAGAAAGAGAGAGCTTGAGCTAACTAAGGAGAATATGTAATTTGTTTTGGTTTTGGAGCTAAAATGAGTGAGTTGTGTGCAAGGCTAGATGGAGCTAGCATGGAGTAGCTCTTCACGTTAATGGAGAAGGGAGAGAGAGCAAGAAATCGTGGGAAACAAAGGAGAATGAAGAAGTGAGGAGAGAGAACTACTAAAGTGTGATATTTATGTAAAAGGTGAATAGTTAACTAATTTGCTTTTTGCTTTCTCTTTACTTAGCTAGATAAGTGTGGTGAGTCACACTTAAAAACCGACCCCCTTGGTCAAATAAGGTAGGTTGTGGTCTTTGTTGACCATTTATTTGACTTATATTGACTTATGTTATAAACTAGCTTAATTAATTTACTATTCACAAAACAAGGCACATTGTTGTGAAATTTTTGATTTCCCATTGATATAGACTTCCAAATGTGATACTATATAGTACACATGTTAATTAAAGATTAATGATGGACATTTAGCCATTCAAAACTCATTTACAAGACAATTTTTCAAAAACGTGCTTTAAGACTCCTTAAAGCACATTTTGTGTTTTAACTTGTTTTCAAGCTTGGTTTTCTTTGGTAATTGATTTAAAATGACCATTAGGATATTAATAAGGTCTTAGAACAACATTTGGGTACTCTCCCAAGTCTCTCCAAGCTTAGAGCACGTTTTTGCTTAAACTGCTCTTTTGGTGTTTCCTTATATTTTCTTTGATTAGAAATGTTTCTTAATGTTTATAAGGCATTATTTAGCCTCCTTATATCTTAGTTTATCATTTAAACACCACATCTAAGTTTGGGGTATTTCAATCTACCCCCCTTAAAAGAACTTTGTCCTCAAAGTTCACATATGTGCTTAATTATTCACGGTACTCAATTCCCTTAATCTTAACACCACATCTTATATTCACATTCACCCATCTCAAGACTCAAAGGTCAATCTCAAATACAATACATAAGTATTATACATAACTCAAACTTACACCGAAGTGTAGCAACTTACACAAATTCACATCTTAAACAACCAAACAAACGACAAACATGATCGTTTCCTAACTCAAAAGCGAGGAAGCTCTACCCCCCTTAAAAAGGGGTACGCCCCGTACCCTATACAGACGATCTAGTCGGTAAACAAAGAAGGGTACTTTGCCCTCATCTTATCCTCTAACTCCCACGTGGCCTCTTCGACATCCTGGTTAGACCAGAGAACCTTCACCAGTCGCACTGACTTGTGGCGAGTGTCCCTAGTCTTACTGTCCAAGATTCTCTGAGGAGTCTCCACTGATCTCATATTTGGTTCTAAAGTCAACCTCTCAGGTTCTAACACATGGGAGGGGTGGTGCATGTATTTCTTTAGCTGTGAAACATGAAAAACATCATGCACTTTACCCAGCTCAGCAGGTAAATTCAACCTGTAAGCAACCGGGCCCACCCGCTCCGTAATCTCATAAGGACCAACAAATTTCGGGCTTAATTTGCCCTTCTGCCCAAACCTGAATACACCCTTCATCGGTGAAACTCGCAGAAATACCTGGTCGCCCACTGCGAACTCCAGGTCCCGTCGTCGAACATCAGCATACGACTTCTGCCTATCTTGAGTAGCTTTCATGTTCTCCCTGATTTGCTGAACTTCAGCCTTAACTTGTTCTAAGTACTCTGGTCCTATAATGACCGTCTCACTCGACTCATCCCAGCAGAGCGGTGTACGACATGGTCTACCGTACAACGCTTGAAAAGGTGTCATCTTGATCGAAGCGTGATAGCTGTTGTTGTATGAAAACTCGATCAGATGCAATCTGTCAATCCAACTGCCCTGGAAGTCTAAGGCACATGCTCTCAGCATGTCCTCGAGTGTCTGAATAGTACGCTCAGTCTGACCATCTGTCTGAGGATGGAACGCGGTACTCAGCTTGAGTTCTGTACCCAACGCTTCTCTGGTAGCTCTCCAGTACCTCGAAAGGAATCTGGTATCTCTATCTGACACTATGGTCTTTGGTATCCCGTGATGTCTCATAATTTCTTTCTCAAATAACTCAGCTAATTTGGTCACCTTCCAAGTATCCTTCATCGGTATGAATCGGGCTACTTTGGTAAGGCGATCCACCACCACCCATATCATGTTGAGACCTCCCCTTGCAGGTGGGAGCCCAACTACGAAGTCCATGGAGATATCATGGAACTTCCACTCCGGAATTGGCATCGACTGTACCATTCCGCCCGGTCGTCGGTGCTCGAATTTCACCTTCTGGCATGTGAGACACCTCAAGACGAACTCAGTAACATCTGTCTTCATCTCTGACCACCAGAAGTATCTCTTCATGTCTTTATACATTTTAGAGGCTCCCGGATGGATGGAAACTGAAGAACAATGTGATTCCCTAAGTATACGGTCTTTCAGATCCGTGTTGCCCCGTGGTATGCATAACCGGCCCTTAAGTCTGATCAGATCATCATCATGAAGTCTGAAGTCGTATTTCTGACTCTCAAAGGTACCCTCTGTCAGCTTCTGTCTGACCTCTCTCATGTACTCATCTGTCCTCTGAGCCTCTCGCACCTCATCAACCAAGCTGGAGAAATAAACTAGCGAATGGAGTGAGTGTGCTCGACGGCTCAGGGCGTCTGCTACAACATTGGCCTTCCCCTCTTTGTATTGGAGGTCAATATCATAGTCTTTCAGAAACTCTAACCATCTCCTCTGTCGAAGATTTAACTCCTTCTGAGTGAATATGTATCTCAAACTCTTGTGATCGGTGTAGATCGTGACACTAACCCCATATAAGTAGTGGCGCCATATCTTCAAAGCGAAGACTACAACTCCAAGCTCTAAATCATGTGTGGGGTAGTTCTCCTCATGCTTCTTCAACTGGAGTGAGGCATATGCCACCACCTTGCCATGTTGCATGAGCACGTAACCCAGCCCTCTGCCGGATGCATCACAATAAACCTCAAAGCCCTCTGTACCGTCTGGAATGGTCAGAACAGGTGCAGTGGTCAGTGAGTCCTTCAAGCGCTGAAATGATCTCTCACAGTCAACTGTCCACAAGAACGGTGCATCCTTCTTCATCAGACTGGTCATCGGTTTCGCGACCTTGCTGAAATCTCTAACAAACCTCCTGTAGTAACCTGCCAGACCGAGAAAGCTCTGGATATCAGTAACAGTCTTCGGCCTTGGCCAAGTACGTACGGCATCAATCTTTGCTGGATCCACTGCGATCCCAGCATCTGAGATGACATGACCTAGGAAAGAGACCTGGTCAAGCCAAAACTCACATTTGGAGAACTTAGCATATAGCTGGTTCTCCCTCAATATTTCCAATACCCTCCTCAAATGTTCCTCATGTTCAACCTTAGACTTCGAGTATATCAGAATGTCATCAATAAAAACCACAACCGACTTGTCCAGCTGCTCCCGGAACAAGCGGTTCATCAGATCCATAAACTTCGCCGGTGCGTTCGACAATCCGAACGGCATCACTGTAAACTCATAGTGGCCGTATCGTGTCCGGAATGTCGTCTTCTCAACGTCTCCCTCTTTAATGGCTATCTGATGATACCCCAATCTGAGATTAATCTTGGAGAACACAGATGCTCCCTTCAACTGATCGAACAGATCGTCAATGCGGGGTAGTGGATACTTATTCTTCATTGTCACTGCATTCAGCTCTCTGTAGTCGATGCAGAGGCGGAGACTACCATCCTTCTTCTTCACGAAGAGGACTGGCGCTCCCCACGGTGACACGCTTGGTCTAATGAATCCCTTATCCAACAAATCTTTCAATTGTTCTTTTAACTCAGTCATTTCTGCCGGAGCCATACGATATGGTGCTTTGGCTATCGGTGTGTAGCAGCTCGATGGTGAACTCTACCTCCCGAGTGGGTGGCATGCCGGGCAGTTCCCGTGGAAATAGGTCGGGGAATTCCGACACTACCGGTAAGTCGGGGTCAAACTCAAGGTCTCTCTCTATGTCATGTACATAGCAGAGGTACACTTCTTCCTTTCTCCTTAATTCCTTATACATTGCCATGGCGGTGATGATCTTAGTCGAAGGCTCTCTGGGCCTCTGGCGGTATGATATTGTTACCCCAGACGGACTCCTAAGCAGCAGTCTATGCTCGGCGCAGAGGATACGTCCCTTGTGCCGCTCCAACCAGTTCATCCCGAAGATAACATCAAATCCTAGCTTACTGAACTCAATGAAACTGACTGGAAAGTCTTCTCCCTTAATTCTGATAGTGGCTCCTCGGTAGTAACGAGTGTAACGAACCTTCTCCTTAGACGGGAGCGTAACCGTGAAGTCGGGTAGCTCATCAGCGTCCAGCCCCAACCTGCTCGCGAACGATGCTGAGACAAAGGTATGCGAGGCCCCTGAGTCGAAGAGAACTGATGCCTCAATCCCATTAATCGGAAAGGTGCCGGTGAGGATAGTACCGCTGGCGTCGGCCTGTGCCTCTGTAAGTATGCTTAGTGCACCTTCCGTACCGAGTCCATAACCTAATTGTGTTTCACAAGCTTCATGAGTATTGATGGTATAACAAGAGTCGCAACAATTTATATGAACAACACTGTTATTTTATTCATGACCATCCTGTTTACAACATGTGCTTCAATCTTACATCTGATTCTAACATTACATGGCTAATATTGTCGAAAGGTTAGGTTTAGTCTTCCTGGTCTCATATGTGTCGCATTGATTACTGCTGACGGTGCTGTATTCAGCTTGATTCTCTTAATCCCATGGTATAACATCCTTGATTCTCCTCCCATAATTAACACATCACCTGACTTAAGTACCAACTTATCTGCACGGTCCGCACGCTTCTGCTCGCCGTATAAAAATTCTGCATCATCCCCAATGGACCAAGACACTACGGGTATCCCTCTTTCGAGAGACTCCGTTGTCTCGTCCTTATCCTGGTGTAGTTCCAGTTTCCCATCCTTCTCGTAGAAGTTAACAATGCAAATGTCTGCCTGGATGTCTGGAATCGGTTCAGCTTCCAATTACTGAGCGATTTCCACGACTTGTGTAATAACTGGATGGAACTCTTCGGGTATTCCCGGTGGTGAGACTCCATCTTGCACCCTCATGGTTTGGTAATTCTTGGCATACGGATTCCAATCCTTGCCCAAGCTCATCATCTTTAATTTCATCCTTGCTCCCCCTAGGTATTCCGGTGTGTAAAAACCTCCTGGTCCCGTTCCTAGTTGATTGCATCTTCTGATGATGGCTATTTGTGCTTCGGGTGTCAGGTATCCCCTTAATAAAATCATACCTGGGCGGATAACCTGACATTGTTCGGTTGGAAAGTCTATGGTTTCGATGTCGGTGTGCTCCGGGTTAGGTGTAGATGGTATTGGGTAGCAGATGTTGAATCTTCCTAAAGTGGTAGTAGGTTATATCTTACTTAAGTTCTAATCTCATCTTATTCTTACTCAACTCATTTATTCACCAAACATGCATGATAATGCGGTAAGCAGGTAGTTTTATTACTAAATGGTTATAGCGGTACCTGGCCTCGATGAGGGTTCAGGCTCATCGTCCCGGTCCACCATGTGTAAAGTGGGTCCCGACTTCTGGGTCACCCGTGGGTTCTTGTCCGCCGGCTGCTGCACCTTCCTCTGACCGTCAGATCCAGCTCCCTGATCGGTCTTGCCCTTGCCCCTGGTATCGGGCCTATAGGCTCTGTTAGCAGGGTTCCGGTAACACTCATACGCCCGGTGTCCATACACTCCACAAAAATTGCACTCCACTTTGTTCCCTTTACAATCGAGCCCGGGGTGGTCCTTGTGACACCACCTACAGATGTAGCGTCGCTGGTAGCCACCACCGGCTCCCTTCTCAGTCTCAGATCCTGACGATTCATAATGTCAATTCTCATATCTCAAACGGTTACTAATTTGTTTCTTAACTCATTCAATATCAATTTCTTACCCTTTGGCGCCCTAGAGCGCAGGGGTGTAGCTGCAATAGCATACGTTAACTTTAATGGCTCTTCCGGAGCCTTCTCCTTTTCCTCCTTCCCCTTTGGGTTCTGATTTTTCTAGGCCTGAGGCTGGTACTTTTGTTTCTTGTACCCTCCTTGCCCTTGACTTTCTGAGCTCTTACCAGCACTCTTCCTCTTAGCATTCTCCTCGTCCCTCAGCTGGACGGTTATCTCAACCTTAGCAGCGGCGTGATAGCACTCCTGCTTTCCCATAGTATTAGTCACTCTTATTTCTCATAATCTAAATCTTATTCATTACTTAATCAAATCTCAATCATTCTTTTTACCTGCAAGGTAGTGTAACTCGTCGGCCCCATGCCGTAGCGGAGTCGATGGCTAAGCCCGCCATAGAAGCGGTCCACCAGGATCTGGTCAGAATATCCAAGACCTGGCAGAAGACGGAGCAAGGCAGTGAACTCTGAGTAATACTCGTCCACTGTCATCTTGTCCGTCTGCTTAAGCGCATCCAACTGCAAGCGCTTCTTCGTCTGGACATGGGCGGGGTAGTACTTTGCTCGTAGCAAGGCGGTGTACTGCTCCCAGCCGAACTCTGGTTTGGCCACATGCTCGGCCCTCACCAGCTTCCACCAATCGCCTGCCGCCCCCTTCAGATAGAAAGCAGCCAGGCGCACCTTGATCCCAGCAGGGACATCAAGGGTCTCGAAGGCGGTCTCCAGCTCGGAGATGTACGCCTCAAGCTTGGCGGGATCGGTCTCCCCCTTAAAGTGTGCGGGTCGAAGATCTGCAAGACTCTTCACCCAGTTTGGTTCCCTAGGTTGTGGCGGTGGAGGTGGTGCACCCACACCAGGCTGGTAGCCCATATGCCCTAATGCGGCAGCTACGATCTCTGCGATCGTCTGCCCTCCAGGTATCCCTGAAGTATCCTCACCCTGGCCGCGACCTCGGCTTCCCCTAGGACGTCCTGCCATCTGAACAAGCATAACTCACATTAGATTCGTATTCACCACTGTTTCGGTTAGTGAATTTATAACGTCCGTAGACGGTAAAGACGATCCACACTTATTAGTGGTCATCTGACTCTACTCACTATAGCTTCTCACACCCTTAACCCATCACTTATTCCTTAACTTATATCCTAACTCGGTGGTCACTCATATCCGGTATTTCTTGATCAGAGCGTAACTACGCTCTGATACCACTTTTTGTAACACCCCATCCAAAGCCATTCATGGTTATCGCAAAACTGATCACTTAGTCGAATACGTCGCAGCGGAAATAATAAACACCTGGACCTTGCCACGGTCTGATCGTTAGAATATACCGGCCTTAATAATTACAACACCTTTCCAAAATAACTGTCCAACCCAAAAACATCACCATCCAAAATACCACAACCAACCGAGTGCAAGTAGCTAAATCATATTCACATCCTTACATCAGTTTAAATATAAACAGTCAGGTGCACAGGCGCAACCCGAACTCAAAATAAACATCCCACCCTAAGTCTAACCGCTCCTACTCTCGTAGTGCGTCCTCATGGGTCTCTTACCTGCAAGTGTAAAAATAGCCCCCGAGGGGGTCAGCACGAATGCTGGTACACCCTCTCATGGCCCCCAAGCTAACGGGGCTACGACGACTAATTGTCGATAGCATGGAAATTGATTACATACACAAGCATAATATGAAGTGTAATAACAATAACCACAGATGAACATATATAGTTCACAAACAGTGAACGACTCAAGCGTTCCCTTATCAAGTGGGTGAGTAACCCCTTCCTTAGTCCTCATTTCCTTAATCTCAGTTCCTTACCTTAATCTCAATCTTAATCTCAACTTAATCTCAGTTTACAAACCGTTCCTAGAAGGGATTGGTTGTAACTTAATTCGAACCTGGGATTTAGGTGATCCCACCGCACCATCTTATTGCCACCTACTCTGGACGGGAGTCCAGCGTAGCTGAGCCGGCAACCAGCCCTAGGCTACAAGTCCGAAGACAAGTCCTTAAGCGGAGGGCAGATCTGATTCAGATACCGTCCCCCTTTTTCCTTAGCATGCATGACCGGAGATCGGTCCCGAGTTTCCTCACTCAAGTTCCAGTTAGTAGACATCTTAATCCCGTGTGCTAGCTAAGCCTTAACGGGCATTAACCAACAACCATCAAACTTAACTCTTATTCTTAACTCAGTAAGTATTAAACTTGGTTAGTAACCATCTCAAGTCTCGCGGGTTAGTGTAAAGATAACACAAACACAACAAGAATAAATATAACCGGTTGCATGCTTTATCTTGTTTTAGTCATAACAATTAAACAGATAGCACACAAGCCGAGGAACACCTCGTTAGCAAGCAGGTCACAAGAAGGATTGTACCGTTCACCGTCGATCGTTGTTTGTTTAACCTTCTTCGGGGTCCCAATTCACAAACCTAAAACATTCATTCATTTTTAGGTCATTAGTTATTTGCACCTTACTTAACTTACTTAATTCCTAAAGATCCCCTTTGAATACCTTCTTAAGTCCTTACCACTTAACCTTACAAACTTAACTTTAAACATTAAAATTTATACTTAACTTAACTTAATCCCTTAAGTTCTTAGGGTCTCAATCATTACCTACCAAAGGTATACCTTATTACCAATTATCATTTTAGAATTCAAATTTTTTTTTTTAAGTGTTGAGGGCCGTCCGACCCACCGTCCGACCCACCTCTGGGTCGGACCATTCCAGTAACTTTCGGGTTTGAAAAACTCTACATGTCCGACCCACGTCCGACCCAACCAACTGGGTCGGACCATTCCAGAAATTTTCCGTCTTCTAAAACCTCCATGTCCGACCCACGTCCGACCCAACCTTCTGGGTCGGACCATTCCAGAAACTTATCTGCCCTCTAAAACTCACCTGTCCGACCCATGTCCGACCCAAGTCCTCTGGGTCGGACCATTCCAGAACCTTCCCCTGGCGTTGAACAGAGGTCGTCCGACCCAAACTTGGGTCGGACCCCTGGGTCGGACGCCACCAAAACATGCCCAAACTTTGCCAAATCTTCACTAAACCTTTCCTCAAGCCATCCAATGTGTTCTAACATCATTTAGACCCTTAAACTCATCTTAAACCATCCTCCAAACTCATTCCCATCCTTTACACAATTCTTACAACAACTACTAACACTTAACACTTATTTCTTTCCTACATTTCAACATCCCTTTCACCTAGCACTTCTACTAGCCCAAAGTTCCCCTTATGGACTTGGCCACACCACATACACCACTTTCATCTATCCTACACTTTCTAAGGTTTTCCTTAAATTCTAAACTCTAGTTTATCTAACTCATCTCAAAGTTTCACACTTAATCACACCAAAACTTACCAAGGTTTCCTAGCTTTTTTATCAACATTTACCTAAGTCCTAAATACTCAAATACATTCTCTTGATTCCTAAATCCCTCATGGTGGTACCTAAGTCATTATAAGTCATTAGAACACCTTAATCTCACCCTTTTTCATCAAGACAACCTCTAGAACATCATAGTACTTCCTTAGTCATTGAATTCCCTTAGAATATCTTAAACACCTAAGTTCTCCTTTAAATTTTGACATGGGTTCTCTAGTATATAATACATCCTAACACTTGGTTTTTCTCCATCAAACAACCAACATCACCCAAATTCTCATCACAACACCTTAACACACAATTTACACCAAAACCACACCACATCATCATATAGTGCTTAAACTTAAAATGCTTGGCACTTAGGCCCTTAAATGACAATAATCTTAACCACTGAATTTCCACATATATTGCCTTCAACCTGCGAATACAACAACAAGGCTCCCATTGAAATAAAAATGCTTCTTGTAATTCACCTTGATGTTCTTAACTATCTCTTTTTCTCATTTGCTCCTTAGTCACAAGTTCACAAGTATAGTCATTATTTCTCCTAGGTTTTATATAACCCTTTTCTAATGTAAACTCTACACTAAACTCATCACATATCTAAATCCCATTCCCTTAAACAATAAAACACCTTAAGGTAAGTAATTTACCTTGTTCTTTTACAAGCTTTAAAAGCTTTCTTCCTTAGGTTTTTCTTTGTTCAATCTCGGTCACCAATGTATATCTCCTTGCCAATGTTCTAACCAATATCCAATGACTCCAATGAGTACTAGATAATACATTAACCCTAAGGAACAAACCCTAGGTTAAAAATATGCTTTAAGGTATTAAGGTGATTGTTTTACCTTGGTTTCTCAAGACAAGCTTGGATATGAAGCAAGAAGGACCTCCTCAATCCTTTGAAGAGTAGAAAACAAGCTAGAACAAGGCATAAACATGGAGTCCCATGAGTGTAATTTTCGGACAAGGAAGAAATGATGGAAACCTAGATTTTCTTACACTTTCTTTACCTTAAGAGAATGGAGAAGCCAATGGAGTCTCCAAACTTGAATTTCCTCCTCTAATGGTGGTTTGACTTGGCACCAAAATGAAGCTCTTGAAGTTTTGAAAAGATAGAAAGGAGAGCTTGAGCTAACTAAGGAGAATATGTAATTTGTTTTGGTTTTGGAGCTAAAATGAGTGAGTTGTGTGCAAGGCTAGATGGAGCTAGCATGGAGTATCTTCACGTTAATGGAGAAGGGAGAAGAGCAAGAAATCGTGGGAAACAAAGGAGAATGAAGAAGTGAGGAGAGAGAACTACTAAAGTGTGATATTTATGTAAAAGGTGAATAGTTACTTTTGCTTTTTGCTTTCTTTACTTAGCTAGATAAGTGGTGGTCATCACTTAAAAACCGGCCCCCTTGTAAAAAGGGGTACTTAAGTCTTTGTTGACCAAATACTCACTTATATTACTTATGTTATAAACTAGCTTAATTAATTTACTATTCACAAAACAAGGCACATTGTTGTGAAATTTTTGATTTCCCATTGATATAGACTTCCAAATGTGATACTATATAGTACACATGTTAATTAAAGAGTAATGATGGACATTTAGCCATTCAAAACTCATTTACAAGACAATTTTTCAAAAACGTGCTTTAAGACTCCTTAAAGCACATTTTGTGTTTTAACTTGTTTTCAAGCTTGGTTTTCTTTGGTAATTGATTTAAAATGACCATTAGGATATTACTAAGGTCTTAGAACAATATTTGGGTACTCTCCCAAGTCTCTCCAAGCTTAGAGCACGTTTTTGCTTAAACTGCTCTTTTGGTGTTTCCTTATATTTTCTTTGATTAGAAATGTTTCTTAATGTTTCTAAGGCATTATTTAGCCTCCTTATATCTTAGTTTATCATTTAAACACCACATCTAAGTTTGGGGTATTTCAATCTACCCCCCTTAAAAGAACTTTGTCCTCAAAGTTCACATATGTGCTTAATCATTCACGGTACTCAATTCTCTTAATCTTAACACCACATCTTATATTCACATTCACACATCTCAAGACTCAAAGGTCAATCTCAAATACAATACATAAGTATTATACATAACTCAAACTTACACAACGTGTAGCAACTTACACAAATTCACATCTTAAACAACCAAACAAACGACAAACATGATCGTTTCCTAACTCAAAAGCGAGGAAGCTCTACCCCCCTTAAAAGGGGTACGCCCCGTACCCTATACAGACGATCTAGTCAGTAAACAAAGAAGGGTACTTCTCCCTCATCTTATCCTCTAACTCCCACGTGGCCTCTTCGACATCCTGGTTAGACCAGAGAACCTTCACCAGTCGCACTGACTTGTGGCGAGTGTCCCTAGTCTTACTGTCCAAGATTCTCTGAGGAGTCTCCACGGATCTCATATTTGGTTCTAAAGTCAACCTCTCAGGTTCTAACACATGGGAGGGGTGGTGCATGTATTTCTTTAGCTGTGAAACATGAAAAACATCATGCACTTTACCCAGCTCAGCAGGTAAATTCAACCTGTAAGCAACCGGGCCCACCCGCTCCGTAATCTCATAAGGACCAACAAATTTCGGGCTTAATTTGCCCTTCTGCCCAAACCTGAATACACCCTTCATCGGTGAAACTCGCAGAAATACCTGGTCGCCCACTGCGAACTCCAGGTCCCGTCGTCGAACATCAGCATACGACTTCTGCCTATCTTGAGCAGCTTTCATGTTCTCCCTGATTTGCTGAACTTCAGCCTTAACTTGTTCTAAGTACTCTGGTCCTATAATGACCGTCTCACTCGACTCATCCCAGCAGAGCGGTGTACGACATGGTCTACCGTACAACGCTTGAAAAGGTGCCATCTTGATCGAAGCGTGATAGCTGTTGTTGTATGAAAACTCGATCAGATGCAATCTGTCAATCCAACTGCCCTGGAAGTCTAAGGCACATGCTCTCAGCATGTCCTCGAGTGTCTGAATAGTACGCTCAGTCTGACCATCTGTCTGAGGATGGAACGCGGTACTCAGCTTGAGTTCTGTACCCAACGCTTCTCTGGTAGCTCTCCAGTACCTCGAAAGGAATCTGGTATCTCTATCTGACACTATGGTCTTTGGTATCCGTGATGTCTCATGATTTCTTTCTCAAATAACTCAGCTAATTTGGTCACCTTCCAAGTATCCTTCATCGGTATGAATCGGGCTACTTTGGTAAGGCGATCCACCACCACCCATATCATGTTGAGACCTCCCCTAGCAGGTGGAAGCCCAACTACGAAGTCCATGGAGATATCATGGAACTTCCACTCCGGAACTGGCATCGACTGTACCATTCCGCCCGGTCGTCGGTGCTCGAATTTCACCTTCTGGCATGTGAGACACCTCAAGACGAACTCGGTAACATCTGTCTTCATCCCCGACCACCAGAAGTATCTCTTCATGTCTTTATACATTTTAGAGGCTCCCGGATGGATGGAAACTGAAGAACAGTGTGATTCTCTAAGTATACGGTCTTTCAGATCCGTGTTGCCCCGTGGTATGCATAACCGGCCCTTAAGTCTGATCAGATCATCATCATGAAGTCTGAAGTCGTATTTCTGACTCTCAAAGGTACCATCTGTCAGCTTCTGTCTGACCTCTCTCATGTACTCATCTGTCCTCTGAGCCTCTCGCACCTCATCAACCAAGCTGGAGAAAGAAACTAGCGAATGGAGTGAGTGTGCTCGACGGCTCAGGGCATCTGCTACAACATTGGCCTTCCCCTCTTTGTATTGGAGGTCAATGTCATAGTCTTTCAGAAACTCTAACCATCTCCTCTGTCGAAGATTTAACTCCTTCTGAGTGAATATGTATTCAAACTCTTGTGATCGGTGTAGATCGTGACACTAACCCCATATAAGTAGTGGCGCCATATCTTCAAAGCGAAGACTACAGCTCCCAGCTCTAAATCATGTGTGGGGTAGTTCTCCTCATGTTTCTTCAACTGGCGTGAGGCATATGCCACCACCTTGCCATGTTGCATGAGCACGCAACCCAGCCCTCTGCCGGATGCATCACAATAAACCTCAAAGCCCTCTGTACCGTCTGGAATGGTCAGAACCGGTGCAGTGGTCAGTGAGTCCTTCAAGCGCTGAAATGATCTCTCACAGTCAACTGTCCACAAGAACGGTGCATCCTTCTTCATCAGACTGGTCATCGGTTTCGCGACCTTGCTGAAATCTCTAACAAACCTCCTGTAGTAACCTGCCAGACCGAGAAAGCTCCGGATGTCGGTAACAGTCTTCGGCCTTGGCCAAGTACGTACGGCATCAATCTTTGCTGGATCCACTGCGATCCCAGCATCTGAGATGACATGACCTAGGAAAGAGACCTGGTCAAGCCAAAACTCACACTTGGAGAACTTAGCATATAGCTGGTTCTCCCTCAGTATTTCCAATACCTCCTCAGATGTTCCTCATGTTCAACCTTAGACTTCGAGTATATCAAAATGTCATCAATAAAACCACAACCGACTTGTCCAGCTGCTCCCGGAACAAGCGGTTCATCAGATCCATAAACTTCGCCGGTGCGTTCGACAAACCGAACGGCATCACTGTAAACTCATAGTGGCCGTATCGTGTCCGGAATGCCGTCTTCTCAATGTCTCCCTCCTTAATGGCTATCTGATGATACCCCGATCTGAGATCAATCTTGGAAAACACAGATGCTCCCTTCAACTGATCGAACAGATCGTCAATGCGGGGTAGTGGATACTTATTCTTCACTGTCACTCACGCTTCAGCTCTCTGTAGTCGATGCAGAGGCGGAGACTACCATCCTTCTTCTTCACGAAGAGGACTGGCGCTCCCCATGGTGACACACTTGGTCTAATGAATCCCTTATCCAACAAATCTTTCAATTGTTCTTTAACTCAGTCATTTCTGCCGGAGCCATACGGTATGGTGCTTTGGCTATCGGTCCGGTACCAGGTAGCAGCTCGATGGTGAACTCTACCTCCCGAGTGGGTGGCATGCCGGGCAGTTCCCGTGGAAATAAGTCGGGGAACTCCGACACTACCGGTAAGTCGGGGTCGAACTCAGGGTCTCTCTCTATGTCCTGTACATAGCAGAGGTACACTTCTTCCTTTCTCCTTAATTCTTTATACATTGCCATGGCGGTGATGATCTTAGTCGAAGGCTCTCTGGGCCTCTGGCGGTATGATATTGTTACCCCAGACGGACTCCTGAGCAGCAATCTATGCTCGGCGCAGAGGATACGTCCCTTGTGCCGCTCCAACCAGTTCATCCCGAAGATAACATCAAATCCTAGCTTACTGAACTCAATGAAACTGACTGGAAAGTCTTCTCCCTTAATTCTGATAGTGGCTCCTCGGTAGTAACGAGTGCAACGAACCTTCTCCTTAGACGGGAGCGTAACCGTGAAGTCGGGTAGCTCATCAGCGTCTAGCCCCAACCTGCTCGCGAATGATGCCGAGACAAAGGTATGCGAGGCCCCTGAGTCGAAGAGAACTGATGCCTCAATCCCATTAATCGGAAAGGTGCCGGTGAGGATAGTACCGCTGGCGTCGGCCTGTGCCTCTGTAAGTATGCTTAGTGCACCTTCCGTACCGAGTCCATAACCTAATTGTGTTCACAAGCTTCATGAGTATTGATGGTATAACAAGAGTCGTAACAATTTATATGAACAACACTGTTATTTTATTCATGACCATCCTGTTTACAACATGTGCTTCAATCTTACATCTCATTCCTCATTCATTCTAACATTACATGGCTAATATTGTCTAAAGGTTAGGTTTAATCTTCCTGGTCTCATATGCGTCGCATTGATTACTGCTGACGGTGCTGTATTCAGCTTGATTCTCTTAATCCCATGGTATAACATCCTTGATTCTCCTCCCAAATTAACACATCACCTGACTTAAGTACCAACTTATCTGCACGGTCCGCACGCTTCTGCTCGCCGTATAAAAACTCTGCATCATCCCCAATGGACCAAGACACTACGGGTATCCCTCTTTCGAGAGACTCCGTTGTCTCGTCCTTATCCTGGTGTAGTCCCAGTTTCCCATCCTTCTCGTAGAAGTTTACAATGCAAATGTCTGCCTGGATGTCTGGAATCGGTTCAGCTTCCAACTGCTGAGCGATTTCCACGACTTGTGTAATAACTGGATGGAACTCTTCGGGTATTCCCGGTGGTGAGACTCCATCTTGCACCCTCATGGTTTGGTAATTCTTGGCATACGGATTCCAATCCTTGCCCAAGCTCATCATCTTTAATTTCATCCTTGCTCCCCCTGGGTACTCCGGTGTGTAAAAACCTCCCGGTCCCATTCCTAGTTGATTGCATCTTCTGATGATGGCTATTTGTGCTTCGGGTGTCAGGTATCCCCTTAATAAAATCATACCTGGGCGGATAACCTGACATTGTTCGGTTGGAAAGTCTATGGTTTCGATGTCGGTGTGCTCCGGGTTAGGTGTAGATGGTATTGGGTAGCAGATGTTGAATCTTCCTAAAGTGGTAGTAGGTTATATCTTACTTAAGTTCTAATCTCATCTTATTCTTACTTAACTCATTTATTCACCAAACATGCATGATAATGCGGTAAGCAGGTAGTTTTTTTACTGGTTATAGCGGTACCTGGCCTCGATGAGGGTTCAGGCTCATCGTCCCGGTCCACCATGTGTAAAGTGGGTCCCGACTTCTGGGTCACCCGTGGGTTCTTGTCCGCCGGCTGCTGCACCTTCCTCTGACCGTCAGATCCAGCTCCCTGATCGGTCTTGCCCTTGCCCCTGGTATCGGGCCTATAGGCTCTGCTAGCAGGGTTCCGGTAACACTCATATGCCCGGTGTCCATAACTCCACAAAAGTTGCACTCCACCTTATTCCCTTTACAGAGCCCGGGGTGGTCCTTGTGACACCACCTACAGATGAAGCGTCGCTGGTAGCCACCACCGGCTCCCTTCTCAGTCTCAGATCCTGATGATTCATAATGTCAATTCTCATATCTCAAACGGTTACTAATTTGTTTCTTAACTCATTCAATATCAATTCCTTACCCTTTGGCGCCCTAGAGCGCAGGGGTGTAGCTGCATAGCATACGTCAACTTCAATGGCTCTTCCGGAGCCTTCTCCTTTTCCTCCTCCTCCCCTTTGGGTTCTGATTTTTCTGGGCCTGAGGCTGGTACTTTTGTTTCTTGTACCCTCCTTGCCCTTGACTTTCTGAGCTCTTACCAGCACTCTTCCTCTTAGCATTCTCCTCGTCCCTCAGCTGGACGGTTATCTCAACCTTAGCAGCGGCATGATAGCACTCCTGCTTTTCCATAGTATTAGTCACTCTTATTTCTCATAATCTAAATCTTACTCATTACTTACTCAAATCTCAATCATTCTTATTACCTGCAAGGTAGTGTAACTCGTCGGCCCCATGCCGTAGCGGAGTCGATGGCTAAGCCCGCCATAGAAGCGGTCCACCAGGATCTGGTCAGAATATCCAAGACCTGGCAGAAGACGGAGCAAGGCAGTGAACTCTGAGTAATACTCGTCCACTGTCATCTTGTCCGTCTGCTTAAGCGCATCCAACTGTAAGCGCTTCTTCGTCTGGACATGGGCGGGGTAGTACTTTGCTCGTAGCAAGGCGGTGTACTGCTCCCAGCCGAACTCTGGTTGGCCACATGCTCGGCCCTCACCAGCTTCCACCAATCGCCTGCCGCCCCCTTCAGATAGAAAGCAGCTAGCGCACGCACCTTGATCCCAGCAGGGACATCAAGGGTCTCGAAGGCGGTCTCCAGCTCGGAGATGTACGCCTCAAGCTTGGCGGGATCGGTCTCCCCCTTAAAGTGCGCGGGTCGAAGATCTGCAAGACTCTTCACCCAGTTTGGTTCCCTAGGTTGTGGCGGTGGAGGTGGTGCACCCACACCAGGCTGGTAGCCCATATGCCCTAATGCGGCAGCTACGATCTCTGCGATCGTCTGCCCTCCAGGTATTCCTGAAGTATCCTCACCCTGGCCGCGACCTCGGCTTCCCCTAGGACGTCCTGCCATCTGAACAAGCATAACTCACATTAGATTTGTATTCACCACTGTTTCGGTTAACGAATTTATAACGTCCGTAGACGATAAAGACGATCCACACTTATTAGTGGTCATCTGACTCTACTCACTCTAACTTCTCACACCCTTAACCCATCACTTATTCCTTAACTTATATCTTAACTCGGTGGTTACTCATGTCCGGTATTTCTTGATCAGAGCGTAACTACGCTCTGATACCACTTTTTGTAACACCCCATCCAAAGCCATTCGTGGTTATCGCAAAACTGAACACTTAATCGAATACGTCGCAGCGGAAATAATAAACACCTGGACCTTGCCACGGTCTGATCGTTAGAGTATACCGGCCTTAACATTTACAATACTTATCCAAAATACTTATCCAACTCAAAACATCACCATCCACAATACCACAACCAACCGAGTACAAATATCTTAAACATAATCTCAACCTTACATCAGTTTAAATATAAACAGTCGGGTGCACTGGCGCAATCCGAACTCAAAATAAACATCCTACCCTAAGTCTAACCGCTCATACTCTCGTAGTGCGTCCTCATGGGTCTCTTACCTGCAAGTGTAAAAATAGCCCCCGAGGGGGTCAGCACGAATGCTGGTACACCCTCTCATGGCCCCCAAGCTAACGGGGCTACGACGACTAATTGTCGATAGCATGGAAATTGATTACATACACAAGCATAATATGAAGTGCAATAACAATAACCACAGATGAACATATATAGTTCACAAACAATGAACGACTCAAGCGTTCCCTTATCAAGTGGGTTAGTAACCCCTTCCTTAGTCCTTATTTCCTTAATCTCAGTTCCTTACCTTAATCTCAATCTTAATCTCAACTTAATCTCAGTTTACAAACCGTTCCGGGAAGGGATTGGTTGTAGCTTAATTCGAACTTGGGATTTAGGTGATCCCACCGCACCATCTTAATGCCACCTACTCTGGACGGGAGTCCAGCGTAGCTGAGCCGGCAACCGGCCCTAGGCTACAAGTCCGAAGACAAGTCCTTAAGCGGAGGGCGGATCTGATTCAGATACCGTCCCCCTTTTTCCTTTGCATGCATGACTGGAGATCGGTCCCGCGTTTCCTCACTCAAGTTCCAGTTAGTAGACAACTTTATCACCATGTGCTAGCTAAGCCCTAACGGGCATTAACCAACGACCACCAAACGTAACTCTTATCCTTAACTCAGTAAGTACTAAACTTGGTTAGTAACCATCTCAAGTCTCTCGGGTTAGTGTAAAGATAACACAAACACAACGAGAATAAATATAACTGGTTGCATGCTTTATCTTGTTTTAGTCATAGCATTTAAACAGATAGCACACAAGCCGAGGGACACCTCGTTAGCAAGCAGGTCACAAGAAGGATTGTACCGTTCACCGTCGATCGTTGTTTGATTAACCTTCTTCGGGGTCCCAATTCACAAACCTAAAACATTGGTTCATTTTTAGGTCATTAGTTATTTGTACCTTACTTAACTCACTTAGTCCTTAAATATTCCCATTCAATACCCTCTTAAGTCTTTGCCACTTAGCTTACAAACTTAACTTTAAACATTACAACTTATACTTAACTTAACTTAATTCCTTAAGTTCTTAGGGTCACAATCATTACCACCCTACCAAAGGTATACCTTATCACCATTTATCATTCTTAGAATCCAAAATTTCTTTTTTTTTAAGTGTTAAGGGCCGTCCGACCCACCGTCCGACCCACCCTCTGGGTCGGACCATTCCAGTAACTTTCGGGTTGGAAAAACTCTACATGTCCGACCCACGTCCGACCCAACCTTCTGGGTCGGACCATTCCAGAAATTTTCCGTCTTCTAAAACCTCCCATGTCCGACCCACGTCCGACCCAACCTTCTGGGTCGGACCATTCCAGAAACTTATCTGCCCTCTAAAACTCACCCGTCCGACCCATGTCCGACCCAAGTCCTCTGGGTCGGACCATTCCAGAACCTTTCCCTTGCATTAAACAGAGGCCGTCCGACCCAAACTTGGGTCGGACCCCTGGGTCGGACGCCACCAATACATGCCCAAACTTTGCCAAGTCTTCACTAAACCTTTCCTCAAGCCATCCAATGTGTTCTAACATCATTTAGACCCTTTAACTCATCTTAAACCATCCTCAAACTCACTCCCATTCTTTACACAATTCTTACAACAACTACTAACACTTAACACTATTTCTTTCCTACATTTCAACATTCCTTTCACCTAGCACTTCTACTAGCCCAAAGTTCCCTCCTTATGGACTTGGCCACACCATATACACCACTTTCATCTATCTTACACTTTCTAAGGTTTTCCTTAAATTCTAAACTCTAGTTTCTATCTAAATCATCTCAAAGTTTCACACTTAATCACACCAAACTTACCAAGGTTTCCTAGCTCCTTTTATCAACATTTACCTAAGTCCTAAATACTCAAATACATTCTCTTGATTCCTAAATCCCTCATGGTGGTACCTAAGTCATTAGAACACCTTAATCTCACCCTTTTTCATCAAGACAACCTCTAGAACATCCTAGTACTTCCTTAGTCATTGAATTCCCTTAGGATATCTTAAACACTTAAGTTCTCCTTTAAATTTCTCCATGGGTTCTCTAGTATAAAATACATCCTAACACTTGGTTTTTCTCCATCAAACAACCAATACCACACAAATTCTCATCACAACACCTTAACACACAATTTACACTAAAACTTCACCACATCATCATATAGTGCTTAAACTTAAAATGCTTGGCACTTAGGCCCTTAAATGACGATAATCTTAACCACTGAATTTCCACATATATTTGCCTTCAACCTGCGAATACACACAACAAGGCTCCCATTGAAATAAAATGCTTCTTGTAATTCACCTCAACATTGTTTTAACTACCTCTTCTTCTCATTTGCTCTTTAGTCACAAGTTCACAAATATGCTCATTGTTTCTCCTAGGTTTTATATAACCCTTTTCTAATGTAAACTCTACACTAGACTCATCACATATCTAAATCCCATTCCCTTAAACAATAAAACACCTTAAGGTAAGTAATTTACCTTGTTCTTTTACAAGCTTTAAAAGCTTTCTTCCTTAGGTTTTTCTTTGTTCAATCTCGGTCACCAATGTATATCTCCTTGCCAATGTTCTAACCAATATCCAATGACTCCAATGAGTACTAGATAATACATTACCCTAAGGAACAAACCCTAGGTTAAAAATATGCTTTATGGTATTAAGGTGATTGTTTTACCTTG
The DNA here is from genome assembly GCA_023374045.1 of Limonium bicolor. Taxonomy (NCBI): domain Eukaryota; kingdom Viridiplantae; phylum Streptophyta; class Magnoliopsida; order Caryophyllales; family Plumbaginaceae; genus Limonium; species Limonium bicolor. The sequence goes on from CM041779.1 coordinate 225,431,479, forward strand.
GTTTCTCAAGACAAGCTTGGATATGAAGCAAGAAGGACCTCCTCAATCCTTTGAAGAGTAGAAAACAAGCTAGAACAAGGCATAAACATGGAGTCCCATGAGTGTGAATTTTCGGACAAGGAAGAAGGTGATGGAAACCTAGATTTTCTTACACTTTCTTTACTTAAGAGAATGGAGAAGCCAATGGAGTCTCCAAACTTGAATTTCCTCCTCTAATGGTGGTTTGACTTGGCACCAAAATGAAGCTCTTAAAGTTTTGAAAAGATAGAAAGGAAGAGCTTGAGCTAACTAAGGAGAATATATAATTTGTTTTGGTTTTGGAGCTAAAATGAGTGAGTTGTGTGCAAGGCTAGATGGAGCTAGCATGGAGTAGCTCTTCACGTTAATGGAGAAGGGAAAGAGCAAGAAATCGTGGGAAACAAAGGAGAATGAAGAAGTGAGGAGAGAGAACTACTAAAGTGTGATATTTATGTAAAAGGTGAATAGTTAACTAATTTGCTTTTTGCTTTCTCTTTACTTAGCTAGATAAGTGTGGTGAGTCACAATTAAAAACCGGCCCCCTTGGTCAAATAAGGGGTACTTAAGTCTTTGTTGACCAAATAACTCACTTATATTAACTTATGTTATAAACTAGCTTAATTAATTTACTATTCACAAAACAAGGCACATTGTTGTGAAATTTTTGATTTCCCATTGATATAGACTTCCAAATGTGATACTATATAGTACACATGTTAATTAAAGAGTAATGATGGACATTTAGCCATTCAAACTCATTTACAAGACAATTTTTCAAAAACGTGCTTTAAGACTCCTTAAAGCACATTTTGTGTTTTAACTTGTTTTCAAGCTTGGTTTTCTTTGGTATTGATTTAAAATGACCATTAGGATATTACTAAGGTCTTAGAACAATATTTGGGTACTCTCCCAAGTCTCTCCAAGCTTAGAGCACGTTTTTGCTTAAACTGCTCTTTTGGTGTTTCCTTATGTTTTCTTTGATTAGAAATGTTTCTTAATGTTTCTAAGGCATTATTTAGCCTCCTTATATCTTAGTTTATCATTTAAACACCACATCTATGTTTGGGGTATTTCATTATTAATGTAGTAGTTTAATTCCAGTTCTTCTTGCTCTTTGATTCTCTAGCAAATTATCAATTTAATGTTTGTAGTTAATCTAATCAAAATGCGGCGCTGAGATTAGCTAACAAGACATAGGAAGTTAAACTGGATTAACGACTAGAAGCATGGTTTGCCTATAGGTTAGTCTGTGTCCAATAGGAATTGGTTATAATGCGATTGATTAGAATTGACTTGGGCATGGTTTGCGGCTTGTTATCTCTACTAGTTAGGTTCGTTGTACAGGGACCAGTCAACGGATTACTAAAGATTTCTCAGTTTATTGTAGAATTAGGGAAGCATTCATTAATAGATTTAGAAAGTGAAGGTTTGTAGAACAATCTGGGGTGCTTTTTAGATTTAAATTTGTAATCTTTATTTTTTTATTTAGTTTATTCTTAAGGTTTTATTATTTTATATTTGTTTATCGAGTCAGTCTTATAGTTAGATTAAGAAAACCTTAAAAAGTGAAATTTCTTGTTTTCTTAGTTTAAATTAGTTTCTCAGTAAATTAATAAATTGTTAGTTAATTGAACTAGGTCCCTGAGATCGATAACCCCAATTAATTCACTATTCTGCAAAACAATAGGTACACTACGTAGGTAATAAAGATATAGTAACATATATTTTTACCGTTACATTTTCTATGGAAGTTTGTATAAAAGGAGGAACTATGAGCTTCAATTTTTTAACCCTATCCTATGTTGATTCAAGCTGATTAGGATCTGGTCGGGTTCTAGGTCCACTTATAACCTAAGTTTAATAACTATGTCACAAACATTAATTATTAAATCCTAAGTTAGCTCACTGGAACCTATTATGAGTCACCACCTAATTTTAACCTAGGGTAAATTAGAAAAGGTAGAGTTCGGGTTCGGGGGCTTGGTATCCGATTTACTTAAGGTTCAATTACTTTCATTACCCCTCGATGTCGTTTTCCTCTATTTAGTTTAATTACGGCTTATTACGAGTCCTTTTATCCTAAGTGCGCGAACTTCTGATTTCTTTTATCCTTTAACATTTTTTGACAGAAATTTTAAGTGAAAATTAAAACTACCTAAACTAGGGTTTTGGAGGCAGAATTAGGTCGAATTTTGATTCGTCCCTGGCCACGGACCTATTGTCCGAACCCACGGACCCTAGTTAACCTAGTTACACAGAAAAGTCGAATTGAAAAGAAAACAAAAATTTGAAAGTCCGGGGCCACGGACAGAATGTCCGTGGGCCTGGACATGCTTTGTAAAACCCTAAATTTTCAAAATTTTAAAATCCCGCCGCCGTCCGAGGGTGTCCGTGGCCACGGACTACCCGTCCATGGGCCCGGACACAGCGTCCGGGGCTACGGACCACCTACAGACAGCGGGTTTTAGGTGGTTCCCAGCGGTGTTTTAGGCTCAAAGTTTATGGACGCGTAACATGAGAAATTTCCAAGATGTTAGTAATCAAAGTTTTTCAATTCGGTTTCAAATTAATGTCGAAACCTAATGAACAAGTTAATGTACAGAAACAAGAATAAATGCTGATTTGACAGTCGTAAAGTTGGTTCGAACCCAAATTTTAATACAAAGCCAAACAAGTCATGGGGAATTGAGAATTTTATGTTCCAACCTGTTTCACCTTCAGGATTGAATGATTTCTTCACGTCGGGACTCTTTCGGTGCTTCGTCGGAGTCGGTTCAGGTTCGGGTCCGAGATCAGCTTCTGACCCTTGTGAATTGAGGTTGTTCTTCACATTTTGGTGGTGGTTTGATGGTGGTTTGATGATTGTTGAAGTGGTGGGAGTTAAAAAACTTGTTTAGGTGGTTATTTCGGGAGAGTTTTGGTGTGATTTCGGGGTTCGGGTGTTGAAAAACGTGAAAGAGTTGTGACGGTCATGCTTGCTGATGTTCTAGGGTTCTTCGAGCTCTGGTTTGATCAAGGGATAAGCCTCCTTAAGTAGGCCTCACTAAAGATAGAAAACATATGGTAAAAACTAAGATTTACTGATGTTTTAGCTTAAAGGCTTCCAAAAGGAATTTGACTATGAAATTTTAACCGTGAGCAAAGGATGATATTTCTTATTTTTCCAAGGTGGAATCGATTTTTTGGATATTGGAATATTTTTAAATTCAATTTCTCGTCATATTCAATCAACAATTACTAGAAAATTATTGTAAAATTCTAAAGTTATTATGCTCAAAATGTCATCCTCTATCATGGGTTAAAATTTCAAAGCATTTCGAGTCAATTTAAGCCACTTTCAGAGGAGAGAAAAAGCTTATAGGGAGCTTAGGAGCCTTTGAAAATTACGAAAATACCCCTGAAGATGACTAAGTTGTCCCTAGCACTCCGGAATGCGCTGATCGAACTGGGAATCCTTGCTACTTGACCAAACTACCCTTTGAGTACCTGCGCCTTAAGAGACTCTCTTCCGGGGAGTTAAAATTTTGGGTATAATAGATTGCCCCCTGTCAACTAGGCTTTTTAATGAAAATGAAAAGACTGGTTGATGCCTGAGTGATGCCCCAAAATTTTAACCAGTAGTGAGGAATGAATTAGATTTCTGCTGAAAGTCTAATGATTGTGTTGTGCTATTATGAGGTGTTAGCTGCCTGCGAAGTGAGTTGAACTAAGAAAAAGGTGTAGTGAACCGAGTGTTGAAGGTGTCGAAAACCCAGGAATAGAATTCAGATATGAGACATGCTATTGAAGATGATATGCGTATGACATACAAATGAGGATGGTATGCAAATGATGCTCAGTGCATTTGGGGACCGAAACCTGTGCCAACGCTCCTGGTTGGACCCTATGTGAAATTATTACCATTGCCCCCCAAACCGGTGTGCATGGATAACTCCTGGTATAAACCCTGGGAACTTATTGCCTTTGCCAACCATTTGTTTATCCCAAAATAAGCTGACATAACTAATGAGGATTTATTGCCATCACCTCGTCAACTTCTATAGCTAGGGCTTATGCGAGCCTGGGTTATGCAAATGTTATGGAATGTTTGATGATGCAATATGCAAGGTAGGGCTTATGTGTGCCTAAGGATGATTTTATGGGAGGTAAGGCTTATGTGTGCCTAAATAGAAATGCTAGGTTGGGCTTATGCGTGCCTAAGGATGATTTCTATGCAAGGAAGGGCTTATGTGTGCCTAGGGATGACTTTATGGAAGGTAGGGCTTATGTGTGCCTAAATGGAAATGCTAGGTAGGGCTTATGCGTGCCTAAGGATGATTTCTATGTAAGGAAAGGCTTATGTGTGCCTAAGGATGATTTCTATGGAAGGAAGGGCTTATGTGTACCTAGGGATAACTTTATGGAAGGTAGGGCTTATGTGTGCCTAAATGGAAATGTTAGGTAGGGCTTATGGGTGCCTAAAGTTTAGAAGTGAGATTCTAACTTGGATTATGCAATGATGATGGTCTAATGAAAATCAATTATGAAAATGACAAACTTGACTATGATGAAGTGTATGCAAAAAGTGTAAAATGCAATCAAAGTGCTAGTGAGGATCAAATATTGTCCAAATCAAGGAATTTGTTGAAGAAAATGCCAATCGTGGTGATGTGTGAGAAAAAGTTTGTCTTTTGAAAAAGGAAAGTGAAATAATTATTTCCTAACTAAAGACTTCAGATTTGCAATTTGCTTCTGAAGAGGTGAACATGCCGCTGGTGGGAGTATGTGGTATGAGTTGAAGGGGTTTAAGGCTTTTGAGTAGTGGTTAGGAATTATGACTAGCCTATGGTGTATGATGTGGAGGTAAGGGCTTATTTGTGCCTGTGATGGGATGGTGGTGATGTTTGAGCCTTTGGGTTTCAATTGTGCTCACAATTGTTGGAACCAACTATTTCACCTAGAATTTTTCCTTAAGGCAATCTGAGCTTTAAAGCTTATGGCAATCGATCGGGATGATCTATTGCCCCCAGTATTTTCTTCGATTAAACGTGCAAACGAGTCTTGTCCTCACGAGGTCAAGGCTTATGTTTTGATGTGGTGCTTCCTAATCTACACTCGATGTGTGGTGTTCGCACTCGTTTCTTGTTTTCAGTCAAAACTTCTAGACCATTGGATTTGATATTTGATATATTTATGCATTCGATCTGTTACTTTCACGTGATTAGATACCTAACTATCAAGTTGGAAGTCTTTAATGCTTATAACGTGGCCATGGGGTATGATGAAAGACAACGGGACCATGGATGGATATTTGAGGTATGTGGAGCTTAAAGGGGTGACCAAAGCTGCAACTTACGTTTTCTCTTGGATTCGACCTTTCTAGTCTTGAAGTTGTTTGGCTGCTTCATGTTGACTTTGTTTTCGAGCTTTGGACTTGAAACTTTTGAAGTCGTCCTTTACACCATTTCTCTCCTATTTTTGTCATTTGTTTTTCTTCGAGGCGTTTCAGGTTTGCCCCTTTCTTAACCTTTTTTTACTTTGCCTTTGGGGTTCTTGTGTCTCCCGGTTTTGAGCTTTGAGAGCTGTTTTGATGTGAGCTCTTTGGATCCTGTGTCACTCTAGGACCTTTTGCTGATCGCTTCGTCATGCTGGTAGCGGCTTTGCTTCTTTGGACTGATGAAAGTGTTATCTGAGAGGCGGGTTCCTTGCTTTCTTTGGTCACCGGGTCGGTTATTCATCATGGGCTGTCTTGTTTTGTGGAACTTTGTAATATCGAAAAGGGATATATGAAAGGCTCAGCGGGGGTGCCTAGGGTTTAATTTCAGGGTTCACAAGCTTTTTGGCTGTGTGGTGTTGTACCTCGGTGCTTCGTCATTCCTGATAGTTGTGTATTCGTTCTTTGTTACTTTTCACAGGTCTAAACGTAAATTTACAAAGTATCTCCTTCTGTCATAGTTATGTCGTTTACCTTACCTTTTAATGTGGTCTCACCGAAGTCATGTAAAAATGGCATGCTCGTTCACTTATGGTTTTTCCGCTCAAGACACTCTCACGAATTTTTCACTTAGAGACTTGTTCAAACATTTAAATGAAAGATTAAAGATGGTGAACCTAAACTCAGATTGCCCCCAGTATTGATTTGGGATTTATGACAACAATTTTTACAAGTGTGTACTTGGAACCGCTTTGTGAGTTGCATGGATGTTCTGTGATAAGCTATGGTGTTTGAACGGACATGTTCACCTTTTTAGAAACAAAAGACAAGTCGTTCTGTTCCGTTGTCAGAAAATGACTATTTCGTGATCCCCCCTTTTTTTGACAAGATGTGAGTGTTCATCATTTTTTGTTTTTTTAATGCACAAAAATTATGAAAATGGAACTATGCTCTTATTCATGAATGAAAATATAACTTTGGAAATTACAAACTCAGAAAAACTACCAAAAATGATTAAGGAAATCAACTACTACAAAAGTTGAAAGACAACTAATCAAGAAAAGAAACTTAATGGAGAGAATAAGATAGCAATCTCTAATGATGCTGAATTGTCTGGTGCCAACGCATTGAAGACTCGAGCTCTCGGCCGTTGGGACGCCATTGAGATGACCGTGATCGTCTTCCTTCTGAACCTGGAGTAGGCTTCGTAAAACGTCTGAACTAGGAATGCCTATGAGTTATGTATGAGGTACCTCGGCCTGAATCTTTCCCAAAGCTGAGAGTGAGGTGGATGGGCTAGAGGTAAAGTACATGGGCTGGAATGGTCCATAAATCACAAATGGGACTAACTTTCTTTGAGTTAGAAAAGATGGCTGCTGAACCGAAAAGGGACTTCAAGAGTAAGACCTTATTTCAAATGATTAATTTTCAGGACTTATGAGCTATTTCAAGTTCAAGCGGATTTCTTTTTGTGGGCCTAGAACTAAATGGATAATTCAAATTGGGCCGAAGGGGAAATCACCTAGATCTAGGGCTTTAGGCCAAAGGCCAAACAAATGACTCACATATTCAAAGAAAACAGGGTCATTGGGCCGCAAACAAATAAAACCGCAAATACAGGTTAGGCTGAGTTGTTGTAGGAAATTTCCTATCAATTTCTAGGCTGGCAGTGGGCCAGTCATACAAGCAAGCAAGGTTTCACACAAGTTCAACATGTCCTCACTAGACGCTTCAACCAATTTGGTTATGGATCGATCCGGAGAGGTGCTTGGTGAAATACCCCTACTTAATTAAATATTGATTAAACTTATAATCAATTAAATTAAGGCCTAAACATGCCTTAAAAATAAATTAAACACAACAAAGTTTAATAGAAAACAAGAATTACACCCTTTGACCTTTTAGGGTGATTAAATATCTAAACGAACTCCGCTTGACCTAAAATTTTAACCTGAGCTTTATAACACATAAATGAACACATTAAAACCATTTCCAAGGGAAACCAAGCTCAGAAACTCATTGAAACACAAAGTGTACACTAAACTTCCTTAAAGCACATTTTTTGTGAGATTGTCTCTAAAATGAGTTCTATTTAATTTTAGGGTCTTGAATACCCTTAAAAATACTATTGTGACATAAAGTGCCACATTAAAATGTATAATTCAAAGTTTTTCAAATAATAAAAAAAAATATGTGCATTGTTTTATGAATATTGACCAAATAGTGCAAAAATAACATTATCTCTTAAGCTAGTATATGGTCAATACATTCCCTTGACCTTGACTATGTATCCCGCCAATATAAGCTCTACAATCCAGCATGTCACCGCCCTCATTTCCAAATTGAAGATGAGTCACCAATCGTACTTCATTAAAGTAACGATTTTATTTCATTTCAAACTAACCCATCACACTCACCTATCTACCTTGGCCATGTTTTTCCGCCAGCTATGACATGTTATTCTCCCCCAAGTGCAGTCCCTAAACACCTGTTATCGCTATATGTAGGAGACAAGTCTTCATGACATGCATACCTATAATATAAAGTAACATATACTACTAAATAATACTAGCTAATCTAACAAATTGACCCCACCGAAGCTAGCTACTTCCGTCTGCCTGTCTAGCCACCACATCCACTTGCAGCATCTACAATACCCACCGAACACACACACACCATGTTTGAGTACTCATATGACATGAATATACACAATACATATATATTGACAAATTAAACCCATACTACTACTACAACTTGTCCGAAAGCTCCTGCTCGAGAGACTAATTCAGACATGGGGAAACTTCCCATTACATCGACTTTGTCCAACCCATACCCACTCTCAGTAGCGACTCCTTCTTCCTCCTCGGTAAGCAAAGCAGTTCTCAACCTCTCTTCTGCTACTCCAGAATCGAGACCTCTCTTCTGCCACTCCAGTACCGAGAGAAATATCCATCTTCCATGCTGCTATCTTCTTCCATTGTTGAACGGCTTCTCCGCAAGTAACAGAAGAGGAAAGGAAGGTGGTCTCCACAACATTTCCAAAAGAAAACAAACATGACATTTCCCTCTATATTACCGGTAATATTACCAGCTCGATCTGAGCTTTTCCTCCTGCGTTCTTCATGGAAAACCAGAGGAAGAATGTTCAGGGTCCATGCAGTGATAGCGCCTACACAAGGAGCTTCATTCCCACCATTTCGGTAAGTCTCCTTTCCTATTCGTACTCATGATCCACCGGTGATACATACCCAGCCTTCCCAGCTTTATAAACTCTTCTTTTGTTTTTCTCACGTACCAGAAACAGAAAAGAATTCTCAGCTCCAGCTCTGTTCCGTTCACATACGAAAACAAATAAGAACACCAGCGATCAGAAGCTCCTTCTTGCTCTCTGTCACGTACAAACCAAGGGAGTTTACCCAGGTTCATGAAGGAGGAAGATCCCAGCTTCAAGCCCTCATTCTTGATCGGGTTGGTAAGGTTTACCCACTGCTTCCTTCCTTGCTTTACCGATAACATTCCTAGCTGAACTTGGACTCTTTTCTTGCTTCTCTTTACATCTAAAACCAGAGGAGATGCCCAGCTTGTTATGAGCTCTTCCTTCGGCTTTCTTCATGTAAAACCAGAGAAGAAATGTTGCAGATCAGACAGTAGCAAATCCATGCCAACTACCTTGGTTAGCAAGCTCTCGGTAAGGAAAGAAAACAAAAAAGAATCTCATTTCCTTCTCCACATATTACCAAATATATGTGAAATACCCCAAACCTTGATATGTTGTTTAAATGTTAAACTATGGTATATAAAGGATAAAAGTGCCTTAGAAACATCAGTGAATAATTTAAACCATAGTAAAACACAATAAAACACTAAGACTCAGTTTGAGCCAAAAACATGCTCTAAGCTTGGAGTGGACTTGGTTAGGACCCAAAGAACCTACAAAGACTAAATAATATTCAATTATGATTTAATAAGGCTAATTAAGTCTTTAGGAAACCTTGGTAGACAATTAAACCAAACAAAACACAAATAAATGCCTTAAAGTCAATATGGGCAAAAATGTGCTCTAAGCTTGGGATAAATTTTTATAAGACCTAAAGGTCATGTCTATACCTTAATTATATGTTAATGAACATATAAAATCAATTACTAAAGAAAACCAAGCTTGAAAACAAGTTAAAATACAAAATGTGCTTTAAGGAGTCTTAAAGCACATTTTTGAAAAATTGTCTTGTAAATGAGTTTTGAATGGCTAAATGTCCATCATTACTCTTTAATTAACATGTGTACTACTTAGTATCACATTAGGAAGTCTAAAGCAATGGGAAATCAAAAATTTCACAAATATGTGCCTTAGTTTGTGAATAGTAACCAAAATATGCAAATTTATAACACAAGTCAATATAAGTAAGTTAATTGGTCAACAAAGACTAAAACACCCTTATTATTAAATGGGGGCCAGTTTTTTTAGGGTGAGTCACCACCATTTACAAATCAATTAAAGAAAGAAAGAAATAAAGTAAAGTACTATTCTACTTTATTACATAAATATCTAAACAAGAGCACTCTCTCACCTCATTCTCTTGTTTCCTTCACTCACCACGTAGCCTTCTCCATCCTCCCTTCTTGAAATCGTTTTTGCTACAGCAAAAACATACCATCTCCATCTTTGAATGCTTGTATCTTCTAGCTCCATATACCAAATCAAATTCTAAGACCATATTTGTCTTAGTTAGGCCAAGCTCTACACTTCTCTTTTCAAATCTTCAAGAACTCCATTTTGGTGCCATGAAGATTCTCCATTGAAGGAGCTTGCTTACCTTTCATGCCTTGTTATTCTCCTTTCTTCAAAGTAAGGAAAGTCAAAGAAAAACTTCATTTCCTTTTGTTTTCATAAGTGACCGAAATCACCTTCTTCATGGTGTTTTCTTTTGCTTTGTTTTAGCTTCATTCCAATCATTCAAGGGCTTGGTGGAAACCTCTCTTGTTACATATTCAAGTTCTCTTTCAAATTCAAAGGTAAATATCATTTTAGTGTATTAAAACACTTATGTTAAACTAGGTTTTGTATATGAGTTTAAGTGTGAATTCTTAAGATCATTTCCCTTATATGTGTATTGATTAGAAAGTTGACAAGTGATCAAACTCCTTGCTGATTTTCGGTACAAGGAAACAAGAAAGAAGTTTGAGAGGAAAAGAGGTAAACAAACTATCTCAATGTAGTTTAAATGCCTTAGGAAAAATGAGCTTGATTTGCTTCATAAAATACCTAAGGAGCCAATGGTGAATGACCTAGTAAAATGCTCTCAAGGAAACTATTAAAGGGCATATGTGTGTTGTTTGTAATTGCAGGTCAAAGGCATTATTTATGTGGAAATTCAGTTTTAAGGTTTATGCAATTTAAGGGCCTAAGAGCCATGTTATTTAAGGGCCTAAGTGCCAAGCAATTTAAGTTTATGCACTATATTGTGATGTGGTGTAAATTTGGTGATGTTTTGTGTGTGAGAAAGTTCTTGGTGGACTTAGGTGTTCTTGAATGAAATAAGGTAAAAACCTAAGTGTTTGGATGTGAGAATATACAAGGGAAGCTATGGCAAAATTTGGAAAATGATAAGAAGTTCTAAGTGTTTTAAATGAGTTTTGGTGAACTAGGAAGTGTTAAAAATGAACAAGTGTTTTACTAGGGAAGAAAGCATGTATTAAGGTGATTTAGAGTGATACAAGAATTTAGGTATTATCTTGGAAGTTCTAGAAATTCAATGAGTGTTTTTGAGGATGTATTAAAGTCTTGGAGAAGTTTGTTTAAGGTTTAGGAATGTTGATGTACAAGGAGGAAATGATGTTAAGGTAAGATGTGAAAAAGGAGATTTAGTTAGTAAGAAATGATGTTTGAGAGATGATGTTATGATGGTAAGGAAACATTTTTGGCATAGTGGTTATCATAATTATGAAACACCACTTGGAGGAACTAAAGAGAAAACATTATGTGTTAGGAATTTTGGTAAGGAAAGAGTAAGTGTTTAAGGAGTTATAAAATGAGTTTTATGGATGTTATATGAAGGGTTAAATGTGCCAAATGATGTTAGAACACATTAGAAGGCTTGAGGAGAAGTTTGGAGAAGTTTGACAAGTTTTGGACAAGTTCTGATATTGTCCGACCCAGTGGTCCACCGGTGGGTCGGACCTCTGTTAATTCACCCGTTGATGTTTCTGGAATGGTCCGACCCAGAGGACTTGGGTCGGACGGACATTCGGACGGGAGGATTTGAAAGACGGAAAAAGTTTCTGGAACGGTCCGACCCAGTTTGTGGGTCGGACGGTGGGTCGGACAACCCAAAAGATGTAAAAAAAAAAACAAACTAAGTGTTTTAAGTAGTAAACCCTAGTGAGTTATAATGACAATTTAGTGGGGGAAAAGTTGTATTAAAATGTAAAAGTAAAACAAGTTAAAATGTGAAGTTATTTAACTAAGTTAACGGGGATAAGTTATGAGCATTAGACTTTAAACAATCATCTTACCCCGTGTTAATAAAAGTACATGTAATGTTACCAGTTGTTCGAGAATTGTTCGAGGAACATAAGTGGACATGATAGAGTGGACTCCGGTGACAGGTATGGTTTTCTTGCAACCTGTGTCCTACCGGATTACACCGGCTTGTATGCCAATGTTTTTCTGTATGTTTGCCACGTTGTAAGATAAAACATGTAATGAGTTTATGGTAATTCATTTATGTGGCGTGTTCAACTCCGATACCATTTAACCTCGAAAGTGTTAAACCTTAGCTAACTGAGTCTAGGATCACATGAGAGTTCGGTATTCGGATTAAATGACCCGAACCATGGGACGTTCTAACCACGGCTATACGTGTGTTAATTGTGTGATATTTGTGTGTGTATGTAAGGACCTCCCTCGTATGTGTAACCCAGTTGTAATATTGTATGATGTGTGGATGTGATAGACTCCATAGTGGGGCTCTAACTAATATCTAAAAGTAAGTGTGCACTAACAGGGGTGAGGAATCCGGTTAGGCCGGTCGCGCGTTGTTTGGGAGTGGGTATCCTTTTTAGCCTTACCCTCCTCTCTGTTATGGCTGTTTCCCTCACGGGTTATGATCTCCCATTAGCTTACTCCAAAGCTTAGCTATTCTGACTTATGATCGGTTTAGGGGGAACATGTGTTTATGTGGTGTGTTCGGGTCACTATATCCGAACCATCTTAACTTAAGTTACTCGTCCGACTATTAGGACGGTAATGAGTGTTGTATAACGAGCTTATCATGAGGGTGACATCATTCTCTAGGCTCACCAGTGAATTAACTATGGTTGGGTCGGTTCCTAAGAGAACCGTTCCCGTTATGTTATGTGTTGTTGTTGTACTACAATTCCATTGTGATGTTGTTATGTGCACGTTGAAACGTGAAAAGTTTTGTTATGTGGTGTATGTTATATGTTGTAAAAATGTGGAGTATGTGGATCATGTATATGAATCCCAGTTTGTGATAAGAGGCGTTTAAGGATAACCCGATTAATGGGTGAGTGTCGTCTATTAAGGAAGTAGCTCCATTGGAGGAGAAACACTCTAGGGGTAATGAACACCATGAGTGACTTATCAAGTAAGGATGTGTTATCTGTTTGTTGAGCCCATTGAGGCGAAATGTTATGTGTTGTGTGTTTATAGTTACATGCATGATTTAAATATAATCAACCGCATGCTAAGATGACAATTAGTTGTGCGTGGCCCGGTAGTATGCGGGCTGCGGGATTACCATACCAGCAAAGGTGCTGAGCCCCTGGGGGCCACCCTTTTCTCTTCTTTTTCCTATTTCAGGTACAAGGAGCTGGAAGCCGTTCGAGAGTAGGACGGGGTAGTCGTTTGTACATGGGTAATCATCTTAGGTATATTTGTACAGTAGGTGTAGTAAGACCGAAATTGTTATCGGCATTAGTTTGTGAATACTCGGTACAGTTTAAGGTATATGTTGTTGTTGTTGTTTATGGAGAGGGACAATAATGTGTAGTCGCTCGGGAATCTAGTCCATTAGACCGATACAATGTATATGTAATAGCCTTGTTAGCCACGTGGGTGGTTAACGGCGTGTAACACTAACGAGTTAAGTAATGTGATGAAGTATGTTTTCCGCTGCAGTTGGTCGTTAAGTGTGTTAGTGTTGGAAGGGGTGTTACAATATGTACTAGTTCAAGCTCCATTTTAATACCCAGTTTTCCCAGCTCTTCTTGTTTCTTTCACGTATAAAAACCAGAGGAGGATCACCCTATATCATGCAGTAGCACTGTCCATGATAGAGCCCCAAATGCATCCTCTCGGTAAGAAGAAAAACAAGTCTTGTTTTCCCCCTTGTATTACCGAGCACATGTGCTAGTATAAGCACCAAGATAACACTTCTTTTGCTGGGTATAAACAGGCGTGAGATAGCCAAGCAAAACCACCTTGAAGGACCTTGTTTCGGTAAGAAAATTCCACCTTATTTCCTCTGGGTTCTACCGGTAATATAGACTGTTACAAGTAGTAGTTTAACTCCATGTTTTGCTTAGGAAACCAGGCGTAAACAGGCCTTGACAACCAACTTCAAACCAACGTGACTATCACGTATTCCTTCAAGTTTAAAACAACCTATAATAACCTTGTGCTACATGGCTAATATGTGTGTGTTGTCCGCCTGAGATACGGCTTGGAAACCCATGGAAAACTCCTTGCTCAAACCGTGGGGAAACAGTCCCAAATACACCTATACCAAAGTGAGTATCCATGCTCCTAATGACATATATTAAGTCCATATCTTTAACACTTCAAACAAAAAACTGAACTGGACCCCATGTTAAAATAGGCCGAGAGTTACAAGAAGGTGTTGGAGTGTTTGGAAGCTTGGGAAAAATCAAGCTAGGTGAGAAATACTCACCTTATGTTATGATATGGCTTTTAAGAAATTTATTACGTGGATGGGCTAGCCGTGGGGTGTGTGTGGATTGAATAACTTAATTATGTATTAAAATGCTTAATAACATTTTTGGTTGGTTAGTTTGGTGTGTTAATGACCTATAAGGTCAAGGAAATTAGCTATGGGTCAAAAACATGATTTATAAAAATAGTAGAATATGGGTGATGAAAACCGAGACCAAACATGGTCTTAAATGACTAAACTATATATTATAATGTTTCATAACATTTTTAGTTGATAACATAAGGTTTAGATGACATATAATGTCATAGGATAAATTAAATAATTTTAGGAGACATTAGAGAAAAACTATATGATAAACCGTGGTCAATATAGTTTTCTTATAACATTTATGGGTAATTTTATCCCATGTGAATTAACGTATCAAGGCCAAGCATTTTAGGCCATTTAATTGCTATATTAAGTTAAAAATGGATTTAAAATGAATTTTGAACAAAAATAAATATTACCGTAATAGTTGGGGTTTAATTATGATTTAAATAAATTTTGGGGTTTACCATGAATGATAACCGAAGACTATGCAATAAAACCTTATTTCATGAATTATATAAAATTTAATAAAGTTTTGAGACAAAAATGTAATTTATGAAAATTATAGGGGTCAAACTGTAATTATACAAACCCCTGGACAAACTGAAAATTTTTGGGTCAACATGGACCATATTAGGAGGTTTGACCAAATTTAATGTCATAAAATTAATTTACGAACTTATGTTAACAATACAAGTGGAATGTTGAATTTATAAAAATTATGGGGTATAAAATGTAAATACCAAAAAGTAGAGGTGTAGTTTGGTTAATATGATGGTTTATATCTTAAGTATTAAATTTGGGAATTTTTGGAGTTATATAAGTGGGTATATTAATAAAAGTGTATAATATATGGTTTTGTTTAATACCCCGGATCTAAAAATGGTGATTAAATTATTCTAATACGATTATTAAAGGCCTAGTAGTGCCTCGAGAGTATTGGTAAAGAAAATAAAACCAAAAGAAAAGAGAAAATGCGTAAAACGCGAAAAACGCTAAAACGCGCATTAAATGAGTATAAGAGATATATGATCTCGTTAGGGTCCGAGATGGATCCCTAAGGCTTAGTTAGGCCTAATTAGTATACGGGAGTGATTTCCGAAGATAACGGATCCAAATAATGGATTAAAACGCTAACGGAGTTTTAAAGCACGTTTTTCGAGAAAACCCGAAAACGTGAATTTAAGTGGTCAAACGGACCCGTAAAAATTATGGTTGACTATAAAACTATAATTAAGCATTAATGGAAGCTTAATTACCATTAAAAATAAAGAAACGAGAAAAATCCAAAAAACGGGCCCGGTTAGTGAATAGTGCCAAACTGGGTAAAATAACAAGCGTTTTCTGTAAAAGATGAAAAACGCTCCCAGCTTGTAATATATATGGGCCGGTTTTTATTAGTGTGTACACACACACATTAATAAGCTTGCTAGCTAATTAGTAATAAGATGACAAGTAAATAAGTAAAGCAAAAAGTGAAATAGTAAAAAGTAGTTTAAGTACTCTCTCTCACCTTTCTTTCCTTATTTCACGTTTTTGCCCAGCTCTCTGTTATCTACTTCTTCCTCCTCTGTAAGCTAGCCGATTCCAAAGCAGCACACAACCTCCATCTTCTCCTTCCATTAACTTGTTCATTTCTCCACCAAATCACACAAAAATTATACCGCTAGATTCCTCTCGGTGAGAGCTTCATTTTCCACCCAATAGAATCTTGATTCTTCCATCTTCACTTCCATGGATGTTGGGCCTTTTGAAGCTTGAAGGGCCGATTTTAACTCTCCTTCACCTCCTTGATGCCTTAAGGTAATATTAAGCAAGAGTCTTGCTCATTCCTAGCTAGTTTTTGCAAGTTTGGAAAATTTTCCCCACGTTGAAAATTTTCTCCCGTTTCAGCCGGTTCTCCATGCTCTTGTGGATTGTTGGAAACTCCTCCAATTGATTGCCAAGCTATCCATTTGGTTAATCTAAGGTAATATCTAAGTTAAGCTTTGAAAACTAGCTCCTTAAAAATATTAGGTTGTGAGGGAAAAATTGAATTGAATTGTTGTTATGTGTGTGATGGGATATGGTTGTAGCTAGCAATCCATAATCCTCTGTGTGGTGTGGAAACAAGAAGAGAAAGAGGGAGCAAGAGAAAGAGGAAGAAGAGAAAGAAAACCGAAAACAAACAAGGTAATAAGCTCACCTTGAGTTGGTTTCATTTGGCTTGCAAAACAGATGTTAGTGTTGAATTAATAACCATGAATTGGTGTAGTCATGATACTACAATATAGTTTGTTGAACGAGAGAGCTTTAATGTTGTTTGGGTGTGTGAAATAAACCTAGAAACTAAGCTAGTAAATATGTGTTAACAATGTGGAAATCATTATGTTGTTATAGTAAGTGTTATAGTTGTTGATGTCCAAACCAAACAGGGGTGAAGAACTGATTGTGAACATACTTAGTGTGGTGAAAATGCCTTGAAAGTAGACAAGTGCTGTCAAAATTAGTCTAGGTATGTATAGACTTAAGTGTTTAATGAGAAGAGAAGAACAAGGTGTGTTTTGGATTTATCATGAGTATCTAATTGCCCTGAAACAAGAGTTGAGAGGGTTGTATGGTGGAGTAGAATCTAGGATGAGCATAATGCAAGAGGCATAATGGTAAAGCTCTAGCAGAAACAAATCTGTAGCACAAGTTTGCAAAATGCAACAGAGGGAATGGAAGTTTGAGAATTTGAGCAAGAATTTGAGTAGGGATTTAAACCTATGTCTAGAAGTGGGTTAGAGCATGTTTTAAGATGATTAAACAAGTGGGAGACATGTGGAATGGTTAGGGAATGATTAGAGGTGATTTAGGGGTTGAAAACTGCTCAAAAACAGACAATTTAAACACCTACAGACATGGTCTAGGTTTGTAAACAAGTACACAAACCCGGACCACATCAAAAACACACCAGAAAGCCATCCCAGGGGGTGGTCCGGGTTTGTAAACCAGGACCACATGTAAAAATGTCCAGAAACTTTAAACCGTGTCTGGTCCAGGTTTGTAAACCAGGACACAAACCCGGACCATTGCAAAAATGTACCAGAATGTGTTTTAAGGTGTCCTAATGATGGGGAAGTGAGTGGTAATGGTTTTAGATGATGTTTAGGCCTTGTTTGATGACTAGTAAAGGTCCTAAGAAGTGTAAACAAGTGCTAGGAGTGAATGAGGAAGATGTGAGTTAAAGAACACATGAGTAAAACAAAGTATACCGGGATAACGGGGTAAGTACGGGAGTAGCATTTAATTATGTATCGTATGAGCTTAGTATTAATAATAATGTTTGGAACGTTATCAGAGGATCGTGTGTGAGCCGAGCATGGTGAGATGACACGGTAAAAGTAAAAACCCCGGTGAAAGGTATGATTTTCTCATACTCCGCGTGCTAACCGAGTTACGTTGATTTGTGTGTTTGTGCGCCGGCTTAAGCAAGACTAAAGCATGAAAATAATCCCTTGTTTGATTATGTATGTCTAGTTGTATGTTGAATGAGCTAACATACTTGTATGCCGGTGTGGTCTAACATAGTGTAAAGACCGACACAGAGTGAGTAACGTTTGGCTAGAGACCCATAGATCGGGTCGATGCTTATGATAACGAAAACGTGCAAACACACAAACTATCCGTTAAAGTATAACGATAACGCAAACATATGAACTCCCTAGAATGTGAGGAGATGTGCGGGTTGAGTAATTACCCGATAACGGTTAGTAAACCATAATGACACAATCCACGAAACAAATGAGAGTGGAAAGATAAGTGAACCTCCTTCATGAGGATTGAAGATAGTTCGAAGATGTGAACTAGTAAAGAAGGTAAAAGAGACCTAAGGGATTAGTAACTCCCTTGAGACATGGTCGACCTTCTATATGAGGATTTTACCTGATATAAGAAAATAACCGAAAGTATGAGTAAGTGAAATGCATGGGTAACACTTAAAACCTAAGATTAACCGAACTTAAGTAATGTTCCCAAAGTCATTAGAAACATCGAGAGTGATGCTTCTAGACTAATATACATAATATTATTATAACTCCGAGAGAGTGTATGGGAATGTGAGTGGTCCGAGAGTAGTCGGACCTAAGTAAAAGAGATAGGAACTAAGAGAGAGTTCCGTGAGCTAGTTGAACCTTCCCACCATGCTAGACCAAGAGTAGGGTCGAAACCGGGGAAGTAAGACTATGCTTGACAGCGATGAGTTTTGGCCTAAGTATGTATTAAGAGTAACAAGCGTGACGTAGGAGACCTGTAGTGTCTCAAGAATCTACGAGAGCTTGAGTATAATTAACCCAAGAGTGTGGGTCAGATAATGAGTATAAATAACCCAAGAGTGTGGGTGGGATAATGAGTATAAGTAACCCGAGAGAATAGGTGAGTATAGAACGAGTAGCCCAAGAGAATGGGTGTGTATATGAATAAGTAACCCGAGAGAGCGGGTGAGTTGTTGAATGAGTAGCCACGGCATAGTGAGGTATAACCCTCATGGCCTAAGAGTAAATGATACGAATAACAACCTTGTTATGTTAGTTAGGGATTGTATCCCATGGTTGATCGTTGAATCCTTGTGTAGTGTACATATATAATGTATTACTATATGCATGTTGGTTCAATTAAAATGAACTCCATGCTCTCGACAAAAGTAGTCGGCGTACCCCGGTTAGCGCTCGGGGTATGCGAATTTCATATGCAGCGTTAAGCTGAGCCCCTAGGGGCAACGTTTTTATTTTTTCAGGTACACCGAAGATGGTACCGTTCGAGAGTAGGACGAGGTCGGTGGTTTGCATGGGTAGTTAGATTTAATTACTTGTGTATTGAAAGAGGAGTAAGACCGTATATGTTGTCGGCATCCATATATTGTAGACTCGGTATAGTAAAGAAATGATTTGAGTAAAGTATTAGTATTGTGTATTCGGTTGTTCCAGTTCATCAGACCGTTATGGTATGTAAGAAAGGCCTGGTTAGCCACATGGGTGGCTAACGATGTTGTTTCACCCCTCGTTGTAATTAGAGTTCCGCTGCGTGAGTAGGAGTAATTAGTAACGGTTTAAGAGGTAATGACGAGATTAATGGTTGGGGTGTTACAAAAATGGTATTAGAGCGAAGTATCGCTCTGATAACTGGAAATACCGAGCCTAGGAAATACCGAGTTAGGAATCAGAGACTTAGGTCTAAGGGTTGAGTGATAGCGTGAGAGATGCGCTAGTTAGGAACTTCTAGTATGAACTGGATACCTACAATACCAAACCCGCTCTCCACATCCCCCGTATTTAAAAGCTCGGGAAAGAACGCCAGAGAGACGGGGAACCCGATCTGGCAGTTATTAAATGTTTCAATATGAACCAGAACCTGTCATGCGGTAGATCCTGAGAACCGGAAACCCCGGAGACGGATCCCACTGGAACGATAATAACCGCACTCAATGGCGTGAGGTCGAGAAATCCTAATCCAAGGAGACCAGAATCTATGGCAGCTCGGGGCGACATGCTTAGCAGCCGCGAGAACCCAGCTGGTCTAGCAGCAGCAAGAAGGATGCACCAACCATGCAACAAGGCGGATTCATGAGAACTAACGAGATCCGGGACACGTGTCAACGGACCGCCGTAGTTAAGCAATACCACCAATGGTATATTAACCGACTAAGAATCTAGTCAAGAGTAGGTACACCCACCCTGCCACACCCGAAAAGGTTGCAAAATTTAACTGATATAGCTTAGACAACTACAAGCATAATTACGGGACATACCCGAATAGGACTACTGAAGTAGAGCCTATATGACTTAAACCTCGGTAACCATAGTGAAGACGTGGGAACGAGCAACGAGGTAGATCATGGAACTAAATAATTAAGGAACTCCGACAGTGGAGAAGCACCTAAATGGATGATAGTCATGTCCAGATGAATGAGAAATAGCTCCAAGGAGTAGTGATCCAACCAAAGGATCAAAGGAAGTGCCAACAAGGCTACCAAATACAATGGGAACAATACCGTGACCGGTATGAGTTAACCTAAAAACCTCCTGTACCGCGCACTTGCCACGGCAAGTGCAGTAGTAACAGGACTGTTAAGAGGAACTTTGACAAGTGACAAGTACTTAGCAAGTACCAAGACGGCAAGAGAAGCCAATATAGCACCACAAACCCTAAGAATTCTGAAACGAAACCTTGGAAAGGCCTAACGGCCTGACCACTGTATAAAGAACATACCAGTCCGTGGGAAGCTAGACTTGGTAAGAAGCAACCGGCATTGAAATGCCATGGAGAATTTACTTTCAAAACTCAAATTTTTCTTTCAAAACATAAAATTTTCCAAAAACCCCCCAAATTTTAAACCAAACCAGAAAACCACGGAAGGTTATCATAGGACGATATAAGAGGAGTTGGCAACAGAATACTTCGCCTAGGCGTGTGACCGACACTATAGTGTACTAAACGAGACGTGGAACGACCGCACTCCGAAGGAGCTTGCGGGCCTGACAGACCAATTATGAGTTAGTCGGGTAAGTGGTAACGTATCAATAAGATACTCCATGTAAGTATACAAGTAGAGTACGGAACACGCGAAGTAGCCACCCCATACTACGGATGAAAGAGCCAGTTCAAACCAAGACAGTTGGACACCTCCAATGACCGAAGAACACAGAGAAGCTTAAAATGCGAAAGGAGTCAAGAACCCATATCAAATGGATGACTAAGAGTCGAAAGTGCGAGAAGCACCGAGTATTAAATATAGACATTGGATATGTCTCAGAAATTATGAAGGAAATATATAAGGTAACTGGGATGAATACCCAGCGCAAAACAATACGACGAATGCCTAAAATGAACATATTAATGTTCGATAAACGGGATAGAATTCCCATAGTATACTTCACTGAAGAGATTGAAGACTTGACCAAGAAGGTAAAGGGAAAGTACCTAGGATCTACCCAATAATAAGACATTACAACCCTAAACGGGATAGTTCGAACTATATATAACCGCAAGGCGGGTAAGGAACTGAACATACCCATGAGTTGAAGCCAGATGTAATGGCATGACTCAGTAACACCCAGGAGCAATCTGTGAAGGGTACCAGAATCAAAAGGGCCTTCCATGTACGGAAGTGTGATGGGACAATCATACCAAGGAGCCCAGTAATACCTCCAAACCATTGAATGGTGTACGGAGAAGTAGAAACTTGTATAAACAGCCGCACAAAACATGGCTCGAGGCAAAGTGGCTTGTAAGCCAGAAAAACCAATTACCGTTCGTAAATTTAAACGTACAAAACCTATGCATAAAGGCATAAAAAGGAATTGTGGAGAACGAACCACTACCTTAGAATGGGGACACCACTAGTTATTGTGGAGCCTAGGGAGCGGCAATTGCGTGAATCCTCCAGAGAAAGGCTACCACCCAAGAATGTAATGTGAAACCGCTACAGCGGTGTAGTGAAACTTGAGCATGTGGTTATTGCCAAGAAGTACATAAAGCAGAGACAGTATATAGAAAGACTTTGATAGCAGTGGAAGGAAACCAAGAGACTAATCGGATGAGTAGCAAACACTGTAAGTGTGCAATATGAATTACAGAGTAAACAATACGCAAGAAGCGCAGAGAAGGTTAAGATAACAGTGTATTCTATTGAGCCAAGTGAATGGCGAGCCATAATATAAATGGCGGGAGCACATGAGCGGAAGCTAAAGTAGTAGCGGATGCCATAGGAACGAATAAGAACATGGTACGCAATAAGCGACCATTGTAAGAGTATTAGCCAGACCTCCATGTGATGTTGATCAGAAAAGGATAGTAAAAGGAGACATATTCATTCCTATCACACAAGAGATTTACTGCCAAGGGTTTACGCTTCTGCATTCTGTATGACTGAGTGTTTTGGTATTGCACTTGTGCGGTAATGATCGAGTGGGAGAGCTAGGAATTGAGAGATGTCAATGAAGCCTGTTGAGCGAGAATCTAGAGAAATAACCGTGCGGCTGTTGGCCAAAGATGCACGAAGAATGTGGGCTGTAACCCACAGGTCCTAGGACCGATGGATGGTAAATGCAAGTGTATGGATGAAGAATTCTTGTATAGAAACAAATAAACAAATATGATTCAGGAGTCATTATTAAATGAGGAAGCACTACATGCTTAGTAGTAGCTTGACCTCAACCGACAACAAGTCGGGAAAAGTATGTGAATAATCACGAGGTATGCGGTGCTATACAAAATAGATTTCCAGAGAATTGGAGAGAAAATTTTTAACTCATCGAATTCGCATACGGTTAGAGATACCAAGTGACGATAAAGAAACCTTTATTCCCAACACACAAAGGGATAGAAAGGAGTAAATAATACATTGGTAATACCAAAGGGCGAGTTAAGCTCTAGTTATCAGGTCACGCAGCAGAAGCTTGTGGACCGTAATTCAAAGGTTAAGTATACCTAGCAATTGTGAGTAATTGGCTAATCTTAAACGCCTTGAAGCCTTAGAGGCTAGAACCGAACCCAGGTATGAATTAAATAACCACATCGAAGTTAAAGTACTTCATGATGCCCTTATTAGTGAACCATTGTTCAGTGATAACATATGGTCGATTACGCGGGTGTAACCCCTTTTAAGGGGGGTAGGGTGAGAAACCGCTTAGAATATGTTTTACGTATAGGTGCGTAAACTAATATGTGCATAGCACAAAAGAAATTGCTTTGATGATTGGAACTTATGTTACATAAACATATGTACCCATTCATTGTGTAATTATGATTATTGTGCATGAGAGATGCAAGTAACGAGCATATAATATTTATGAAAAGAGGAGTAGAGAGACTCCTGGGGAATGAGAATCCCTATAGTATATGTCTAGTGAGACTAGACATGAGATATTACGAGTATGAATCGGTAGGAAACCTGTGTGTAACCTAGTAGGAAGTGAGTTTCCCTAGGTAAGTTTATTTGGGAATGATTGATGGAGTGAGTTCCATCCTTTGGAGTGGTATGTTTGTATGTTTTTAATTGAGCAACAATTTGAGGAAAGGAAGTCAGGAGTTGCTTAGGTAAAGTAAGCAAAGAAAATTGATAATGACGGATGACCTAAGTTCTAGGAATTTGAGATAAGTTAAAATGGATTGTTTTATGAATATGACTAGAAAGAGTATAAGATATAAAACGAAAATGTTTGACTATCTGCTTGTTTGAAACTGACGTGGGAGGTGGAACTTGATCAGCAAGCGATCAAGGGAAACCGAACACAAATTGGAGTAGAAATATAGTTCAACACTGATGCTGATCACATCAGGGTTGGATGATTCTTGAAGCTCCCTATAAGTGGTCACAAGTAATCACGCTAAGAAAAGAGGCAACTACCATAAATTGGACTTGGAGTTGTGTGATGTTTTAAAAAGAATTTTCAAATGGAATTTACAAAAGAATTTTCTTCAAGTATGAAGGTGGAAATGAAAATTGGTTTCGAAACCGCTATCACCCGCCGATGGCTGTGGCCTTAAGTCTTGATGACCGGTAGAACGGTGGGCGTGTATTAGTTTTGAAACCATTGCACCGTACGTGCGGCGGTCCTAAGTGACCGTTGGGGCGGTGACAGTGTGTGATTTTTCCAAAGGCAGCGGGACGGGGAGAGTACCCTGAGACGATCCTGTGTTGAGTGAGTCAACCAGAGTGCCTGAGGATATGTATATGTGTAACGTTTTGATCAGAACCGAAGGGACCGTGGGCCAGAGAGAGTAAGTGCCCATTTGTCATGAAACGGCCGTGGACCAGAGAGCGTAAGTGTCCAACATGACCGACCTGAGGGATCAGTATGTATTACTCAATATGGATTCGAGGACTGTAGTGCCTTCTTGTCTTCGGACCGATTCCATGGAGAGAGTATAAAGAGTATTTCAGATTGCTATACATGCTGTGATATGTGTGTGGTATGTGTAGTGTGAAATGAGACTGACTTGTGGAGTCTGTAAGGTTATACATGTATTATAACCTTGGCATAGCGTGCCCATGAGAGTAACGATATAAGATTCACGAACTTTGAGGACAAAGTTCCTAAGGGGTGTAGATTTTAATACCCCGGATCTAAAAATGGTGATTAAATTATTCTAATACAATTATTAAAGGCCTAGTAGTGCCTAGAGAGTATTGGTAAAGAGAATAAAACCAAAAGAAAAGAGAAAATGCGTAAAACGCGAAAAACGCTAAAACACGCATTAAATGAGTATAAGAGATATATGATCTCGTTAGGGTCCGAGATGGATCCCTAAGGCTTACTTAGGCCTAATTAGTATACGGGAGTGATTCCCGAAGATAACAGATCCAAATAATGGATTAAAACGCTAACAGAGTTTTAAAGCACGTTTTTCGAGAAAACCCGAAAACGTGAATTTAAGTGGTCAAACGGACCCGTAAAAATTATGGTTGACTATAAAACTATAATTAAGCATTAATGGAAGCTTAATAACTATTAAAAATAAAGAAACGAGAAAAATCCAAAAAACAGGCCCGGTTAGTGAATAGTGCCAAACTGGGTAAAATAACAAGCGTTTTCTGTAAAAGATGAAAAACGCTCCCAGCTTGTAATATATATGGGCCGTTTTATTAGTGTGTACACACACACATTAATAAGCTTGCTAGCTAATTAGTAATAAGATGACAAGTAAATAAGTAAAGCAAAAAGTGAAATAGTAAAAAGTAGTTTAAGTACTCTCTCTTACCTTTCTTTCCTTATTTCATGTTTTTGCCCAGCTCTCTGTTATCTACTTCTTCCTCCTCTGTAAGCTAGCCGATTCCAAAGCAGCACACAACCTCCATCTTCTCCTTCCATTAACTTGCTCATTTCTCCACCAAATCACACAAAATTATACCGCTAGATTCCTCTCGGTGAGAGCTTCGTTTTCCACCCAACAGAATATTGATTCTTCCATCTTCACTTCCATGGATGTTGGGCCTTTTGAAGCTTGAAGGGCCGATTTTAACTCTCCTTCACCTCCTTGATGCCTTAAGGTAATATTAAGCAAGAGTCTTGCTCATTCCTAGCTAGTTTTTGCAAGTTTGGAAAATTTTCTCCCGTTTCAGCCGGTTCTCCATGCTCTTGTGGATTGTTGGAAACTCCTCCAATTGATTGCCAAGCTATCCATTTGGTTAATCTAAGGTAATATCTAAGTTAAGCTTTGAAAACTAGCTCCTTAAAAATATTAGGTTGTGTGGGAAAAATTGAATTGAATTGTTGTTATGGTGTGATGGGATATGGTTGTAGCTAGCAATCCATAATCCTCTGTGTGGTGTGGAAACAAGAAGAGAAAGAGGGAGCAAGAGAAAGAGGAAGAAGAGAAAGAAAACCGAAAACAAACAAGGTAATAAGCTCACCTTGAGTTGGTTTCATTTGGCTTGCAAAACAGATGTTAGTGTTGAATTAATAACCTTGAATTGGTGTAGTCATGATACTACAATATAGTTTGTTGAACGAGGGAGCTTTAATGTTGTTTTGTGTGAAATAAACCTAGAAACTAAGCTAGTAAATATGTGTTAACAATGTGGAAATCATTGTGTTGTTATAGTAAGTGTTATAGTTGTTGATGTCCAAACCAAACAGGGGTGAAGAACTGATTGTGAACATACTTAGTGTGGTGAAAATGCTTGAAAGTAGACAAGTGCTGTCAAAATTAGTCTAGGTATGTATAGACTTGAGTGTTTAATGAGAAGAGAAGAACAAGGTGTGTTTTGGATTTATCATGAGTATCTAATTGCCCTGGAAACAAGAGTTGAGAGGGTTGTATGGTGGAGTAGAATCTAGGATGAGCATAATGCAAGAGGCATAATGGTAAAGCTCTAGCAGAAACAAATCTGTAGCACAAGTGTGCAAAATGCAACAGAGGGAATGGAAGTTTGAGAATTTGAGCAAGAATTTGAGTAGGGATTTAAACCTATGTCTAGAAGTGGGTTAGAGCATGTTTTAAGATGATTAAACAAGTGGGAAACATGTGGAATGGTTAGGGAATGATTAGAGGTGATTTAGGGGTTGAAAACTGCTCAAAAACAGACAATTTAAACACCTACAGACATGGTCCGGGTTTGTAAACAAGTACACAAACCCGGACCACATCAAAAACGCACCAGAAAGCCATCCCAGGGGGTGGTCCGGGTTTGTAAACCAGGACACAAACCAGGACCACATGTAAAACTGTCCAGAAACTTTAAACCGTGTCTGGTCCGGGTTTGTAAACCAGGACACAAACCCGGACCAGTGTAAAAATGTACCAGAATGTGTTTTAAGGTGTCCTAATGATGGGGAAGTGAGTGGTAATGGTTTTAGATGATGTTTAGGCCTTGTTTGGTGACTAGTAAAGGTCCTAAGAAGTGTAAACAAGTGCTAGGAGTGAATGAGGAAGATGTGAGTTAAAGAACACATGAGTAAAACAAAGTATACCGGGATAACGGGGTAAGTACGGGAGTAGCATTTAATTATGTACCGTATGAGCTTAGTATTAATAATAATGTTTGGAACGTTATCAGAGGATCGTGTGTGAGCCGAGCATGGTGAGATGACACGGTAAAAGTAAAAACCCCGGTGAAAGGTATGATTTTCTCATACTCCGCGTGCTAACCGAGTTACGTTGATTTGTGTGTTTGTGTGCCGGCTTAAGCAAGACTAAAGCATGAAAATAATCCCTTGTTTGATTATGTATGTCTAGTTGTATGTTGAATGAGCTAACATACTTGTATGCCGGTGTGGTCTAACATAGTGTAAAGACCGACACAGAGTGAGTAACGTTTGGCTAGAGACCCATAGATCGGGTCGATGCTTATGATAACGAAAACGTGCAAACACACAAACTATCCGTTAAAGTATAACGATAACGCAAACATATGAACTCCCTAGAATGTGAGGAGATGTGCGGGTTGAGTAATTACCCGATAACGGTTAGTAAACCATAATGACACAATCCACGAAACAAATGAGAGTGGAAAGATAAGTGAACCTCCTTCAAGAGGATTAAAGATAGTTCGAAGATGTGAACTAGTAAAGAAGGTAAAAGAGACCTAAGGGATTAGTAACTCCCTTGAGACATGGTCGACCTCCTATATGAGGATTTTACCCGATATAAGAAAATAACCGAAAGTATGAGTAAGTGAAATGCATGGGTAACTCTTAAAACCTAAGATTAACCGAACTTAAGTAATGTTCCCAAAGTCATTAGAAACATCGAGAGTGATGCTTCTAGACTAATATACATAATATTATTATAACTCCGAGAGAGGAGTGTATGGGAATGTGAGTAGTCCGAGAGTAGTCGGACCTAAGTAAAAGAGATAGGAACTAAGAGAGAGTTCCGTGAGCTAGTTGAACCTTCCCACCATGCTAGACCCAGAGTAGGGTCGAAACCGGGGAAGTAAGACTATGCTTGAGAGCCATGAGTTTTGGCCTAAGTATGTATTAAGAGTAACAAGCGTGACGTAGGAGACCTGTAGTGTCTCGAGAATCTACGAGAGCTTGAGTATAATTAACCCAAGAGTGTGGGTCAGATAATGAGTATAAATAACCCAAGAGTGTGGGTGGGATAATGAGTATAAGTAACCCGAGAGAATGGGTGAGTATAGAACGAGTAGCCCAAGAGAATGGTGTGTATATGAATAAGTAACCCGAGAGAGCGGGTGAGTTGTTGAATGAGTAGCCACGGCATAGTGAGGTATAACCCTCATGGCCTAAGAGTAAATGATACGACTAACAACCTTGTTATGTTAGTTAGGGATTGTATCCCATGGTTGATTGTTGAATCCTTGTGTAGTGTACATATATAATGTATTACTATATGCATGTTGGTTGAATTAAAATGAACTCCATGCTCTCGACAAAAGTAGTCGGCGTACCCCGGTTAGCGCTCGGGGTATGCGAATTTCATATGCAGCGTTAAGCTGAGCCCCTAGGGGCAACGTTTTTATTTTTCAGGTACACCGAAGATGGTACCGTTCGAGAGTAGGACGGGGTCGGTGGTTTGCATGGGTAGTTAGATTTAATTACTTGTGTATTGAAAGAGGTGTAAGACCGTATATGTTGTCGGCATCCATATATTGTAGACTCGGTATAGTAAAGAAATGATTTGAGTAAAGTATTAGTATTGTGTATTCGGTTGTTCCAGTTCATCAGACCGTTACGGTATGTAAGAAAGGCCTGGTTAGCCACATGGGTGGCTAACGACGTTGTTTCAACCCTCGTTGTAATTAGAGTTCCGCTGCGTGAGTAGGAGTAATTAGTAACGGTTTAAGAGGTAATGACGAGATTAACGGTTGGGGTTTACATTTTGTGACAAATAGAAAGTATATTATATAAGAAGGGGTCAAAATGAAAATAAGGAAAAAGATTTGTGGGCGGAAATAAGATTTTTGAAAGTTCATGGAGCTGTGCGCAAATAATGGTAAGAAACTATAGGTTATATCAAGAATAAATATTAAAACCATATTATATAACCTAAGTGTATAACTTGTTATAATATATGTGGCTATGTGCAAATAGAAATATGGTGCTGGAAAGAAATAAACCAAAACAGCATTAGGGTTGTTCGGTAAGTATATATATAAACCATATGTTGTAATGAATTAATAGAATAAAATGATATAATGTATAATATGTGTAACACTATATAATATAAGTGTCATGATTGTAATTATAAGTAAAATAGAGGGTTGGAAATGAGAGTTCAAAACAGACCTAGGGTCTGAGTGCAATTACCGAAAATAATGGAACTAAATGATATAATTATCATAATGTTCAAATGATATAATGTAAGGTTAAAATGACATGTTATGAAATATGTGTGGTTAAGTTGTAATTAATGAAAACCATGGGGAATGAAGAGTTAATAATTGTATAACATGTATGCCTTGCGGCAAATACAAATATATATGGTTTAAAAACTATACATTGTAATGTTGAATGAAATATAAAGAATCACGTTATACAATATAAAATATGAGAGTAACATCGTATAAATGTATGTGGTTACAACATAGTTTATAAAACTATATACTATTACCGCATGGATATCATGCAAGAAATGAAATTGTAAAATATAGTATACAATGACATAAATACTATGGTTAGTATATGATGTTATAATGGTTAAACAAACCTTGTAAAAGGAATAACATTTACATAATATAAGTTCCATATTTCATTAAGAATCAATGTACATATATACATATATGCAAACCGGCACAAATAACATGCATATATATTATGGTTTACAAACCATATAATAATAATAATGAATATTGACCTGTTAGTGTGATTATATACTACAATGTCACAAGGTTTTAAATAAGTAAATTTGTTACATAATTGGGAAGTTGTATAATATAAGGTATATTAAAGAATGGTAATATACTATGTCATCAAAACTAACGTTGAATGGAACACATACAACTATAGGTTATAAAATATAACCGTGCATGCAACTATAGGTTATAACATATGCCTATGCATGCGTTATGACAGTTGAATTAATAATACGAGAACGAGCGAATTCGTATTAAGTATAACGCTTATAAATATGACGGGATGGGAAAGTACAATTCTTACGTTTGAAACCGCTAACCACGACGTTCGAATAAAAACCGACGTCTATGTTAAACCGATATTAATACTTACTGCAAGTAAGGAATTTTTAAGATAACTATACGTTAATTAGTAACAGTTGAAAATACGGGGGCGTAATACCAGGATTACAGACATTATTCGGAAATACCGAATCATACTGTCATGTGGATTGACATATAGCGTTCTTCGTATTGTTAGATCGCCTGTTAGACGTGCGCGCTCGAGAAAGCTTAGTGGTCTACACTGCGCGACCTTGACACGGTGTACGGTATGTAAAGGGGTTTGATCCGGGTTGTCCTGAGGAATTCCTCGGGCTCGGATTTGTTTGATAAATAACTTGTGTGAATGTATGTATGTGATTTATGTGTGTGATGGGTAGCTATGTTTACTGCATTATTTATTTATGCACGAACGTCCTACGGGACTAATACTACGTCAACTATAGATCGACTTATACAAAACTACATATGCGAAATGTGTGATTGTGACCACCGTTGCTTGACCTAATACGCTAAGTATTACAAGTATGTAGTTATAACCTAAGTAAAACACTTAGGAACGGGACACGACATTGTCGGTCTCTAGAGCTTTGACTCGAACCTGAATACTACCTAGAATAATTCTAGGCATGCGTAAGACCCATAGGGAAGCCAACAAATTAAGTGATGTTCTCCATAACTAAAACTGTAACTGACTATCTAACTAACGAAGTTAACAGTGGAGTGTGAATGAATGTGATGATGTACCTTAATCCAGACAGTCACTGGCTGCTGGTCGCGCGTAGAGATCTTGGGTTATCCCATATCGGGTTTACCCTAGTTAATCCTGAACAAACCTAGATTGATCGTCAGGTGGAGTGTGCTACCGTTGGCACCAGGCCCTTGGCCACCTAAATGGACGCCTTTACAAAGGCAAAGTGAAACAGTCCCAGAGTCTTCGGATGATCAGGGCAGTGAGCACCTTGTGTGTACGTGGGAATACTGTCCAAGTGAGTATATTTCGGGTTGTCCTAATTGACGCCCAACAGTGATAACCAAAACCAATGATATGCGAGGGCCCGGGGGGCCGAATGTTGTAATACATGATGTTGATAAAATACGACGTATGATTTACTAATGTTGTCGTATTGTATGATGTGTGATTGTGCTGTGTATATTTATAAATGACTATTTGGATGATGAATAGTTATATAATCATGCATGTTGTTACAGTATTTATTATATCTGTAAAATGATAAAGCATGAAATCAATCTAATATCAAGACGGTTAAAAATGACAAGTGACCAATAGGGTCCAGATCCGGCATACTCAGCGTCTATCGCTGAGACTACACTTATTGTGCAGGTTGTTGATCTTCGTTGAAGCCGAAGTGCGGGAACAGGGTAGCTAGGGTTACTGTAATTATTGTGTAGGGAATTTTATGTATAACGATATCAGTCTGTGGATGTATGACGGTACGGTTGTATGTATTTGGGATTTGGATAGATGCTCACTTGTCGACTGTTATGGATATGGAATTAGTATGATGTATAGGAGATATCTCGTCGTCACTGCGGTTGAGTAGTATTGTGGTGTTAGCGTTGGATTTAACTACTGCTTCGTTACTCGCGTGGGCGAGTAATGGCAGGTGACACCCGAGTGAGTTTAATGTCGTTGTTTATTTTTCCGATGTAAGACGTTTTACTTTCCTGTTAACGTGAGTGACTATTACGTGTTATTTGAGAGGGGTGTTACACTTGGGGCTTGGGCCTAGGTCACCGCAAAGGAATAGGGTCTGCACTCTATTCTCTTTGGGCTTCCCCACTCTTTTCACATCACCTAAAGGTGTTCATCTACGGTTGGGTCTTTGAATGACAAAACATGGCTAGGTAAGAGCACTGCCAGGAAAATGCTTGGGGCTAAAGCCCAGGTATTAAGAGGATGTGGTTAGACAATATCCTCCTCTTTTCCCCCTACTTATTCACATCACCTAAAAAGGTGTGAGTCCCTGACAGGGGACCCTAAAGCGGGTCCCGGGGTGAAATCGGTTTGCGTAGACCCTCGCTCTCATATGATGCAAAGGTGCAAAAATTTAAATTGCGCACGAAAGTAAACAAACAACATAATAAAAGCCGTAAACAAGTAATATTCGAGTTAAGCTCTCTTTCTTAAAGTTAAACAAGTTAACATTAAGAGTTTGTCCCAGTAGAGTCTCCATTCTGTGAGCCTCGATTTTTGAACCCTATCCTACGTTGATTCAAGCTGATTAGGATCTGGTCGGGTTCTAGGTCCACTTATAACCTAAGTTTAATAACTATGTCATAAACATTAATTATAAATCCTAAGTTAGCT
Organism: Limonium bicolor; assembly: GCA_023374045.1. NCBI lineage: Eukaryota > Viridiplantae > Streptophyta > Magnoliopsida > Caryophyllales > Plumbaginaceae > Limonium > Limonium bicolor. The sequence continues at coordinate 225,463,845 of CM041779.1, forward strand.
CACTGAACCTATTATGAGTCGCCACCTAATTTTAACCTAGGATAAATTAGGAAAGGTAGAGTTCGGGTTCAGGGGCTTGGTATTCGACTTATTTAGGGTTCAATTACTTTTATTACCCCTCGAAGTCGTTTTCCTCTACAGTTTAATTATGGCTTATTACGAGTCGTTTTATCCTAAGTGCGCGAACTTATGATTTCTTTTATCCTTTAACATTTTTTGACAGAAAAATTAAGTGAAAATTAACACTACCTAAACTAGGGTTTCGGAGGTAGAATTAGGTCGAATTTTGATTTCGTCCGTGACCACGGACTTATTGTCCGAACCTATGGACCCTAGTTAACCTAGTTATATAGAAAAGTCGAATTGAAAAGAAAATGAAAATTTGAAAAGTCTAGGGCCACGAACAGAACGTCCGTGGGCCCGAACATGCTTTGTAAAACCTTAAATTTTCAAAATTTTAAAATCCCGCCGCCGTCCAAGGGTGTCCGCGGCCACGTACTACCCGTCCGTGGGCCTGGACACAGCGTCTGGGGCTACGGACGGCGGGTTTTAGGTGGTTCCCGGTGGTATTTTAGGCTCAAAACTTATGGACGCGTAGCTTAAGAAATTTACAAGATGTTAGTAATCAAAGATTTTCAATTCGGCTTCAAATCAATGACTAAACTTAATGAACAAGTTAATGGATAGACACGAGAATAAACGCTAATTTGACAGTCATAAATTTGGTTCGAACCCAAATTTTAATACAAAGTCAAACAAGTCGTGGAGAGAGAAGAAATATGTGTTCCAACCTGTTTCACCTTCGGGATTGAATGATTTCTTCATGTCGGGACTCTTTCGGTGCTTAGTCGGAGTCAGTTCTGGTTCGGGTCTAAGATCAGCTTCTGACCCTTGTGAATTGAGGTTGTTCTTCACGTTTTGGTGGTGGTTTGATGGTGGTTTGATGATTGTTGAAGTGGTGGGAGTTGAAAAACTTGTTTAGGTGGTGATTTCGAGAGAGTTTTGGTGTGATTTCGGGGTTCGGGTGTTGAAAAACGTGAGAGAGTTGTGGCGGCTGTGCTTGTTGATGTTCTAGGGTTCTTCAAGCTCTAGTTTGATAGGAAAAATCCAGTAAAAACTGAGATTTACCGGTGTTTTAGCTCAAAGGCTTCTAAAAGGAATTTGACTATGAAATTTTAACCATGTGTAAAGGATGATATTTCTGATTTTTCTAAGATGGAATCGAATTTTTTGGATATTGGAATATTTTAAAATTCAATTTCTCGTTAAATTCAATCAGAAATTACTAGAAAATGTTTTGAAATGCGAAAAATCAAAATTCCAAAGCCATTATGCTCAATATGTCATCCTCTATCATGGGAACTCTCCGCTCGACGTTACTGACTCACTCGAAAACCCACGTCGGTGTCTCGCCTAAGAACTCAAAATCAGATCAAAGGGTTTGTTCCATTGTCTATGGCTCCCACTCCTGAACATGCGTGCAAAACATCAAGAAGTGCAAACTTTTGTCTCTCCTCCTCGGATTGTTACTCAGAAGCGAGCTCAAGTATCTTCCAAAAACCCTAATCGTAAGTTTCCACAAAACCAAATTTTTGGCGATCAGCTGACGTTATGATATTGTAATGGGTAAAATTGTTGATTGTGGTTGGTTGCATGAAAATGATCTGGGTAATGTTGCTGACTTTTTAGAGTTTCAGAAATGGGATACCTTGTTATACTCAGAGACACACTATTATCCAGAAGCTTTGATTCAGTTGTGGCCAACATGTCTAAGTTAACTGAGAATGATCTTAAAACTGAGGTTGGAGGGGTATCTATTCTGTTGTCTTTTGTATTACTTTCCAACATTTTAGGGGTTCCTCATGATGGATTGTCTTAGTTTAATACTCAGAGAGTCGATGTTACTCCCCTAAAGGATGTTCAACAACACTATGGACTAGACACTTCAAGTACTTGACTGAGAAATTATCTGCAAAGGGACTTTGATGTGGTTCCTCGTCTACTGCACATGGTGGCCGATCAGATAGTGCTACCCAGAGGTGATATGTGAGAACGTGTAAATCCTGTGGATCTTGCTCTGATGTGGTGTTTAGAGCACAAGATATCTGTGTCACTGCCTCGGGTGATGATGGATCATTGGAAGCGCATTATCTGTGTGAATAAGCTTGTTATTCCTTATCCTCAGTGGTTAAACAAAGTTTTCAAGTTCTATCAAGTTCCTTTAGACACTATGGAAGTTGTTCCAATGAAGACCGCACACTACTTGCGCACTCATACTCCCGCCAAGATGGTAGTTAAACATACTGATGTTGGCTGGCAGTTAAAGAATCCTCATGTACCCAAAAACCCAATCCTTTCGATGCCTCACACTTCTGCTTATGACACTTCTCTGTTAGCCATGATCAACACTCTGATTGCCAATCAACACTCTTTAGAGAAAAGACTAAAATCTATTGAATTTGCTATTGCTCCAAGTTCTGATGCTTCTTCCTCTACTGAGCCTGAGATGACCTTTTAGTCTCTTTTTAGCCTTTATGTCTACTCTAAACATCGTGGGTTGCTATTGTTGCAGACTTGTTTTCATGTTGTTACTATTTTGACTACTCTTTTGATTTTGGGATCCCTCTTTGATTAGGCAAAAGGGGAAAATATGTGTTTTGACTATATCACCGCTTATCAATGCTTCTTTGAACTGCCTTCTAGTTATGACACTCTGATGGAAATGTTACTTGGATCTATTATTTTATCCTGTCTGATTCACCGATGCATATCATATTGAGGGGGAATAATATTTTTTGGCTGTTGTGCTAAAGTTCAAAAGGCTGAAGCAGTTACTTAGGGGGAATTTCTAGATTCAAACTAAGAGGTTGCCCAAATCAAAAAGGGGGAAAGTGTTAATGTTGTTGATTTTGATTGTTCAAACTCAGCTACAAACACAGGCACATGAGTTTTGAACCGAGAAATCTGTTACGAAGTTAAACTATGTTTTTCACCAAGTTAAAACAGATTTAGATAAAAATAGTTAGCTTATATTTTTCTCTTGAGAATCTTTAGCATAAACAAGAAAAGCGAATGTTTTCCAGCTATCTAATCGACTTAGAATAGATTTAGTTCTAAATGTTTTATCCATAAAGATATTAAACCTTAAAGATAGAATATGATTTCTTGCCTCTAAATGCTTATAAATATCTAGGTTTTAAAGAGGTGAATTTCTTTCTTGAGAGTGGTGTTATCACGATAATTTGTTCTAGGTTTAAGTGCATATAATTCTAGAGAAAATTGTGAGTGATCTTAGAATTACGAGTTGTAAGTGATCTTCAATTACTGAGATTGAGTTTTCAAGAAGCGTGTGGGTGTATCTTCTTCAATATCAGTCAATATAACGTGATTTCCACTTAAACACAATCTCTTCTCTTCGTGTTCTTAGTGCGTTAGTTACTCAATATCCCTGTTACACCAATTCATACTCTTCTAAGCAACTTTCAAATTGCCCACATGGTGTACAAAAAGCAAGACATCCACAAACCATCAACTATATGGGTCTCCCGGCCTTGCCCGTACCGTACCCATTGGTCAAAACACAAACTCAACCTCCGATAAGAAGACAACCACAAACCATCAGCTTTGGGTCTCCCGTCCTTGCCCGTATACCCATTGGTCAAAACTCAAACTCAACCCCCGTTCCCAAGTCCATTTGCCTCCACCAGTCACCAATATTTATTCCACACTTTTCTGGAATAACAACATTCAAGAAACAGATGATTGGCAGTCTCGACAAAACATTCAAGGGACAATACATTTCACCAGAGTGCTGAGGTGATTTATCTTTTATCTCTTTGAAGCTTCTGTGACGTTTGGTTTTGCTTGTCAAATCCGTCTTTGTCCCCCTCTATTTATTGTCTTCCACTTCCAGTAATATGTAGTACTTGAAATTATAATATTCTGTGTCTTGTTTTGTTGCCATGAATTCGATTGTTTTATGTATCGGTTTCTTCTGCTACAGAGAAATGCAGACTGATGGCCTTGAATCAACACTTATTGGATCAGAACCTGCAGTTACGGGTATGGCAACAAGGGTTTGGGAAGAGAATAAAAAGATATGGAGGATAGCTTTTCCTTCTATATTAGCTCGTGTATCATCGTTCGGATTGTTGGTCGTGACTCAATCCTTCATAGGGCATATCAACCGGTTAGACATGGCGGCGTATGCTCTCATTCAGTCCGCCATTGCGCTGCCTGCAAATGGGATATTGGTAATTAATTCTCTCGTTGTACTACTATATTATAGTATGAAAACTAAGTCGTAACTAATGCATGCAGACTGACAATATTTATGCATGCACCACAACCAAGACAAGAAAGTTTTTAAAAAAGGGATATAACCATTAGTCTGACAATACTATCTAGTGCTTTATAGTGAAATTTGTCATTCACCTAAAAACAAATTGAAGACACGCTTTTATGTAATTCATGCTGTTAAGTGGCCTATTCAGATACGTTAGCTGTATAAAATTACCTTTATTTGAGTTTATTTTTCAATTACGGACATTTTGCATTTTTTAAACTAAGTTAAAAAAATAATTAATTCAATGTTCGAGATATAAAAAAGTATAGATATTGGGCATGAAAGAGAAAGTAGATTTTGAAAAAGTTTACTAATGTACAAATTGGTATTGTGTAGATTTTTTTTGTTATTATAAAATAATTTATTCACAATGACATAACTAACTAAAGGACGTTAATTTCACACTTAACTAAACATGTAAAACTCAAAAAATATTTTTAAATAGAATTTATTTATTTCACCAATACAAATCAATAAATTACATAAACTATTGTAAATAAATAATATAAAATTGATCATTTTTTTACAATGATAAAATCAAACAAATTATCAGACATGTAATAAATGTTTAAGTATTTCAAATTACATTTAAAAAATATAAAAAAGTAATATGATTGAAATTAGTAAATTCAGATTCTACTTGCCTTTTCATTCGTTATTTTTTATTATAATTGGATTAAAAGACAATCTTCCATGATTAATCTCTCAGCTATGATGAATGTGATATTAATGTTTATTTTATTTCACACAAGTCGATCTACTATTTATCCATTCAAATATTTGATCCCACTTAAATTATAACTAAACAATATATCATTATTATTTTGTGGTGTATTAATATTATTTTGTGAAGTATTATTACTATTTGTATTATGTATTTTAAGCCTTATATGGTGATGACATACCAATATCAGACAAATAATGTATCATTATTGTTTTGTGGTGTATTATTATTGTTGTATGATGTATTATGGTTCATTAAAATTGGTATTATGATTTATTAACTAACAAGTGATGATTTAGATAATAAACTTCAGATTTGATAATAGATCATTATTGTTTGTGGTGCACTATTATTATTTGTATAAAGTATTTTAAGCCTTTTTATAGTGAATGATATATTATCCTAATGTGTGGCATTTTAGGAAAAATAATGAATCATTATTGTTTTATGGTGCATTATTATTGTTGTATGTTATGTTTTAAACTTTATATGGTAAATCATGTCTCACTGATTTGTGCAAGTATATACATGTAGCTAATATAAAATTTCAAACTTGTCAAAACATATTCATGATTGATTAAAAGCCACAAATCCTAGAGATGATAGTTTCTTTGAGCCAGGTGCAATTAAGGATGAAGTATTGGGCTTCATGTAGATGCTGATCTTGATAGAAAATTTGATGTTTGATTGTGAAGGTATCAACTCTTAAATTGGTCATGACGTGCCAGTATCTTTTGATCGATAGACCATTGACCGTGGATGAAATCCCAACTCTTTGTTTGAGTAGCAGGACATTCATTAAACTTGTAGAGATCCCCTCAACCAATCACATACAAGATTAAAGCATGTTAATCATTTTAAGGAGCCTTATGCTGCAAATCCAAAAAAAACTTGGGAGTAGTTCAAGCTTGTCAACAAAAAATACCAAGAGAAGGAAGAAGTGAAGGGGGGCATTCTTCATGCAACCGCATTGAAGTGGGTCAGAGGTGTGGGAGTGAAGGACGGAGGAGGCATCATCGACAACCTGCGGGAGTGAATCCACTAGTCCCCGCATGGAGAGTAGATTCTAGATGCAAGGATCATCCCCTTTGATGATGAAGGTTCATGTTTTTGAGGAGGGTGTTGTGGAACCACCTAATCCACAATCTATCATAGTTGTGGGGAGATGGCCTAAACAAACCTATGAAGGAAGCAAAAATTCCAATCATGGGTGTCCTTGAATCTAAGACCTCATTCATTTTCTTGGTACAAACAATACTCCACATTACTAGAGGTTTTCTTTTTTTTTTCCTCGGCCTCTTCAAATCATAGGCAAAAGAATCGAAGAAGTTTGTTGATGGATTTAATGAAATTTTTGTGGATCATAACAGAGAAGGCCCAAAAAACCACAATCTTGTAAGACTTCCTGGATCGGAGTCAGCAGTCAAAAGAGTGAACTTACTACCCCAGAAAAATATTTATGTGTGAATACTATCCAATAAGGGATTGTAGTCTCAAGTTTTGAGTTGTGTAATAGTACTTTAGTTTCAAGGTGCCAACAAGTGAAGGTGCTAGCTGAGATCCCATTGATTGAAAGATAGTAGAAGCAACTGGGTGAGAGTGATGAAGTATTGGTCTTCGCAATAGAAGAGAAGGGTGAGATAATCAAAGAAATGTGCAAAATATGAAGGGTCTTACAAGAGGGGTGGTAGTGGAAATCTAGAGCACCATGGAGTTCCCTCATCAACCACGAGAGCATATCCATAAAAATAACTAAAAGATAGAAGGTAGGGGTCACCTTGAAACAACCCATGTTTTCCTTGAATGAAGCTGGTGGTTGAGCCATTAATATATAGGGAGAAGGAGGTGGTCAAGGCACACCGCATAATCCACTTGGTAGACATTGAAAAAAAGATTTGAAAGGTCAGGGTCTGTTGGAGAAAGCTCGAGAAAAGCGTGTCAAAATCCTATTAGATATCTACTTTCATCATGCACCTAAGGGATATGTGGGATATCTAATAGTACTTCATAAGGCTCGAGCAGAATCTAATGTAGTTGGAAAAGTCTCCTTTTTTACAAAACATCCCCGATAATAGGTCGAACGACTTTGACCAACTTTATAGTATACTCATCTAGACTAGAGGCAATTTCATCCTAATAGACAGGGGGCATTTTTTATTGCATTGGTATCCACCTATTGTGTGCAAGGCTCGAGGTGCTAGTAGCCAACATACTATTTTACAAGATTTAAGTCCTAAAAGGAGAGCTAGAGGTGTCAACTAGAGCCAAGGGACTAATGTAAGTGACCCACCGGACAATTAGCAATTAGCAATTAGCAATTAGCAATTAGAAATTAGCAATTAGCAATTAGAAATATCCTTCCTTGAATGAAGGGAAGTGCATTGATCATCTGCTATAACACCGATGAAGTTCAGGTTCCTTCTCAAGCAAATGGCCCTCTGGAAATATGAGATACTGAGTAAAAAAATTGAGCCATCAAATCTTGAAGAGGTGTTCAAGGGAGGATAACTTTACACTATCGCGTCTAGTAAAGTAAGCACAAACTGCGTTCACCCTTGAGATGAGGTGAGGGTAAAAGATCCACATTTAAGTTTGATTAAGGTTGATTTCTTGCAGTTTGGTATAGAGAAAGGAAAATTCACACTTGTGAAGGGATGAAAGGAGCAATTTAAGGTGCTACAACTTTTTATGGAAGGTAAGTGTAACACTCCCTTGAGCTAGGTGGTCCCAAGTGTGTTTGATCACGGAAAGAAAAGAGGGGTCATCTGTCCATAGATAGGAATTTCAAATGCCTTTTTTGATTGGGACGGGCTTATTTATGACGACGAGCATTGGGTCATGATTCAAGAGCATTGGGGGAGGAGGGTAACATAGCTATCAAAGTAAGATACGATTCATTCCTCATTAACAAGAAGTAAAACTTGACAGATTCATAGTTGTCATCCAACTATGACGTCATGCAGCAAGGAGAGAGAAGCTCTCAAGGAGAGGGGGACACAACTTTTTCCTCCTCCATATTCTTTCCTTTCTCAGCTCCTTTCTTCAACTTCAACCTCCAAATCTCTTTTGAATCCTCCTCAAATAATTTGGGTTTTGCTACCAGTGCGTAGATCTCGCCAAGAGCTACAATTTGAGCACAAGTTTTTGTGCTTTTGGTGTAAAGTTGGAAGTTGGTTTACCTTGCTTCCAGTCTTGCCACCCTCCTCACCACCGTCATCACCACCCTGCCTCATCCCGCCGTCGTTTTCCCGTATTGCATGTTTTCTCTTTTGTCTCTAGAAATAAGTAGGCGGATGACCAGCTTCTCTTCTCCCTTCATGGTTGTCGAGCAGGAGCTAGATCTGCAGTAGGTGGAGCTTGTCTCCTCCTCGTATGTTAGAAATTTTTTTAGGTTTCTCTAAGCTATCTCTGTTCTAGTTATAGATCTAGGAAGGTTGTTGGCTTTCGGATCTTAAGCACCCATTCTATATTTTGCTATCAGGTTCTATTCCACCTTTATTTGGTCTTGGGTGTTGTTGGTTTCAAAGATCATGTCAAGCTCTCATCTTGTTTAGTCAGTTTAGATTGCATCTCCAGTCATAGATGTTCTTCAAGCTCGGACATTGGTTTAGCCAAAGTTGTCCTTGTTTACAGACTATTTTTGGAATTCCTTAAGCTTAATTCTATACTCCCGTTGGTTTTAGTGGAAAGTGGATCTTTAGTTTGGAAAAAAACAAGAAGCTAACCAATTTCCCTCAGAATGCAATCATGGTCATATTTGTTGTTCCATCAAGTGACATAACCGATTAAAGAAATGCAAATATGACATGTTCCATGCTCTAGACGTAAAGACCCTAAGGTTGCAAGTGAAGTGTTTATATAGCTCATTATTTCATCCAAATTGAGGATATCATTAAAATCACCATCCATAATCTAGGGGCCCTCGATGATCTAGAGTCATGCTGCTCTAATTTGACGATTGAGATAGCAAAAGGTGTTCCTGTAATACTCCCACATTGGAAGTGGGCGGGGCTTGGTAGTGGTTCTTAAGCGCTAGTGGCTGTTGCTCCAATTGGACCGGTCTTTTGAAGGGTTCTCCACTTGGGCTACTACTGGGTATCGCTACATTGGTGCTTTCATTGTGAGCTGGTAAAGGGCTACCTAAGAAGCAGAGTGAAGCCGTTCAGAGTGGGTAGCCAGAGTGGGTCAACGAGAGCGTTGGGACTCAAAGGGGAAGACGATGTAACACTCCCACATTGGAATTGGTAGTGGTTCTTAAGCGCTAGTGGCTCTTCCTCCTATTGGACCGATCTTTTCACTAGTAAAAATCAGATTTTTAGTTACATAGGTTCCGGTAACGACTTAAATTCGTTACCATAATTGTTATTAGTGACAAGTTTTTCGTTACCAAAGATAGTACTAAAGACTACAAAAAAATTGAGACTATAATAACGATATAAATGTTACAAAATCATATATTTAGTAATGATATATTTTTTAATAACGAATAAAAGTCATTACAATAAATAAATTGATCTTTGGTTGCGCCATCTCGTGTAACAACATGTAACGACTTTTGTCGTTACAATAAATTGGATTAGTAACGATTTTGATTTTTGGTAATGATTTTATGTTGTTAACAAACATTTATATTCTATTAGTGTTTGGGAGGGTTTTTCACTTGGGCCACTACTGGGTATCGTTATAGTTTCCCTCCCCGGTGACGCTTGAAATGCCATCATCTAAGACGGCGACTAAGGGGTGGCCAAAAGGATCGAATTGCACTCATATACGACCGTTCAGGTGGGCGGAATAATTGTGACCATAGGAAATACATGGAAAAGAATTCCAGCATGATTAGACTCATGGTCATGGATCTCAAGGAATCATAAGAGACGGAGGTTGTTTGTGGGGCAATGTTTATTTTTCATTCAAATCAGATTACATGCATTTATAATCATACATAATACATTAACATGTGTATGAACGAGTGCATTTAGCTCAATTATGGATCAATAAGATAGTTTCAGTTCTTAATTTGAAAACTCTGAATACTTCAGTCATATTACTTGTAGGTAGTTCATGGATATTGATGATGAGGATGGGTTGTAGTGGCTAATTCTTCGCCATTAATTACTGGTGCTTTAAAGATGAGATTTTAAAGATTAATGTAGGAGTGGTAGCTTTAGGCAACTATTATACTTTGATGTACACTTTCTTCTTTCTTAATTAGCAATCTAAATGTTTCTTCTAACAAGCTCTTTCTTTGTACTTTCAATTTTTTTCCAAAGAACAGCTTGGAATGTCAAGTGCAACTGAGACGTTGTGTGGGCAAGCCTTTGGGGCCAAGCAATACCATATGTTGGGAATCTACTTACAAAGGTCTTGGATAGTTGATTTTGTTGTGGCCACATTATTGCTCCCACTATTCCTATTTGCTGGTCCGATACTGAAACTTATAGGACAAGAAGATAGCATTGCAGAAGCATCAGAAACCATCTCCTTATGGTTCCTACCCCTCCTTTATAGAAGTGTCTTTGTTATGACCATTCAGATGTACCTGCAGGCTCAACTAAAGAACAGGGTCATCGGATTTCTTTTTGTTGTTGCATTCCCCTGTCATCTACTTCTATCATGGATTTTCGTGAATGAATTGAGCTGGGGAGTCCCTGGAGCTATGAGCGCTTTGAATATATCACAATGGAGTGTGGTGTTTGGGGAGATGATTTACATATTTGGAGGTTGGTGCCCGGACACTTGGAAGGGTTTTTCGACAGAAGCATTCAAGGACCTCATTCCTGTAATAAAGCAGTCCATTTCTTCTGGTTTTATGTTGTGGTAAGTCCTTTACTTGCACCGATCAACCAAGCTCAAGAACTGTTGGCTAAAAAAACAAATTCTTGAAATTAGTGATAATATCATCAATTTGGTAATGGTGATTTACCCCTTCTTTTCTCATTATCAACAACTAGGTTGGAGATGTGTTATACATCTGTTCTTGTCTTGTTAGCTGGATATTCAAGTGATGCTGAGGTTTATGTATCTGCATTCTCTATTTGGTATGTCTATATCACCAAATGTAATCATTATTTCTGCTTCCAAGCCTTTCAGATGAGAAGTCAAAAGTATGCGATGGATTTTGATTTTTGTTTTATGATTGTTTTGTTTCAGTTTAAACCTTAATTCATGGGTATTGATGATATTTCTTGGCTTCTTGGGTGCTTCCTGGTATGTTGTAAATTCAAGCTTTTCTTCATCTCGTCAGACTATACATCTAGTTGGTTAGCTTTCATTAAAATTTATGCATGACATGTTTCACTTATATATGTATGTGACACGTTAAACTACTACTTGGGTTCTTTGTCGAGTGCTTCGATAGTGTGCGAGTTGCGAATGAACTTGGTAGAGGAAATGCCAACGGAGCAAAATTTGCAATTAATGTCTGTTTGTCAATTTCTTCCATCGTCGGAGTGGTGTTATGGATCCTCTGTTTGGTCTTCGGTAGAAAAATACCTTATTTATTCACAAATGACAAAGAGGTGGCCGAAGCAGCAAGTAGTCTCTCAGTGTTGCTCGCCTTCACAATGTTACTCACTAGTCTCCAGGCTACATTTTCAGGCAAGTGTATAGTCACTACCAGCTTGTTTTTTTTTTTAAATCCAGTAGCAAGATAGCACGAACACTTGGAACTTATATAGCAGTTCTTTTTAATATAATTTGTATTCTACATATTTTAACTCTCGATTTGGTTTATTGGCTTGCAGGTGTAGCTATAGGCAGTGGTTCACAAGCCAAGGTTGCTATAATCAACCTATGTTCTTATTATGTTTTGGGTGTTCCGGTTGGAGCTGTGCTTGGGTATGTGGCAGATTTTGGAGTAAAGGTAAGTCTACCCATAACATAGTAACACGGTGCCTGGACATTTACATAAATCTGGTTAGTAGACACTCTAGGATATTGTGTAGAAGAAAAAAGGTCTTGAAACTAAGAAATATCCAATAGACACTCATAGTTAGAGGGATTCCCCATTGATTTTTTTTATTATTGCTGAATGAGCATCTTCTCTGTCACAGGGAATCTGGATTGGGTTAATATGTGGCCTGAGCTTACAAGTGCTCTCACTCGTCATTATGACATGGAGAATTGATTGGAACGAAGAGGTGATTATATTGTATTGTATGATGAGCTATCTAGACAACAATTATAGAACACTACATTGTAGTGTATTCACTTTCTTTGTTGTGTGCTACTTCTAGTCCATACTTGATTTACATGTATGTTTATTAATGTCAATCAAAAATCTCAGGTTGATAAAGCATCAAGTCGCCTCAACAGGCTACTAGTTACGACAGAAGAATCAAGCTCAAACCAAACCAGCCCTTCAACTCGATAACAACAGTTAACAGTCTGTCAATTTTCTTGGGATCATGGATCTTCCTGTTGCGATGAAATCCTTCGTTAATAAATTATAATTTCACTTGATTTTTTCAGCAGACAAAATTTTCCTCAAACATTGACACGTTTGGCACATTTTCCAACAATATTTTGTTTTGGACAAGCTTCCTACAAACATTTTGATTGCATTTTATAATTTTTGCATAGACCCTCAGCATTGCCACGTTTGGCACTTTCACAATCGGTTTTCATCACAATCATTTGCATGAGACCATTATCATTGTTCATAGCATCTTTCAATACAAGACTCCTCATTGTAAAACCCGAAGATACATACTCCTTCAAAGGTACAGATTCTCACCCAAAGATACAGATTTTTCAGAGATACATATTTTCAACCAAGGATACAGATTCTTCAGAGTAGTAGAACTCACCCGAGTAACAGAACTAACTCGAGTAACAGAACTCACTCGAGTAGTAGAACTCATCCGAGTAGCAGAACTCAACCTCAGGCTCGTAATAAGCTTTCATTCCCCACCATTTCTCCTAGGCTTGTCATAAGCCTTAATCACCACAAACTCCCAGGCTCGTCATAAGCCCTGACTTGTACTATTTAGCCCCAGGCACATCCTAAGCCCTGATTACACATTTGCATCAATATCACACCTTTATTTTCAATCACTTTCAGGTTCCTGACACCTTAGATGCTCAGCGTAGTTCATTTATTTTCAGGTTCCTGATAACTTAGATGCTCGGCGTAGTTCATTCACTTTTAGGTTGCCGACAGCTTAGATGTTCGGCATAATGTACCGGTTCCTGACACCTTATATGCTCGGCATAGTTTAATCATTTACTGGTTCTCGACACCTTAGATGCTCGGCGTAGTTTAATCATTTACAGGCTCCCGACACCTTAGATGCTCAGCGTAGTTTAGTCATTCGTTTGCAAGTTCACGACACCTTAGATGCTCAGTGTAGTGTATGCTTTTTAGTTCACCTTGCTTTTCACATTTTAGGTAGTTGGCGCCTCAAAATAGCCCAACAAATTTAGACTTCTCTTTTAGGTAGCCAGCTCCTTAGAATAGCTCGGCACAACCAGAGGGTTTTCAACAGAAACTCAAGACAGGGAGCAAATTCTCTAAGGCCAGACAAGTTTTGGGGTGTCACTCAAGCATCAACTAGTTTTTTCATCTTCATTACAAAGTCTAGTTGACAGGGGGCAATTTGTTATACCCAAAGTTTTGACGCCCGAAAAAGGGTCTCTTAGGACATAAGTGCTTCAAAGGGTCATACGGTCAAAGGGCATGAAATATCGAGCTGATTAGAACATCTCAGGACAATGGTGACAGCCTAGTCATTACTAGGGGCATTTTCATAGTTTTTAGGGCTTTTGAGCCATCTCGTAAGCTTTCTCTTTCCTCCGAAAGTGACCCAAATCAACTCGAAATGCTTTAAAATTTAAACACATGATAAAGGATGAAATTTAGAGCAGAATGGCGTTGGAATTTCAAATTTTCAATTTTCAATAATTTCATATAATTTCTGAATAGATCTGATGAAAATTTGACTTTAAAAATATTTTTTATCCCAAAATTCCTATTCTTCATTAGAAAAATCATAAATATCTTCCTACATGCTGAAATACCCCAAGTTTTGTGAAACCTTAAGTCCCGGAAACGCTAGAGACCCTAATTCCCAGAAGTCATGAAAATCCTAGAAATGGTCTTGGAAACCTTAGGAAAGCCTTGGAGACTTAATAAAACCATAGGAATACCCACTGGAGATAAAAGACCTTGGAAACCTCAAAAGACCAGGTAAAACCCTAATAGCCGGAAATGTCCCCATAGTTAGTTTTACTCCATCATAACCACTTTTTTCCTTGTGATACATCAAAAAAAGCTAATTAAGCACGAGGTGGCGACATAGTTTAGGTAAGCACGAGGTGGCGACCTAGTCGGGGTAAACATGAGGTGGCAACCTAGTTGAGGTAAGCACTAGGTGGCAACCTACTTGGAGGTTAGCATGTGTTTGAGGTGCTTAGGTATTTTTGTCATGTAATCAACTTCTGCTTGGACATCCGTACATTAGAATGTCCTAGAATCATTAATAGGTGTCACAAGATCATTGGTGTGAAAATTTAAGGAAACCCTCTTCGGAAGGAAACCCCTTTAGGAAGGAAACCCTGTTATGAAGAAAGGTATGTGGAGTAATATAGGAAACCCTTTCATGAAGAAACGTAAGTGTGAAAATTTGGGTAACCGTCTCATGAAGAAACGTATTAGGTTTCCCTTATATCAAGAAATGTGCCTTAAGGAATTAAACATATAATTGGTGCCAAAACAAGGACTTAGCTATATTTATCTTGACCTTTCTTCGCCATGAAGTAACCGTAGATCACCTAGCCAAACACAGCCTCAGGAGAGGCGTCAAAATCATGCCAAACATGGCCTTAGATGGCCGGCGACATTAATGCACATTTAATTCTTGTTTCATCCCATCATTGCTGCTTCCTCCATCACAAAAATACTATCCACGAAATAACCTTTAAATATTCAGCCAAAGTGATAGCCAATAGGATAAGAGATGGTGTCATGAAAGGTGCCGCCTTAAGAAAGCTTTCCTTAAGCTTAAGTAACCTTTTCCTTGCCTATATAAGAGGACCCACGACCTGGCCTTATTACTCACACAAAAATCACCTCCTCACCTCTATAAATTTCCAGGAGATACCAGCCAAAGAAAAGAAACACCTAGCCTATCAAAGAGACCAAAACCGAGCCCACGGAGGAGGAAAAACCAAAGAAAAATTAAAGGAGAATCTAGAAGATTAGGGACGGTTTCTTAGAGGATTTTGGAGCACCCTTTAGTCTAGTTAAATACTGGATTCTTGATGAAGATTTATGGCAAGAAGAGGACAAGTAGCTCTTGTGTACAACAATTATTTCCTTAAGTGTCAATTCCGGTGACAGTTTGTGTTTTGGTTTGTTTTGACAGCTTAAGTTGTGGTTCTCTTCTAAATATTTTCATGGTGTGAAATAAGACTCTTTAATGGTCATTTTTATATATGGTAGTGCCAATAATGTCTAGGAATCTTGGTGAACAACCCTTGTTTTCTTAGTGTCAAATCTAGTGATTTTTGTGCTTTAACTTGGAGCCAATTGTGTGATTGATTTACGTGAGTAACCTCTATGGTTTTTATGCTGGAAATGATGGATACTTATCACTATTAAATATTTTCAGTTTGTGGGTAAGTTCACAAGTTGAGTTTTGGTATGTTAAAGATGAGATAAAAGCTAAAAATGTGCTTTAAGACTTTCTGGTTTCTATTAAAATTATGAAGATGTTTTAGTTGGTTTATTGACTTGATTTCTTGGATATTTACTCATAATATGATGATATTGGATTAGTAAAAAGGTAGGTTGAATTTACACAGTGGTAAGACCTTAATTATGGTGTTGTTTCAAAGGTACCATTGTTAAGTCAAGATCCTTTATTTTTGATGATAGCAAACCTGTGTTGTTTATCTAATATGTTTGTTGAGCTTATAATTTAGATAAACAGGTAGAGGAGTGGCTTAGCACACAAGGTTGCAAGTGCACTCCGTTCATGACATGCGCCCATCCAGTTGGGCGCTTGTCTGAGAGATCTCCAATAGAACTTCTAGTATACACAAGTAGTCAAATACTACACAACCATATCTCTCATGCATCAGACTCAGTAGAAGGACAAAAGACATCAAGTGTGCCGACAAACTCATGCACACTCATTCATCCACACAAATAACTAGCCCACGACAAAGTCTTGCTCATTAATGAACAAGATAACAAGACAAGGCCAGAGGTATTAAGAGGCACTCATTATGCAGCATTAAATAAAGCCTGGGAGAGCATTAATGAGCATTAATGTGGCAAACAAGATTAGGCAAGTGGAGAGAGCAAGTGGTGACCGACCACCCGAGCACACACCTCCAATGTGTCGAACCACAGAGCGACACGTGCACGTGTCCTAACGGTTCCAAAGCAAGTTGAAGATCAGCCTATATTTGAGCGTGGCTATTTTGCTAGGATGAAGAAGCAAATGACTTCTAGAGTCTAGGAGATCATAGGCTGTTTGTTACACATCTTAACTTACTTGTATAAATACAATGTATAACGTCCTATGCAAATTAACTTGGTCATACATTAAATGGAGAGATAACTAGAGAAAGTGTAAGTTAGACTAAGTGTGTGTAAGTACTAGGAAGTTGGTAAGCTGGGTAGGACTAGGTTGGTGAATGAATACTGTGTGTATTTGGTAGAATGATCAATCTGGGAACAATTGTGGAACCAAAGGCCTGCTGTAAGGAGAGGGTGGAGGACTTAGAGATAAATTCCTAAACTGTCCCGAAGTCCGTAGGCAGAGCAGAGGAAGATTGAGTGAGTTTATGTGTGTAAATTCTTAATCGAAAAGGAGTTTCAAGTTTGTGTTTATCAAGTACTCCCCTGAAATATCAAGTAGTTCACATAGGATAAAGAGACGTCCACGACCGGTCGAGGACGTATCAGGAGCACTAGCCAGTTTCAGTTGGTATCAGAGCTGGTCTTCTAGAAAGCTAACTGCGGAAGAGGATCAAAATGTCTCATTCAAACCTACTAGCGTCAGAAGAAGGTTCTGCATCAAATGGACCCCCACTTTTCAATGGAGACAACTACACTCACTGGAAGAACAAGATGGAGTTCCATATCAAGTCTGATGATCCAAGGATGTGAAGGGTAGTATCACGTGGTGAACAAATCTTCCAAGACGCTCAAGGACAAGATATATCAATCGACAACATGACCGATGAACAAATCAAGAAGCTGATATTCAATGCACAAGCAATAAGAATCCTACATTGTGCATTACCACCTGAGCAGTACTCCAAGGTAGCCTCGGCTAAAACATCCAAGGAAATATGGGAAACTCTTGAAGTTACCTATGAAGGAAATGACGAGATCAAGAAGACTCGCATTGAACTATTGCTTACTCATTGAGAGCTATTCAAAAAGGAAGAAAAAGAGAGCATTTCTGAAATGCACACTAGGTTCACTAAGCTGATCAACGAAATGCTTGTGCTTGAAAGAACTATCTCAAATGAAGATCAAATTCAAAAATTCCTCGGATCACTTCATGCGTCCTTTGATAGCAAAGTCAATGCTATGCAAGAAGTCCATGATCTCTCAAAGATGTCTCTGGCGGACAAGCTGGGATCATTAATGGAGATTGAACTAAAGTTAGAACAAAGAAGTTCAGAAAGCTCAATAAGAGACAAAGGAAAAGGCATAGCCCTTCAGGTAGCTGAAAATTAAAAATCTGAGTTAGGAGAAGATGATGATGAGATGGTTCATTATGCCAAAAGGTATTTTCAAAAATTTCTCAAGAATAATATGAGAGGAGGAAAGAACCCCAAAGAATCTAACAATCACCAAAGGAAGAGCAACGACAAGTGTTTTGGATGCTCAAAACGTGGGCATCACATTAAAGACTGCCCGCAACGACCCTGAGAGGACAACGACAGGATCAGGAAACCTGTCAGAAGATTATTCGATAAAAAACCAAAGAAAGAAGCCTTTGTTGCTGCATGGGGAGACTCATAACTTAGTGTAGATAGTCAAACCACAGACAGTGATCCTTTTGGGGATGAAAAGGCTCATCTTTGCCTTAAGGAAGTTTGCTTGATGGACCAAGACAGGGAAACGTTAGAATCATTGGAGAAAGAAGAACAAACCAATGTAAATTACTCTCGACTTAGAAGGAAAGTTCATAGAGCTGAACCTCTAGGACTCAGAAAGTTTTACCTTATATTGGTTGATCAACTAGAGGCACTAGAAAATGAAAACAATGAGCTCTTAGAAGAAAAAAAACGCTAAGAAAAATTCAGATAAGGATAAGGTAGTGAACCTCACGAATGCACTCAAAAAATTACAAACTAACTATAGTGAAATTCTTATTGTCCATGAGAAAACTAAAATACCCCAAACCTAAGTATGCTAATTAAACATCAAGTTATGATGTAATAAGGCTAAAACATGCCTTAGAAAGATTTGTAGACAATTTAAACCAAGGAAAACACAAGAAAACGCCTTAAGGGCAATTTAGGCAAAAATGTGCTCTAAGCTTGGAGTGACTTTGATTAGCACCCAAATATCATTATAATACCTTATTAACATGATAATGGACATGTTAAATCAATTAGCAAAGAAAACCAAGCTCAAAAACAAGCTTAAACACAAAATGTGCTTTAAGACTCCTTAAAGCACCTTTTTGAGAAATTGTCTAAGAAATAGGTTTTGAGTGGCTAAATGCCCATGATTACACCTTAATTAACATTTGTACTAATTAGTATCACATCAGGAAGCTTAAATCAATGGGAAACCAAAAATTTCACAAATTTGTGCACTAATTTGTGAATAGTGCCAAATAGTGCCCAAAATAAGTCAAATGACTTTCTTAAGTGGTCAATGGTCAAACAATACCTAAATATCTAAGTGGATGAGAGGGGGGACGGTTTTTAAGAGGTTGAGTCACCATAGGCTTCATCAAATAAGAAAAGAAGAGAAAGAAAGTGAAAAAGACTATTTACCTTTTTAAAAAGCAAAATATCTTCTTATACCTTCTCTCTCTCCTCTCTTATTCATTTCCCACCTTCACCAACGTTTTATTCTCCCGCTCTCTGTTACAAAACCGTTCCAAGCAGCAGCCATGGCACCTCACATTCATTTGCTCACCAAATACTCATTTTAGCTCCAAATCAAAAACTAAGCATAGATTTCTCTTAGTTGGACCAAGGCCTTGCTTCCTATCTTTTCAAAATTTGAAAAGCCTCATTTTGAAGCCATGGGAAATCACCATTGGAGGAGTAAAAGCTAGCTTGAGGTGCTCATTATCTTCTCCATTCATTCTAGGTAAGGAAAATGTAAGAAAAACCAAGTTTCCATCACTTTTCCTTCATGACCGAAAATTACCTTCTCATGGAGCCTTGTTTTATCCATTGTTCTAGCTTGATTCTATTCTCCAATGGGCTAGAGGAGGTCCTTCTTGATTCATATCCAAGCCTATCTTAAGACTCCAAGGTAAAACATTCATTTTAGTGCCTTAAAACATATTTTTAACCTAGGTATGATTCCTTAAGGTTAGTGTGTTCATGAGCACTCATTAGAGTTATTGTGGTATGATTAGAACATTGGCAAGGAAATCTAAGTTGGCGGCCCAAAACTAAACAAGGAAAACCAAGGAGAAAAGTGTGAGGAGAAGCTTGTAAAAACAAGGTAAATTACTTACCTTAAGGTGGTTTAAGGTTTAAGGGGTGGTATTTATATAAGTACTAATGTAGCTTAAAGCTTACATTATGTAATGGGTTATATAACCTTGGAAAAAGAATTTAAACAAGCTTATGAACTTGTGATTAAGGAGTCAATGGGAATGAGTTAGTAAGATAAGTTTAAGATGGATTTTAAGAGCATTATAACTACTATAAGATTGTTGGGTGTATTTGCAGGTTGAAAGCTTTTATATGTGGGAAATTCAGTGTTTAAGTTTAAGTCATTTAAGGGCCTAAGAGCCATGTCATTTAAGAGCCTTAGTGCTATGCAATTTAAGATTATTGCATTATATTGAGTTTGTTGTGAATGAGTTGGTTTGGGTGATAAAATATGATGAGAAAGAACTTGATGTGTGTGAGATGGTTGAATGAGGAAAACAATGCATTTGGGCATGATAATATACTAGAGAAGCTATGGCGAAATTTTGGTAGAAAGCAAAGTGTTTAAGTGGTGGAGGTGAGTTAATATGCCCTAGGATTCACTAGGGATCATTATGAGGAATTTGAGTGGAAATGAGTTAGCTAAGGAGTTCTTGAGGTTTAGAATGACCTAGAATTGTCTATGAGGAAATTAGAGTTTAGATGGGTGTATTGAACACACCAAAGTCATGGTAAGGGGGATGGTGAGACTTGTGCATAAATTTGAAGGAGAAGGTGTATAATGCTTTAAGATGATTTAGGTATGAACTAGGGAATATAGCAATGAGAATTTTGGGAAGCTTGTGAAAGTGAAGAGGATACTAGTGGTGGAACAATAACGTTTTAGTTAGATGGTAATGAAAGGACTTAGGTGATGGGAGTGAAGGTTGAAGGAGAATGTTGTCGATTGTCGAGGAAATTGACTAGGAATGTATAAGAGTGTAAGATCATGAGAATGGTGAGTAAATTGAGTAAAAGAGATGTAGATGTCTAAGGAGGGTGTAGAAGGTCAAGGTAAAGAAGAACAAGGTTAAGGTGCTAAGAGGATGGGAAGAAATGTTTTGGTATGTCCAAGAGTTTAGGAATGATGGGTAACAAATGGAAAAGAGAGGAATTTGTGCATGGATATGCAAGGTGACTTGAGGAAGTTTTGGTAAATGAACTGAAGATGGAAAATGATGTTTATGAAGTGCTCAAACTGTTAAGGAGGGAACACTTGGGTTGGTTGATGTTTTGGTAAGGTTACAAGTTGGAAATGTAAGGAAATAAGTGCTAAGTGTTAGGAGTTTTAAAAGGATTGAGTGAATGTTTAAGTAGATCTTTGGAAATTGTTTTTGAGAGTTGGTGGAAGTTCTAAGGAGAGTTTAAGTGCCTAAATGGTATTAGGACACATGGGGGAACTTGTGGAGAAGTTTGGAGTCAAATGGGAATTTAGAAACAAAGGTCTAGAGCAGACTGACCTTGGGGACGGACCTGCAAGGTCGGTCGAGCCAGTTTACACTACCGGAAAGAGTTTCTGGAATGGACCGACCTTAGGGACCGGACTTGCAAGGTCGGTCGGGCTTGAATTTTAGGTACGGATTGAGTCTCTGGAATGGACCGAACTTGGGACCGACCTTGACAAGGTCGGTCGGGCTCAAAATTTCAACGGGGAAAAACTCTCAGGAATGGACCGACCTTGGGGACCGGACTTGCAAGGTCGGTCGGGGTAAAATTTTCAAACGGCAATAAATTCTGGAATGGACCGACCTTGGGTAAGGTCGGTCGGTAGGGTCGGTCGACCCTTAAGTTGTAAAAAAAAAAAGAAACCCTAAGAAAGTTTAGAGGTATTAATGGTACCCCATTGAGAGGGCACTGATTATTAGAGGTATAAAGACCTAAGGGATTAAGTTAAGTATAAACTAAAAAGTTTAAGGTTAAGTTGTAAGAATAAGTTGTAAAACTTAAGAGGTGTTAGGTGGGGAATCATTATGGTTAAGTAAGTTAATTAAGTTGAATTAAGTTAAGTGATTAACAACCTAAAACTGAATCAATGTTTTAGGACTTGAGAGTTTGGACTCCGGAGGAGAGTAAGCAACCAAACGACCAACGGTGAACGGTACAGTCTTCTTGTGACCTGCTTGCTAACGAGGTGTCCCTCGGCTTGTGTGCTATCTGTTTATGTGTGCCGGCTAAACAAGATAAAGCATGCAACCGGAATATTATGTTTAATGAATTGTTGTGTGATGTTTGAAAACTAACACAACTTACCGTGAGAACTTACTAACTAACATTTAGTAAGGAATTGTGTGAGACTAAGGAACGCTCCCTAATATTAGTTTGTTAAAAACCAAAAGAGGTTTAACCAACAAACATTGTCTTGAGACTTCTACTAACTAGTACTTGGGGGGAGTGAGGAACACGGGACTGACTCCGGTCATGCATGCTAAGGAAAAGGGGGTCGGTATCTAAAGCAGATCTGACTTCCGCTTAAGGACTTGTCTTCGGACTTGTTGCCTAGGGTCGGTTGCTGGCTCAGCTACACAGGACTTCCCGTCCAAGGTAGGAGGCATTAAGATGGTGCGGTAGGATCACCTAAATCCTAAATTATAAGATAAGTTATTTATTCAACCAATGGAGTTAATAGCTCATTAGCTAGGGTTGCTTTTGACCCGACAAAAATAAACATTGAGGTAAGATACAATCATTTCTATTTAAAGAGTGGTGTGTATTCTAAGATTAAGATAAGGTTTGAGATAAGTTGCAACCATTCCTATTTAAAGGATGGTTTGTAATATAAGACTGAGATAAGCTACATCCATTCCTATTTAAAGGATGGTTGCTTTCTAAGACTAAGATAAGACTAAGATTGAGGTAAGATAAGGTTGGACTGAGATTAAGAGGAAACATAACCTAAGGAGTTAAATAATTAACTCTCTAATTAAGGGAACGCATTTAAGTCGTTCATTGTGATTGAACTTTGATTGTTCATATTTGGATTGTTGTTTATTGCACTTTTTATTATGTTGTGCATCTAATCAACCTCCATGCTATCGACAATTAGTCGTCGTAGCCACGTTAGCTTGGGGGCCATGAGAGGATTGTACCAGCATTCGTGCTGACCCCCTTTGGGGGCTGTTTTTACTACATAGGTGTACGTCAGGAGGCGGCCGTCACGAGAGTAAGATGGGGTAGACGTGTTACGGGTTAAGTGTGGCCTACGAGTTGTGCATGTACACTCGTATGGCATTTTGAGTTAGTAAGATGTATAGGATGTGAGGGGATTGTAAGAAGAATATGTATTTGGTTAAGACTTGTAACTACTAATGTTCGGTATATTCTGTTAGTCAGACCGTGGCAAGGTCCTGGAATGTTTTTGTTTCCGTTGCAACGTTTGTATATATGGTGATAAGTTTGCGATAACCACGATTGGATTGAGACGGGGTGTTACAAAAAAAAAGGTAGGAAAACAACCTGAAGGATGAATTGATTGTTGCACTTGATAAATCTTCATATCATCCATCTGCATTATCCAGGCACGTCACAAGACTTGGCGACAGAAAAGTTGGCGAGGTGATGGCAATAAATCCTCCTGTGTTATGTCAACTTATTTTAGGATCAACGACTGGTGGGCGATGGCAATAAGTCCTCATGGTTTTTACCAGGAGTTATCCCTGCACAGCGGCTTGGGGGGTAATGACAATAAGTCCACATTGGGTCCAGCCAGGAGCATCGGCACGGGTTTCGGTCCCCAAAAGCATTCGAGCGTCATCAGCATCATCCGCACCATCAGCATCGTTAGCATATTAGCATACCATCAAGTCTTCACTTTTAGGTAGTCGACACCTTAGAATAGCTCGATATTACCTCATTTCGCTTATAGGTAGTCAACGCCTTAGAATACCTTGACATCATTTCATTCGTTATAGGTAGTCAACACCATAGAATAGCTTAACATCATTTCATTCATTACAGGTGGTCAACACCTTAGAATAGCTTGACATCATTTCATTCATTATAGGTGGTCAGCGCCTTAGAATAGCTTGACATCATTTCATTCATTATAGGTAGTTAACGCCTTAGAATAGCTTGGCATCATTTCATTCATTATAGGTAGTCAACGTCTTAGAATAGCTTGACATCATTTCATTACAAGTGGTCAACGCCTTAGAATATCTTGACATCATTTCATTGATTATAGGTAGTCAACGCCTTAGAATAGTTTGACATCGTTTCATTCATTATAGTTAGTCAGCGCCTTATAATAGCTTGATATCATCTCATTCATTATAGGTAGTTAACGCCTTAGAATAGCTTGACATCATATCATCCTTACAGGTGGTCGACGCCTTAGAATAGTCCGAGATTACTTCATTTTACCTTTAGGTGGTCGACGCCTTAGAATCGCTCGACATCCTTTTACCTTACTCATAGGTAGTGAGCGCCTTAGAACAGCTCGACAAAATTTGTCAGTTTTCAAACGACATACAGGGTCTTTTAGGATCCAAAAATTTGGGTATCACTCAGGCATCAACTAGCCTTTTCATTTCCATTACAAAACCTAGTTGACGGGGGGCAATCTTTTATACCCAAAATTTTAACCCCCCCAGAAGGGAGTCTCTCTAGACGCACGTATTAATAGGGTACTTTTG
The DNA here is from genome assembly GCA_023374045.1 of Limonium bicolor. Taxonomy (NCBI): domain Eukaryota; kingdom Viridiplantae; phylum Streptophyta; class Magnoliopsida; order Caryophyllales; family Plumbaginaceae; genus Limonium; species Limonium bicolor. The sequence continues at coordinate 225,488,173 of CM041779.1, forward strand.
TCAAATAGCAAGGATTCCTAATTCGATCGGCGCATTCCAGGTGCTAGGGATAGCTTAGTCATCTTCAGGGGCATTTTCATAATTTTTCAAGGCTCCTAAGCCCCCCTATGAGCTTTCTCTCTCCTCCGAAAATGGCTTAAATTGAAATATCCCAAACCTTAATTACTTTAAATAATCATGAATTAATTAAATAAAAGTAATTAATGAGAGATTAAGGAATTAAATACCCTTAAATAAGTACAAGGAAATAATATAATATTTAATTAAACCCTAAAAGTCGTTAGGAAACATAAACGAAACCTAAAACAACGTTAAGGAGGTTTAGGAAAAAGAAATATAAACGAGAATAAACCTAATCGGTTTACCTCAAAAAACGAGGTTGTGGACACCTTATAATATTATTTGGGTAATTTTAGAGGCATTGGAAATTGGTTAAACAGTCAGATTAAAGACATCACGTTTTCGCCTAAAATGGCGAAATGCAAACCAATTAGGAATTAAATTATAATTAATTAAATTTATAAATAACAATAATTATTAATGTTTGAAAATATAAATTTGGGGGACATAAAAAGATCCGTCTCGTTAAACAGGATAACGTGTCGTTAACGACAAGAAAAATGGACAAAAAAGAACTAAAAATGATATTTTAAATGTAACGTAAAAAAAATAGTAAGTGGGCCGACCCGCCCAACAGGACAGGGCCAGCCCGGTCATTTCTTTTCGCTGGCGGTAACACCAGCCCACCCCATTAACAAAAAAAAGAGAAGAGCTACTCTTCTCAACTCTTCACTTGTGGTAGCCCACTGCTTCCGCTCTAATTCTCCTCTATTCTCCATTCTCTGATTTTGCAACCCTAACTCGTCCCAAGGAACATACACGCCGTATCTCACTCATTCTCATCTACTCTTCTCCATCAGTTTTCTCGTAACCCTTGAAATACCCCAAACCTTAATGTACTAATTAATTGTGTAATTATAATTTTCTAAGGCTAATTAAGTCCTTAAGATCATTGGTGAACAAATGAAAACCAAAAAGAAAAGGAAAATGCGTAAAAGTCACAAAACGCGAAAAACGCGTATTTAATTATTTTTAGGAGGTACAACCTTCGTAAGGGTTATAAAATATTTTATACCTTAATTACACATTAATAACATGTGGGAAAATCCGGAAGAAAACGGATTCAAACCATGCGTAAAAACGCTAACGGAGTCCTAAACGCGTTTTTCGAGAAAATCCGAAAACGTGATTTTAAACAGTTAAATGACCCCGTAAAATAATAGTTGATTATGTAACAATAATTAACATAATGGGAGTATAATAACCATTAAAATTAAATAAACGAGAAAATTCCAGAAAACGGACCCGGTTAGTGAATAGTGCTAAAACCGGGTAAATTAATGGGCGTTTTCTGTAAAAGACGAAAAAACGTTCCAGTGTGTATATTAGTGGGCCGGTTTTTATTAATATAGAAACCCCTCACACATGATAGTTAACAAATTAATTAAGTCAAAAAAAAAATACAAACACCATATACCCCTTATTCTCTCTCTCTCCCTTATTTCCTTTTCCTCTCCTCTTCCTCTCTTTCTTCCTCCACCGATTTCCCTTCTCCTCTCTGCTGGTTTGGGCGTTTTTGAAGCCTTCCATGGCTACTCCATGTTCAACCTCATGCCCAAGCTCCATTTGAGCTCCAAATAAAAACAAATCACATATTCTTCTTCCTCTCATCTTCTCTATCATCCTCTCTTTTCAAAATTCCAAAGGAAGAAGTTGACCTCCATGGGTTTTTCCCATTTGAAGAGAAAATGGCACCAATGTGGAGCTTGGAGTCTCCTCTTTCTTCTAAGGTAAAAATTTCCAAGAGAAAGTCATTTTTCCTTCACCTCTTGGTGATTGATTTTTCACCATTTTGATACCTGTTTTTCTCCTTGTTCTTGAGCTCCAAATTGACCCTTCAATGGTGGAGTAATTTCCTTCTGATTCAGGAGAAAATCCCTCTTAAAAGCTTCAAAAGGTAAACCCTAATCTAGCCTTTGATTTAATTGAGTTCTAGGGTTTAGATAATTAATGGAGTGTGTTTTTGTGTTCTTGGATGGGGATGGAGTTTGGAACTCCATGCCCTTTGATCGTTTGAGAAGATGGGAGCAAGAGGAGAAATTAAAGAGACTTGTGAGATTAAGGTAAGGAATCCACCTTCAACCCTCGCTGTAATTGTTAAGTTGTTTGGGATGGGTAAACAATTAATGAACCCAAATTCATGGATTGAAAACTATGTTGGAAATGTGTTTAATTGATGTTAGAAGAGGTTTGAACTAATGAGTTGAGGGCCTTAAGAGCCTAATATTGAGAGTTTGTGATTGATAAATGTTGGTTATTGAGATTGTGGAGATTTGGTGATTATGTTGAGTTGATGAGATTGAGGATTGGTAATGTGCTGTTAGGACCCTTGAAAAGGGTGTCGCTAGATTAGGAATGAAAAGGATGGAAATTGATGAGGATGAATGTATAAGGTTGTGGGAGGTTATTGGCAAATTCTAGGAGAAATGATGTTTGATGATGGCTTTATGGATGAGAGAATTTAGGTGTGATTTGGGATGTTTAATGTGGAAAAGAAGGGGTGTGGTAGCTTGTGAAACAAGGATTGAGTGTAGGTTATTAGGAGTGCAATTCTGGGTGGAATTTGCCTTGTTAGCTGGATTTTTGGGTACATCCGAACTTCCGTCCGGACTTGGAAGTTCGGAAGCCCCGTCGTTTTCTAAATTTCTGAGTTTTGAGTTGTGTCCCGAACTTCCGTGAACTTGGAAGTTCGGACACTTGAAAAATTTTCCCAGGTTAATTTGCTTCGACTTGTGTCCGACCTTCGATGTCCGGACACAAGTTCGGACGCCCGTAATTTCTTCAGTTTTGGCCTCGACTTGTGTCGAACTTGGAAGCTCGGACACAAGTTCGGACAGGTAGAATTTTCCTTTGGTTTTTGCCTCGACTTGTGTCCGAACTTCGAAGCTCGGACACAAGTTCGGACATAGTGTATTGTGACCAAAAATTTTTTTAAGGGTAGAGGTGATACCCAATGGTGGGGATTATTAAGTGATGATGTTATAAGGTGTTAAGGATAATAAAGTGAGTTATTAATGGTAATTGAGTGGTGACAAGTTGTAATAAAAATGTAAAGTATAAACTACCGAATGGGGTTAACCATGGGCGCATTAGACGTTAAAAATTAATTACCCGATATTGATGAAGATAGTTAGATGTTATCAGTTGTTCAAAGATTTCAAGGAACATGTGATGGCACTTGAGTGCACCTTCGGTGACAGGTATGGTTTTCTTGCAACCTGTGTCCTACCAGATTACACCGGCTTGTATGCCAATGTGTTTTTCTGTGTGTTTGCGCACCTTGCAAGATAAAGCATGAAATGAGTTTACAGTAATTCATATGTGGCGTAATTAATCCGATACCGCTTAACCTTAGTTATGTGTTAAATAATAGTTAACCGACCTTAGGTTCACTAAGAGATCGGTATCGGAATAAAGTCCCAACCCATGGGAACGTTCTAACTACGGCTATCCGTGCGTTATTGTATGTTGTGACAATGCGTGATGTATGTGACTTGTTTAATATGTTGTTGTTGTTGGATACTGTTATCCGTGTGTTGAAATGGGATATGATTTCCCTTATGTGTCTAACCGAGTTAGTAACACTATGTGATGTATGTATGTGATAAGTTCCATAAGGGAACCTCTAACTATAAGTAATGTTATGTATGGAGAGGAATCCGGGTGTCCCGGTTGCGCGTATTGTTTGGGAGTTAATATATATATGTGAACTAACTCCCATCCTGTTATGTTAGGGTTGTCTTCCTTCATTGGATTTTGACCTCCCACTAGCTTAGCCAAAGCTTACCTACCCGACCTCCACATCGGGCTAGGAGGGAAATTATGTAATGTTGGTAGGGTGTTGAAGCTTAAGTTCGCTTCGACTCCCTCTTTGTTATGTTACGGTTGTTCTTCCTCCTTGAATTACAACCGCCCACAAGCTTAACCAAGGCTTACCTAACTCATCACTATTGGAGCTAGGGGGAAATTGTGTATGTTGTGATCGGTCCTATACGAGGCCGCCACTCAAGTAAAGGAAATGTAAGTATGTTGTGCTTGGGCTTATATCACCCCGGCACTCCCTAAGTAAAGTTTATGTACCCTAAGAAGAGAGAAACTAAGTTGTGTATGTTACAAATCGAAGTGTGTTGTTATGTTGTGTGTGCTAACCTTGTGTTTGTATCCCATTAATGGATGTTTGATCATACGCATGTTACATGTGAGTTTGGGTATGCTTGAAATAAAATCAATCGCATGCTAAGACGACAATTAGTTGTGTGTGGCCCGGTAGCATACGGGCTGCGGGATTACCATACCAGCAAAGGTGCTGACCCCCTTTGGGGGCTCTCGTTACTTTACAGGTACAACGGAGCTGGAAGCCGTTCGAGAGTAGGATGGGTAGTTGTTGTACATGGGTAGACATTCAAATTGAACATGTATTGTAGGTGTAGTAAGACCGAAATTGTATCGGCGTTAGATAGTAAGTACTCGGTACAGTTGTAATATAAGTGTATGATGAATGTTGGACATGGAACGGGATTAATGTGTAGATGCTCGGGAGTTTAGTCCAACAGACCGGTACGATGTATGTATGTTAGCCTTGTTAGCCACGTGGGTGGCTAACGGCGTGTAACACCAAAGAGTCGAGTTATGTTGTGAGTTGTGATTTCCGCTGCAAAGTATTGTTAAGTGTGCTATTTGTAGTTGGGGTGTTACAAAAAGTGGTATCAGAGCGAAGTATCGCTCTGATGACTGAAATACCGAGCTTAGGAAGTACCGAGTTAAGAGTTTAGTACCTTGGGTTAAGGGTTGAATGATAGCGTGAGGAGTACGCTAGTTAGGGAAATACCAGTGTGTACTGTATACCTATAGTATCCATCCCGCCCTCCACAAACCCTATTTTATAACTCGGGAAAGAACGCCAGAGAGATGAGAGTCATCTCTTACTCGGGAAAACCCGATCTGGCAGTTGATATTTACCCCTGTAAGTACGGAGGACCTGTCAAACGGTAGATCCGAAAGGTGTGATCCCGAAGACGGTCTCCATTTTAACAATATTAACCGCTCATGTTAGCGAAAAGTGAAGAATCTTATGCACAAGAGAATGGAATTGCCAGCACCCTGGGTCGACATGCGGAGCAGTCGAGGACAACCAGCTTGCAACACACCAAGCGTGCAACAGGCAAGGAGCGAGGTAATGAAACCCGAGACGAATGTCTACGGGACTACAAGTTGACTAATACACCGACGGTATAGCAACCGACCAAGGAACTACAACGTAGTACGAGGAGGATACAATACTAAGAAAAAGGGGTCTCCCAGAATGGGAACCACCCTAGTTAATGGCTATCATGTGAAGACAGTGTGAAGAACCCGGAAGATTTGTTGTTAAGACTGCAAGATCAAGCAAGGGCCAACTAGGCCATTGATGTTAGTGCGGATGAAAACACTACCGCAACCAGTGTGTATTGAACCGATAACCAATTAGCAGGGCGCACTTGCCATGGCAAGTGCTGCTACAACAAGGTTGTGTGGGATATTTTTTTTTGCAACTACAAGTACTCAGTAAAGCACCATGAAGTTAAGTGGGATTATCATAACCGTGGAAGGGCTTATTAGCCTGACCTCAGTGCTTGGAAACACACCAGTCAGCAGGAAGCTAGACTCGGATAAGGCAAGAATGTTGTAAAACCACGAAAATTTTTCTTCCAACCTAAATTTATTTTCAAACTCTGTTCAAAATCAAATTTTCCTTCAAACCCATTTTATTTCAATACCAACCTTCTTTCTAAACCAAACCAAAAGACCTACACGGCCTCAATGCCACATGGTAGGTAAGTATTACCTAGTTACTTTTAAATAACCGGATGGCAACCGGTAAACCCAAGGGTAACAACCCGGGGAAATGGATGGAGTTCATGATAATACAACAGTGAATAACTTTCCCTTGATTAAGTTCGGGAAGCATGAAATGGCCATATTATCAACAGTGATAAATTAAGAGGAGCATTGAAACAGAATACTTCACTTAGGCGTGTGACGGACACTACGAGTATACCAACTGTAATGTGGGATGACCGCACTCCGATAGGAGCTTGTGGGCCTGACAGACCCTCTTATGGGATTAGTCGGGTAAGTAGCAATGTATCAGTAGGGTACCCCACGTATGTATACGAGTGGAGTCTGGAACACGGGAAGTAGTCGACTCCATACTACGGTCCGAAGTAAAAGGCAAGCGAGAGTAATGGATTACATCGAATGGTTGAAGTAAAGGAACCCAGTTAAGTCAACGAGGCTAAGGAATCAGTGAACTTATTGTAAGGAAATATTTAAAGGTGAATGAGGCGAAGTGCACTGGTTAGTAAGTAAAGACGTCACATATGTCTTAAGAATCCTGAAGGATGAACATAATAGCTGGAGTAAGTACCCAGCCTAATATGGCGAGGGCAGATGCCTACTATGATCGTTAATGTGCAATGATCGGGATGAGACTCCCGAAGTGATCACTTGAATAAGGGAATATCAATCTCACTGGAAATGATATTAACCCAGCGAAGAACGCAAGGGATGTAGCTATGAAACGTACTCACAAGTGCGAGCCGGATATAATGGCATGACCTAGTAACACCCAGGAACTATCCTTAAAAGGGTGTTTGGGTCAACAATGGTTGAACGAATAATGTGGCAGAAATGCAAGGGTTGAGACTAACACCCAGTTTAAACATAAGTCGTCAGGAGGAAGTCTGACATCCTTGAAGGAGCATACCATGAAAGGAACACGACCTTGTCATGGAGCTCAATGCAACCTATAAAACCATGTAATTTTGTACAGAGAAGTAAATGTGTGTGGATAGCCTACAAGAGCAAAGCTCGAGGCAATAAGGCTTATGAGCCACAAGTAGAATGTGTTCAAAAAATGTTATTGATCACAGAAGTTTATGTAATATAAGTAAGTAAAGCGGATAACGAACCACTGCTTAAAGAGTGGGGATACCTCGTGATATGTGAAACCACAACAGCGGTAGTTATGTGAACTAAGTTCAGGGAATATGTTAAGAGTTGACTATGTTGCTATTACCCAAGAATGATGTGAGTAGGAATAATACGAAAGGAGTGTTGCACCAGTTGTGGAGACCGGAAGAGTAATAAGTCTGATAACAATCACCATAGGTGTGTGATGCTAAATGTGTGATGAACAACGCTCAGTGAGCACAAAGACTCGAAGAATAAAGCATTCAGTAATCAGCCAAATAAATGGCAAAACGCTGTGTAGTGGCGAAAGCTAAAATAACAGGGATGCAGTGTAAGTTAATGTTATGCAATGAGTAAGAACACGGTGCACAGTAAGCGACCGTTGTAGAAGTATTGTTAAATAATAATGTGCCAAATAAGACCAGTTATGAGTGAAACTCAATGAACATACAAGTAAGTGATGATAAAAAGACTGGGCAATAAGCCAGTAATTAATACTATGTGATAAGGAAAGCAGTGTGAATTCCTATTGCAATCGCATAAGAGATTACTGTCAAGAGTTTACGCCTCTGCACTCTGTGGACTGAGTGTTGGTATTGCGCTTGCACGGTAATAATCGAGTGAGATAGCTAGGAATTGGAAATGTTAAATGTGATAGAAGAACAAGACTTATGGTGTGATAAAACCGATGCACAAGACAAGCACGGTCGTACCAATCAAAAGGTACTTGGTTGACATAAGCGGCTACTGTAGCACGATTATTAAATATCGGTATGGAATATACCTCAAGTGTTGGAAATGATCGACAGAGTACACAAAGGTAGTAGCTCAGACTTAACCGGCAATAAGTCGGAAGAAATCAAGTAAGTTATTGTGGAATACAGTGGGTTATCATGGAAGTGGATAGTAAGTCTGTAACTCACCGAGTTCGCTCATGGTAGTGATACCACACATCGGTGAGAAATCATTATTACCAAGATGAAGGTGATAATCGAAGATATACAATACAGTAAGAATAATGTATAGGGCAAACTAAGCTTTAAATTATCAAGAGTTGCGCAGCAGAAACTGGTGAACCAGTGATTCAAATATTGAATACGAATAGTGAACATGAGTGAATGGCAAATTAATGATGCCTAAAAGCCTCACAGGCCAGAATCGAAACCAGTTAAGAGTTAAAACAAACTCTAGTGAGAATTCTTGGTTATGGGACTAAACCGCCATATGGCTAAGACCCTCAAACCAGAACACATTGTGTAATAAAACCGCGTGGAGATAAAAACACTTCACGATGGTAGAATGTTCTAAACCAGTGATTAACTGATTGATTACGTGGGTGTAATCCCTTTTAAGGGGGGTAGAGCGCAGAACCACTTAGTGTCTTCTACCGTACAAGTGTACGTGAACTATGATGTGCATAGCACAAAATGATTTTGTTTTGACGATTGGTGCGCGTGTTACATAAACATACGCATTATTCATGGTTAATTGTGGTAATTGCGCACAGAAGATGCGAATACCATTGCGATAAGTGTGTTTATTGTGTCAACAAATGTGTGTGAAAGTATAAGTATAAGAGAGTAGAAAAAACTCCCGGGGAACTAAAACCCCGACAGTGCATGTTCATAAGATACCCAATGTAATATTGTGTATTATATTTGATAAAAATATATATATATGGATATATGTATATTACACAGTATTGTGATTTATGAAGAGGTATGACACCAACGTAGAACCTAGTGAGAATTAAATTCCCTAGGTAACTTGATTTAAAAATAAATCGGGAAGTTGATTGATGGACATAGCTCCACCCTTGGAGATGTAATGATTACGACTAGATGGATTAGAAGATAGAAAATGGTACATGCTTGAATTAGTTGTTGTTTGAAAATGAAGTGGGAGGTGAAACTTGATTCATGAGATCAAGGGAAGCCGAACACAAATTGGGGTGGAAAGATAGTTCAACTCTGATGCTGATCACATTAGGGTTGGATGATTCTTGAAACTCCCTATAAGTGGTCACAAATAATCACATCAAGAATAAGATGCAGTTAACAATAATTGGACTTGGAGTTGTATTGAATTTTCAAAAGAATTCTAAAATTGGGTTTCAAATTCTCAATGGTATTTTCAAGACATCATTAATATTTTTAAGATTCTTAAACGGTATTTTCAAAGGAAGGACTACTTTTATGTGACCTTGTAAAGGATTTTCGATTAAGATCCTTCCAATAAAGGATTTCGTTATACTTAACCTCGTAGAGGGTATTTTCCTACTACTTGCTCACGAGCTGAGGACGTATGAGCCTTTGTCTTAGGACCGGTGACATGAGAAGTATATTTTAAAGATGTATGCAATTGTTTTGATCTCCCAAAGGAACGGGGACCAGAGAGTCCATCGCGACCGGTTCTGCGGGATCATGTTATATGTACTCTACATGGGTCTCGAACTATGAAGAGATGGAAAAGGAAAAGGAATTTCTGGTTGATATACATGCTATGACATGTTGTGTGGTATGTGTAGTAATTATTATTTTGGACCTTGAGTCCTAATGTGATTGAATCCGAAAGTGTTATGTTACCTAGACCATGTGTCTAAAGGTTGTTATGTACCCAGACCTAAGAGTCTAAGGGTTGTTATGTATGTATAATGTTGTTAAGGTACCCGGACCATTAAGTCCGAGGTTACTAAGTATGTTATGTATGTATGGATGTGTTACCCGGACCATCAAGTCCGAGGTTGTGATGTAAAACATGTTTGTTATGGAAGTTTATGTTATAAGTAATCCCCGTATTCTAACCAATGATGCGTGGGAAGTGTGAACTTCGAGGATGAAGTTCTTTTAAGGGGGGTAGATTGAAATACCCAAACCTTAATGTACTAATTAATTGTGTAATTATAATTTTCTAAGGCTAATTAAGTCCTTAAGATCATTGGTGAACAATTGAAAACCAAAAGAAAAAGAAAATGCGTAAAAGTCACAAAACGCGAAAAACGCGTATTTAATTATTTTAGGAGGTACATAACCTTTGTAAGGGTTATAAATATTTTTATACCTTAATTACACATTAATAACATGTGGGAAAATTCCGGAAGAAAACGGATTCAAACCATGCGTAAAAACGCTAACGGAGTCCTAAAACGCGTTTTTCGAGAAAATCCAAAACGTGATTTTAAACAGTTAGATGACCCCGTAAAAATAATAGTTGATTATGTAACAATAATTAAACATTAATGGGAGTATAATAACCATTAAAATTAAATAAACGAGAAAATTCCGGAAAACGGACCCGGTTAGTGAATAGTGCTAAAACCGGGTAAATTAATGGGCGTTTTCTGTAAAAGACGAAAAAACGTTCCAGTGTGTATATATTAGTGGGCCGGTTTTATTAATATAGATAACCCCTCACACATGACTAGTTAACAAATTAATTAAGTAAAAAAAAAATACAAACACCACTTATACCCCTTATTCTCTCTCTCCTCCCTTATTTCCTTTTTCCCCTCTCTCTCTTCCTCTTTCCTCTCTTTCTTCCTCCACCGATTTCCCTTCTCCCTCTTGCTGGTTTGGGCGTTTTTGAAGCCTTCCATGGCTACTCCATGTTCAACCTCATGCCCAAGCTCCATTTGAGCTCCAAATCAAAAACAAATCACATATTCTTCTTCCTCTATCTTCCTCTATCATCCTCTCTTTTCAAAATTCCAAAAGGAAGAAGTTGACCTCCATGGGGTTTCCCCATTTGAAGAGAAAATGGCACCAATGTGGAGCTTGGAGTCTCCTCTTTCTTCTAAGGTAAAAATTTCCAAGAGAAAGTCATTTTTCCTTCACCTCTTGGTGTAATTGATTTTTCACCATTTTTGATACCTTGTTTTTCTCCTTGTTCTTGAGCTCCAAATTGACCCTTCAATGGTGGAGTAATTTCCTTCTTGATTCAAGGGAGAAAATCCCTCTTAAAAGCTTCAAAAGGTAAACCCTAATTCTAGCCTTTGATTTAATTGAGTTTCTAAGGGTTTAGATAATTAATGGAGTGTGTTTTTGTGTTCTTGGATGTTGGGATGGAGTTTGGAACTCCATGCCCTCTTGATCGATTTTGAGAAGATGGGGAGCAAGAGGAGAAATTAAAGAGACTTGTGAGATTAAGGTAAGGAATCCACCTTAAACTCGTTGTAATAGTTTAAGTTGTTTGGGATGGGTAAACAAATTAATGAACCCAAATTCATGGATTGAAAACTATGTTGGAAATGTGTTTAATTGATGTTAGAAGAGGTTTGTGAACTAATGTTGAGTTGAGGGCCTTAAGAGCCTAATATTGAGAGTTTGTGATTGATAAATGTGGTTATTGAGATTTTGGAGATTTTGGTGATTATGTTGATGTTGATGAGATTTGAGGATTGGTAATGTGCTGTTAGGACCCTTGAAAAGGGTGTGGCTAGATTAGGAATGAAAAGGATGGAAATTGATGAGGATGAATGTATAAGGTTGTGGGGAGGTTATGGCAAAATTCTAGGAGAAAATGATGTTTGATGATGCTTTATGGATGAGAGAATTTAGGTGTTGATTTGGGATGTTTAATGTGGAAAAGAATGGGTGTTGGTAGCTTGTGAAACAAGGATTGAGTGTAGGTTTATTAGGAGTGCAATTCTGGGTGGAATTTGCCTCTGTTAGCTGGATTTTTGGGTACGTCCGAACTTCCGTCCGGACTTGGAAGTTCGGACATGCCCCGTCGTTTTCTAAATTTTCCGAGTTTTGAGTTGTGTCCGAACTTCCGTCCGAACTTGGAAGTTCGGACACTTGAAAAATTTTCCCAGGTTAATTTGCTTCGACTTGTGTCCGACCTTCGATGTCCGGACACAAGTTCGGACGCCCGTAAATTTTCTTCAGTTTTGGCCTCGACTTGTGTCCGAACTTGGAAGCTCGGACACAAGTTCGGACAGGTAGAATTTTCCTTTGGTTTTTGCCTCGACTTGTGTCCGAACTTCGAAGCTCGGACACAAGTTCGGACATAGTGTATTGTTGACCAAATTTTTTTTTAAGGGTAGGAAGTGATACCCAATGGTGGGGATTATTAAGTGATGATGTTATAAGGTTGTTAAGGATAAATAAAGTGAGTTATAATGGTAATTGAGTGGTGAAAAGTTGTAATAAAATGTAAAGTATAAAACTACCGAATGAGGTTAACCATGGGCGCATTAGACGTTAAAAAATTATATTACCCCGATATTGATGAGATAGTTATGATGTTATCAGTTGTTCAAAGATTTTCAAGGAACATGTGATGGCACACTTGAGTGCACCTTCGGTGACAGGTATGGTTTTCTTGCAACCTGTGTCCTACCGGATTACACCGGCTTGTATGCCAATGTGTTTTTCTGTGTGTTTGCCACCTTGCAAGATAAAGCATGAAATGAGTTTACAGTAATTCATTATTGTGGCGTAATTAATTCCGATACCGCTTAACCTTAGTTATGTGTTAAATAATAGTTAACCGACCTTAGGTTCACATAAGAGATCGGTATTCGGAATAAACGTCCCAACCCATGGGAACGTTCTAACTACGGCTATCCGTGCGTTATTGTATGTTGTGACAATGCGTGATGTATGTGACTTGTTTAATATGTTGTTGTTGTTGGATACTGTTATCCGTGTTGTTGAAATGGGATATGATTTCCCTTATGTGTCTAACCGAGTTAGTAACACTATGTGATGTATGTATGTGATAAGTTCCATAAGGGAACCTCTAACTAATAAGTATATGTTATGTATGGAGAGGAATCCGGGTGTCCCGGTTGCGCGTGTATTTGGGAGTTAATATATATATGTGAACTAACTCCCATCCTATTATGTTAGGGTTGTCTTCCTTCATTGGATTTCGACCTCCCACTAGCTTAGCCAAAGCTTACCTACCCGACCTCCACATCGGGCTAGGAGGGAAATTATGTATAATGTGGTAGGGTGTTGAAGCTTAAGTTCGCTTCGACTCCCTCTTTGTTATGTTACGGTTGTTCTTCCTCCTTGAATTACAACCGCCACAAGCTTAACCAAGGCTTACCTAACTCATCACTATTGGAGCTAGGGGGAAATTGTGTATGTTGTGATCGGTCCTATATGAGGCCGCCACTCAAGTAAAGGAAATGTAAGTATGTTGTGCTTGGGCTTATATCACCCCGGCACTCCCTAAGTAAAGTTTATGTACCCTAAGAAGAGAGAAACTAAGTTGTGTATGTTACAAATCGAAGTGTGTTGTTATGTTGTGTGTGCTAACCTTGTGTTTGTATCCCATTAATGGATGTTTGATCATACGCATCTTACATGTGAGTTTGGGTATGCTTGAAATAAAATCAATCGCATGCTAAGACGACAATTAGTTGTGTGTGGCCCGGTAGTATGCGGGCTGCGGGATTACCATACCAGCAAAGGTGCTGACCCCTTGGGGGCTCCCATTACTTTACAGGTACAACGGAGCTGGAAGCCGTTCGAGAGTAGGACGGGTAGTTGTTGTACATGGGTAGACATTCAAATTGAACATGTATTGTAGGTGTAGTAAGACCGAAATTGTATCGGCGTTAGTTAGTAAGTACTCGGTACAGTTGTAATATAAGTGTATGATGAATGTTGGACATGGAACGGGATTACTGTGTAGATGCTCGGGAGTTTAGTCCATCAGACCGGTACGATGTATGTATGTATGTTAGCCTTGTTAGCCACGTGGGTAGCTAACGGCGTGTAACACCAAAGAGTCGAGTTATGTTGTGAGTTGTGATTTCCGCTGCAAAGTATTGTTAAGTGTGCTATTTGTAGTTGGAGTGTTACAACCCTAAACTGGAACGAGGAACATGCTGCGCCGCGCCTCTATCTATTTCTCTTCTTCAATCTTCTTCTGAATCATTTTCTCTCGGTCAACAACCATAACCGGTGAACTGGCAATCAACTACACACGTCGATTCTCTTTTCGTTGTCTGAGGTGTTCTCTTTGGCCGAATCTTGAGCAGAGCCGCGAAAGAGCACAAAAAGGAGGCCAAATCTGGAGCCGAGAGTTAGAGTCAATCACCTCTGAAGATTATCAAAGGTGTAAATCAGCAGATTTGGTTTTCGTTTTCTTGTTTTTTTTGTCCGGTTTGGACCTAGATTCAAAACCGAAAATTAGGAAGCAAACCTCATTCTTCCCCCCTGAACTCGGCATTATTGAAGCCATTTTTTTATTTCAGAAACTTGTAAAATTTCTGTTTATTATGTGCGATGATGAGTGGCGTTGGTGTTTAAAAAATCCGAATTTATAGACTACAAACACCATTTCATACATGGACATTAGATCTAAAGTTTGTGGATTTTGTGTGGAAATTGATGAACCCTAAATCGGGTTAGGGTTTCGAATTTCCAAGAGGAATTTTTATGTGTGGCAAGATTGGAATTATAGATAGAATAAGTTAGGGTTTCTGAAATTAAATGAGTCGAGGTTCTACGAATCTGAATTTAGAGTTTCTGCGATGAAATTAATTCAGGGTTTCTGAGATTAAAATTGAACTTGGAGAAAGTAAACTTAGGGTTCTGAATTTGTGTGGTTACAAATTGATTTGGGGCTAAACTATAATTATGAGAAAATTATGGGTGAATTGGAAAATCTGAGAAATTTTGGGTCGAATTGGAAATTATTGGAAAATGATGGGTGAAAGTGTGAATTTCCGAAATTGAGGGCAAAAGCATGAATTTGTAAAATCTGAGGCACTTTTACAATTCTAGAAAAAAAATTTCGAATGAGAACTTGAATTAATCAATGACTGGCAGTTTCTTTTATAAGAGGTAATTAGACATTCCTAAAGTAATCAATCGCTATATAGGTGGAAATGAGTTAATGATAGTACATTAACTAGACCTTAGAGACTTTGAATTAACTTGTAATTTGGAATTAGGCCGAATGGGTGGATTAAGTTATTTACTTAGGGAAGGTGGGTTAACGGAGCCCATTGAGATAATAAAAGAAAACATGATGTGGGCTCCAGACTTAATTATATTCTAAAATGGCATAAGCCCAAGTTAGTAATATAACAAAAAAGGATTAGATTGAATTGGGTCAGTTTAGATGATCAAATGGTAAATTAGTAACTTGTAAATGGACTAATATTTTTAGGTATATAGGTTGATGAGTTAAAAATTGGTAAGGAGTTTGTTTAATAAAAATCGATATTAATTGAAAGTGTTTAAGTGGATATTATTTATACATATATAGATATGTAATGGAATTATATTTGGAGTTTCGGGAGCATACATGTACATGTAAGCAAATAAATATATATATGTTAGACGATTCGAATGAAATGGATTTTTATTAATCATAAGGGATTTAGAAAGTTAGGAGGATATGGATGTATATATTCTTGCAACATTGAATTTATGGGAACATACTTATATATGATATGTGTGTAGTAAATGTTACATGACGATTAGTGTAAAATAAGTATGACGTTGAAACTTATGACAAATACATAAGTATACACACACACATCAATATATATATATATATATATATATCTGTGTGTGTATATAATTGAAGGATCGGAACTCTAGAACAATTAATTAGAGGTTGGAATGATACAGTTAATATAATATTAATGAAATACCCAAATTTAGATATGGTGTTTAAATGATAAACTAAGATATAAGGAGGCTAAATAATGCCTTAGAAACATTAAGAAACATTTCGAATCAAAGAAGATATAAGGAAACACCAAAAGAGCAGTTTAAGCAAAAACGTGCTCTCTGCTTGGAGAGACTTGGGAGAGTACCCAAATATTGTTCTAAGACCTTATTAATATCCTAATGGTCATTTTAAATCAATTACCAAAGAAAACCAAGCTTGAAAACAAGTTAAAACACAAAATGTGCTTTAAGGAGTCTGAAAGCACGTTTTTGAAAAATTGTCTTGTAAATGAGTTTTGAATGGCTAAATGTCCATCATTACTCTTTAATTAACATGTGTACTATATAGTATCACATTTGGAAGTCTATATCAATGGGAAATCAAATATTTCACAACAATGTGCCTTGTTTTGATGAATAGTGATTAATTAATTAAGCTAGTTTATAACATAAGTCTATATAAGTGAGAAATTTGGTCAACAAAGACTTAATTACCCTCATTACTAAAAGGGGGCCGGTTTCTTAGGAGGTGAGTCATCACCTTCATGAGTCATTAAGCAAATAAGAGAGCAAATGAGAGTTATAAAGTAAAAACACTATTCACCTTTTACATAAATATCACTTTATTAGTTCTCTCTCTCCTCACTTCTTCATTCTCCTTTGTTTTCCCACGGTTTGAGCTGCTCTATCCCTTCTCCATTAACGTGAAGCTCTTCTCCATGCTAGCTCCACCTTCTCTTGCACACAACTCACTCATTTTAGCTCCAAATCCAAAACAAAATACATATTCTTAGTTAGCTCAAGCTCCTCCTTTCTATCTTTTCAAAACTCCAAGAGCTTCATTTTGGTGCCAAGTCAAACCACCATTAGAGGAGGAAATTCAAGTTTGGAGACTCCATTGGCATCTCCATTCTCTTAAGGTAAAGAAAGTGTAAGAAAATCTAGGTTTCCACCATTTTCTTCACATGTCCGAAAATTAGTGCTCATGGGACTCCATGTTTATGCCTTGTTCTAGCTTGTTTCTACTCTTCAAAGGAGAGAGGAGGTCCTTCTTGCTTCATATCCAAGTTTGTCTTGAGAAACCAAGGTAAAACAATCACATTAATACCTTAAAGCATATTTTTAACCTAGGGTTTGTCCCTTAGGGTTAATGTTATCTAGTACTCATTGGAGTCATTGGATATTGGTTAGAACATTGGCAAGGAGATACACATTGGTGACCGAGATTGAACAAAGAAAAACCTAAGGAAGAAAGCTTTTAAGCTTGTGAGAGAACAAGGTAAATTACTTACCTTAAGGTGTTTTGTTGTTTAAGGGAATGGGATTTAGGTATGTGATGAGTTTAGTAGAGAGCTTACATTAGAAAAGGTTATATAAAACCTAGGAGAAACAATGACTATACTTGTGAACTTGTGACTAAGGAGCAAATGAGAAAAAGAGATAGTTTAAGAATATCAAGGTGAAGTACAAGAAGCATTTTATTTCAATGGGAGCCTTGTTGAGTGTATTCGCAGGTTGAAGGCATATATATGTGGAAATTCAGTGGTTAAGATTATTGTCATTTAAGGGCCTAAGTGCCAAGCATTTTAAGTTTAAGCACTATATGATGATGTGGTGTGGTTTTGGTGTAAATTGGGTGTTAAGGTGTTGTGGTGAGAATTGTGTGATGTTGGTTGTTTGATGGAGAAAAGCGATGTATTAGGTGGTATTATATACTAGAGAACCTATGGCAAAATTTAAAGGAGAGCTTAAGTGTTTAAGACATTCTAAGGGAATTTAATGACCAAGGAGGTACTAGGTTGTTCTATAGGTTGTCTTGATGAAAAAGGGTGAGTTAAGGTGTTTAATGAGTTATAATGACTTAGGCATTACTATGAAGGATTTAGAAAGCAAGAGAATGTATTTGAGTATTTAGGACTTAGGCAAATGTTGGTGCACAACTAAGAAGGAAATAATGTGTTGATGATGGAAGTTTAACTTGTGAAGGAACTTTTAGTAAATGCTTAAAAGAGTTTAGATAGTGAGAGATGCTTGGGAGATGATGTTATAGTGGTGAAGAAAACATTTGGCATAGTGGTTACATTAGGTATGAACCACCACCTAGAAACCTAGAGGAAAGCATTACAAGTGTAGCATTATTACAAGGAAAATGCATAATGACTAAGGTGGATTTTGGTGAATGATTTATGTGTTTAGAGGAGGGCTTAAGGTGTATTTGAGGTGCCCAAATGAGGTTATAGCATATTAGAATATATGAGGAGAAGTTTGGAGTTGAAAAGAGAATTTAGAAACAAGGTTCTGGAGCCGACCGACCTTAGGACCGGACTTGCAAGGTCGGTCGAGCTCAGTTTACACTACCGGAGAAAGTTTCTGGAATGGACCGACCTTGGGACCGGACTTGCAAGGTCGGTCGGGCATGTATTTGTACGGTAATAAGTCTCTGGAATCGACCGGACATAGGACCGGACTTGCAAAGGTCGGGCTGGTCGGTCGGGTAGAATTTTCAAACGGTGAAGGTTCTGGAATGGACCGACCTTAGGTAAGGTCGGTCGGAAGTCCGTCGGGCCTAAAATTAAAAAAAAAAAAAAAGAAATTTTGAATTCTAAGAATGGCATGGGTAATAAGGTATGCCTTTGGTAGGGTAGTAATGATTGGGACCCTAAGAACTTAAGAAATTAAGTTAAGATTAAGTATAAGTTTTTGTTTAATGTTAAGTTTGTAAGCTAAGTGGCAAGAACTTGAGAGGTTATTAAATGGGAATCTTTAGAGACCAAGTGAGTTAAGTAAGGTCAAATAACTAATGACCTAAAAATGAATGAATGTTTAGGTTTGTGAATTGGGACCCCGAAGAAGGTTAAACAAACAACGATCGACGGTGAACGGTACAGTCCTTCTTGTGACCTGCTTGCTAACGAGGTGTCCCTCGGCTTGTGTGCTATCTGTTTATTGCTATGACTTAAATAAGATAAAGCATGCAACCGGTTATATTTATTCTCGTTTGGTTGTGTTGTCTTTACACTAACCCGCGAGATGTGAGATGGTTACTAACCAAGTTTAGTACTTACTGAGTTAAGAATAAGAGTTAAGTTGATGGTTGTTGGTTAATGCCCGTTAGGCTTAGCTAGCACATGGTGTTTAAGATGTCTACTAACTGGAACTTGAGTGAGGAAACCCGGGACCGATCTCCGGTCATGCATGCTAAGGAAAAAGGGGGACGGTATCTGAATCAGATCCGCCCTCCGCTTAAGGACTTGTCTTCGGACTTGTAGCCTAGGGCCGGTTGCCGGCTCAGCTACGCTGGACTCCCGTCCAGAGTAGGTGGCATTAAGATGGTGCGGTGGATCACCTAAATCCCAGGTTCGAATTAAGCTACAACCAATCCCTTCCAGGAAAGGTTTGTATACTGAGGTTAAGATTAAGATTGAGATTAAGATTAAGGTAAGGTAAGGAACTGAGATTAAGGAAATGAGGACTAAGGAGGGGGTTACTAACCCACTTGGTAAGGGAACGCTTGAGTCGTTCATTGCTTGTGAACTATATATGTTCATCTGTGGTTATTGTTATTGCACTTCATATTATGTTGTGTATGTAATCAATTTCCATGCTATCGACAATTAGTCGTCGTAGCCCCGTTAGCTTGGGGGCCATGAGAGGGTGTACCAGCATTCGTGCTGACCCCCTCGGGGGCTATTTTTACACTTGCAGGTAAGAGGCCCATGAGGACGCACTACGAGAGTAGGAGCGGTTAGTCTTAGGGTGGGACATTTATTTTGAGTTCGGGTTGCGCCTGTGCACCCGACTGTTTTATATTAAACTGATGTAAGTTGAGATTATGTTTGAGATACTAGTACTCGGTTGGTTGTGGCATTATGGATGGTGATGTTTGAGTTGGATAAGTATTTTGGTTAGTGTGTAAATGTTAAGCCGGTATATTCTAACGATCAGACCGTGGCAAGGTCCAGGTGTTGTTTATTTCCGCTGCGACGTATTCGATTAAGTGTTCAGATTGCGATAACCACGATAGGCTTTGGATGGGGTGTTACAAAAAGTGGTATCAGAGCGTAGTTACGCTCTGATCAAGAAATACCGGACATGAGTAACCACCGAGTTAGGATATAAGTTAAGGAATAAGTGTTGGGTTAAGGGTGTGAGAAGTTAGAGTGAGTAGAGTCAGATGACCACTAATAAGTGGATTGTCTTTACCGTCTACGGACGTTATAAACTTACTACTAAAACAATGGTGAGTACGAATCTAATGTAAGTTATGCTTGTTCAGATGGCAGGACGCCCTAGAGGAGGCCGAGGTCGCGGCGGGGTGAGGATACTTCAGGGATACCTGGAGGGCAGACGATCGCAGAGATCGTAGCTGCCGCTTTAGGGCATATGGGCTATCAGCCTGGTGTGGGTGCACCACCTCCACCGCCACAACCTAGGGAACCAAACTGGGTGAAGAGTCTAGCAGATCTTCGACCCGCTCATTTTAAGGGGGAGACCGATCCCGCCAAGCTTGAGGCGTACATCTCCGAGCTGGAGACCGCCTTCGAGACCCTTGATGTCCCTGCTGGGATCAAGGTGCGCTTAGCTGCTTTCTATCTGAAGGGGGCGGCAGGCGATTGGTGGAAGCTGGTGAGGGCCGAGCATGTGGCCAATCCAGAGTTCGGCTGGGAGCAGTACACCGCCTTGCTACGAGCAAAGTACTACCCCGCCCATGTCCAGACGAAGAAGCGCTTGCAGTTAGATGCGCTTAAGCAGCGGACAAGATGACAGTGGACGAGTATTACTCAGAGTTCACTGCCTTGCTCCGTCTTCTGCCAGGTCTAGGGTATTCTGACCAGATCTTGGTGGACCGCTTCTATGGCGGGCTTAGCCATCGACTCCGCTACGGCATGGGGCCGACGAGTTACACTACCTTGTAAGGAGTGATTATCATTTGCCGTGCTAAGGTTGGATTTTACCGTCCAGCTGAGGGACGAGGAGAATGCTAAGAGGAAGAGTGCTGGTAAAAGCTCAGAGAGTCAAGGGCAAGGAGGGTACAAGAAACAAAAGTACCAGCCTCAGGCCCAGAAAATCAGAACCCGAAAGGGAAGGAGGAAAAGGAGAAGGCTTCGGAAGAGCCATTGAAGCTGACATATGCTATTGCAGCTACACCGAACGCTGAAAGGACGCCAAAGGGATCTGAACTGGGAGAGGGGGAGCCGGTGGTGGCTACCAGCGACGCTTCATCTGTAGATGGTGTCACAAGGACCACCCCGGGCTCGACTGTAAGGGGAATAAGGTGGAGTGCAACTTCTGTGGAGTGTATGGACACCGGGCATACGAGTGTTACCGGAATCCTGCTAGCAGAGCCTATAGGCCCGATACCAGGGGCAAGGGCAAGACCGATCAGGGAGCTGGATCTGACGGTCAGAGGAAAGTGCAGCAGCCGGCGGACAAGAACCCACGGGTGACCCAGAAGACGGGGCCCACTCTACACATGGTGGACCGGGACGATGAGCCTGAGCCCTCATCGAGGCCAGGTACCACTATAACCATTTAGTAATAAAACTACCTGCTTACCGCATTATCATGCATGTTTGGTGAAATAAATGAGTTAAGTAAGAATAAGATGAGATTAGAACTAAGTAAGATATAACCTACTACCACTTTAGGAAGATTCAAATCTGCTACCCTATACCATCTACATCTAACCCGGAGCACACCGACATCGAAACCATACACTTTCCAACCGAACAATGTCAGGTTATCCGCCCAGGTATGATTTTATTAAGGGGATACCTGACACCCGAAGCACAAATAGCCATCATCAGGAGATGCAATCAACTAGGAATGGGACCGGGAGGTTTTTACACACCGGAGTACCCAGGGGGAGCAAGGATGAAATTAAAGATGATGAGCTTGGGCAAGGATTGGAATCCGTATGCCAAGAATTACCAAACCACAAGGGAGCAAGATGGAGTCTCACCACCGGGAATACCCGAAGAGTTCCATCCAGTTATTACACAAGTCGTGGAAATCGCTCAGCAGTTGGAAGCTGAACCGATTCCAGACATCCAGCAGACATTTGCATTGTAAACTTCTACGAAAAAGATGGGAAACTGGGACTACACCAGGATAAGGACGAGACAACGGAGTCTCTCGAAAGAGGGATACCCGTAGTGTCTTGGTCCATTGGAGATGATGCGGAGTTTTTATACGGCGAGCAGAAGCGTGCGGACCGTGCAGATAAGATAGTACTTAAGTCAGGTGATGTATTAATTTTGGGAGGAGAATCAAGGATGTTATACCATGGGATTAAGAGAATCAAGCTGAATACAGCACCGTCAGCAGTAATCAATGCGACGCATATGAGACCAGGAAGATTAAACCTAACCTTTAGACAATATTAGCCATGTAATGTTAGAATGAGATGAGAAATGAGATGTAAGATTGAAGCACATGTTGTAAACAGGATGGTCATGAATAAAATAACAGTGTTGTTCATATAAATTGTTACGACTCTTGTTATACCATCAATACTCATGGAGCTTGTGAACACAATTAGGTTATGGACTCGGTACGGAAGGTGCACTAAGCATACTCACAGAGGCACAGGCCGACGCAGCGGTACTATCCTCACCGGCACCTTTCCGATCAATGGGATTGAGGCATCAGTTCTCTTCGACTCAGGGGCCTCGCATACCTTTGTCTCTGCATCATTTGCGAGCAGGTTGGGGCTAGACGCTGATGAGCTACCCGACTTCACGGTTACGCTCCCGTCTAAGGAGAAGGTTCGTTGCACTCGTTACTACCGAGGAGCCACCATCAGAATTAAGGGGGAAGACTTCCCAGTCAGTTTCATTGAGTTCAGTAAGCTAGGATTTGATGTTATCTTCGGGATGAACTGGTTGGAGCGGCACAAGGGACGTATCCTCTGCGCCGAGCATAGATTGCTGCTCAGGAGTCCGTCTGGGGTAACAATATCATACCGCCAGAGGCCCAGAGAGCCTTCGACTAAGATCATCACCGCCATGGCAATGCATAGAGAATTAAGGAGAAAGGAAGAAGTATACCTCTGCTATGTACAGGACATAGAGAGAGACCCTGAGTTCGACCCCGACTTACCGGTAGTGTCGGAGTTCCCCGACTTATTTCCACGGGAACTGCCCGGCATGCCACCCACTCGGGAGGTAGAGTTCACCATTGAGCTGCTACCTGGTACCGGACCGATAGCCAAAGCACCATACCGTATGGCTCCGGCAGAAATGACTGAGTTAAAAGAACAATTGAAAGATTTGTTGGATAAGGGATTCATTAGACCAAGTGTGTCACCATGGGGAGCGCCAGTCCTCTTCGTGAAGAAGAAGGATGGTAGTCTCCGCCTCTGCATCGACTACAGAGAGCTGAATGCAGTGACAGTGAAGAATAAGTACCCACTACCCCGCATTGACGATCTGTTCGATCAGTTGAAGGGAGCATCTGTGTTTTCCAAGATTGATCTCAGATCGGGGTATCATCAGATAGCCATTAAGGAGGGAGACATTGAGAAGACGGCATTCCGGACACGATACGGCCACTATGAGTTTACAGTGATGCCGTTCGGTTTGTCGAACGCACCGGCGAAGTTTATGGATCTGATGAACCGCTTGTTCCGGGAGCAGCTGGACAAGTCGGTTGTGGTTTTATTGATGACATTCTGATATATTCAAAGTCTAAGGTTGAGCATGAGGAACATCTGAGGAGGGTGTTGGAAATATTGAGGGAGAACCAGCTATATGCTAAGTTCTCCAAGTGTGAGTTTTGGCTTGACCAGGTCTCTTCCTAGGTCATGTCATCTCAGATGCTGGGATCGCAGTGGATCCAGCAAAGATTGATGCCGTACGTACCTGGCCAAGGCCGAAGACTGTTACCGACATCCGGAGCTTCTCGGTCTGGCAGGTTACTACAGGAGGTTTGTTAGAGATTTCAGCAAGGTCGCGAAGCCGATG
Source organism: Limonium bicolor (assembly GCA_023374045.1). Taxonomy (NCBI): domain Eukaryota; kingdom Viridiplantae; phylum Streptophyta; class Magnoliopsida; order Caryophyllales; family Plumbaginaceae; genus Limonium; species Limonium bicolor. Next base: position 225,511,847 of record CM041779.1, read on the forward strand.
ACCAGTCTGATGAAGAAAGATGCACCATTTCTGTGGACAGTTGACTGTGAGAGATCATTTCAGCGCTTGAAGGACTCACTGACCACTGCACCGGTACTGACCATTCCAGACGGTACAGAGGGCTTTGAGGTTTATTGTGATGCATCCGGCAGAGGGCTGGTTGCGTGCTCATGCAACATGGCAAGGTGGTGGCATATGCCTCACGCCAGTTGAAGAAACATGAGGAGAACTACCCCACACATGATTTAGAGCTGGGAGCTGTAGTCTTCGCTTTGAAGATATGGCGCCACTACTTATATGGGGTTAGTGTCACGATCTACACCGATCACAAGAGTTTGAAATACATATTCACTCAGAAGGAGTTAAATCTTCGACAGAGGAGATGGTTAGAGTTTCTGAAAGACTATGACATTGACCTCCAATACAAAGAGGGGAAGGCCAATGTTGTAGCAGATGCCCTGAGCCGTCGAGCACACTCACTCCATTCGCTAGTTTCTTTCTCCAGCTTGGTTGATGAGGTGCGAGAGGCTCAGAGGACAGATGAGTATATGAGAGAGGTCAGACAGAAGCTGACAGATGGTACCTTTGAGAGTCAGAAATACGACTTCAGACTTCATGATGATGATCTGATCAGACTTAAGGGCCGATTATGCATACCACGAGGCAACACGGATCTGAAAGACCGTATACTTAGAGAATCACACTGTTCTTCAGTTTCCATCCATCCGGGAGCCTCTAAAATGTATAAAGACATGAAGAGATACTTCTGGTCGGGGATGAAGACAGATGTTACCGAGTTCGTCTTGAGGTGTCTCACATGCCAGAAGGTGAAATTCGAGCACCGACGACCGGGCGGAATGGTACAGTCGATGCCAGTTCCGGAGTGAAGTTCCATGATATTTCCATGGACTTCGTAGTTGGGCTTCCACCTGCTAGGGGAGGTCTCAACATGATATGGGTGGTGGTGGATCGCCTTACCAAAGTAGCCCGATTCATACCGATGAAGGATACTTGGAAGGTGACCAAATTAGCTGAGTTATTTGAGAAAGAAATCATGAGACATCACGGATACCAAAGACCATAGTGTCAGATAGAGATACAGATTCCTTTCGAGGTACTGGAGAGCTACCAGAGAAGCGTTGGGTACAGAACTCAAACTGAGTACCGCGTTCCATCCTCAGACAGATGGTCAGACTGAGCGTACTATTCAGACACTCGATGAGGACATGCTGAGAGCATGTGCCTTAGACTTCCAGGGCAGTTGGATTGACAGATTGCATCTGATCGAGTTTTCATACAACAACAGCTATCACGTTTCGATCAAGATGGCACCTTTTCAAGCGTTGTACGGTAGACCATGTCGTACACCGCTCTGCTGGGATGAGTCGAGTGAGACGGTCATTATAGGACCTGAGTACTTAGAACAAGTTAAGGCTGAAGTTCAGCAAATCAGGGAGAACATGAAAGCTGCTCAAGATAGGCAGAAGTCGTATGCTGATGTTCGACGACGGGACCTGGAGTTCGCAGTGGGCGACCGGGTATTTCTGCGAGTATCACCGATGAAGGGTGTATTCAGGTTTGGGCAGAAGGGCAAGTTAAGCCCGAAATTTGTTGGTCCTTATGAGATTACGGAGCGGGTGGGCCCGGTTGCTTACAGGTTGAATTTACCTGCTGAGCTGGGTAAAGTGCATGATGTTTTTCATGTTTCACAGCTGAAGAAATACATGCACACACCCCTCCCATGTGTTAGAACCTGAGAGGTTGACTTTAGAACCAAATATGAGATCCGTGGAGACTCCTCAGAAAATCTTGGACAGCAAGACTAGGGACACTCGCCACAAGTCAGTGCGACTGGTGAAGGTTCTCTGGTCTAACCAGGATGTCGAAGAGGCCACGTGGGAATTAGAGGATAAGATGAGGGCGAAGTACCCTTCTTTATTTACTGACTAGATCGTCTGTATAGGGTACGGGGCGTACCCCTTTTTAAGGGGGGTAGAGCTTCCTCGCTTTTGAGTTAGGAAACGATCATGTTGTCGTTTGTTTGGTTGGTTAAGATGTGAATTTGTGTAAGTTGCTACACTTCGGTGTAAGTTTGAGTTATGTATAATACTTATGTATTGTATTTGAGATTGACCTTTGAGTCTTGAGATGTATGAATGTGAATATAAGATGTGGTATTAAGATTAAGAGAACTGTGTACCGTGAATGGTTAAGCACATGTGTGAACTTTGAGGACAAAGTTCTTTTAAGGGGGGTAGATTGAAATACCCCAAACTTAGATATGGTGTTTAAATGATAAACTAAGATATAAGGAGGCTAAATAATGCCTTAGAAACATTTCTAATCAAAGAAAATATAAGGAAACACCAAAAGAGCAGTTTTAACAAAAACGTGCTCTAAGCTTGGAGAGACTTGGGAGAGTACCCAAATATTGTTCTAAGACCTTAGTAATATTCTAATGGTCATTTTAAATCAATTACCAAAGAAAACCAAGCTTGAAAACAAGTTAAAACACAAAATGTGCTTTAAGGAGTCTTAAAGCACGTTTTTGAAAAATTGTCTTGTAAATGAGTTTTGAATGGCTAAATGTCCATCATTACTCTTTAATTAACATGTGTACTATATAGTATCACATTTGGAAGTCTATATCAATGGGAAATCAAAAATTTCACAACAATGTGCCTTGTTTTGATGAATAGTGAATTAATTAAGCTAGTTTATAATATAAGTCTATATAAGTGAGAATTTGGTCAACAAAGACTTAATTACCCTCATTACTAAAAGGGGGCCGGTTTCTTAGGAGGTGAGTCATCACCTTCATGAGTCATTAAGTAAATAAGAGAGCAAATGAGAGTTATAAAGTAAAAGCACTATTCACCTTTTACATAAATATCACTTTATTAGTTCTCTCTCTCCTCACTTCTTCATTCTCCCTTGTTTCACACGGTTTCTTGCTCTCTTCTCTTCTCCATTAACGTGAAGCTCTTCTCATGCTAGCTCCACCTTCTCTTGCACACAACTCACTCATTTTAGCTCCAAATCCAAACAAAATACATATTCTTCTTAGTTAGCTCAAGCTCCTCCTTTCTATCTTTTCAAAACTTCAAGAGCTTCATTTTGGTGCCAAGTCAAACCACCATTAGAGGAGGAAATTCAAGTTTGGAGACTCCATTGGCATCTCCATTCTCTCAAGGTAAAGAAAGTGTAAGAAAATCTAGGTTTCCACCATTTTCTTTACATGTCCGAAAATTAGTGCTCATGGGACTCCATGTTTATGCCTTGTTCTAGCTTGTTTCTACTCTTCAAAGGAGAGAGGAGGTCCTTCTTGCTTCATATCCAAGTTGTCTTGAGAAACCAAGGTAAAACAATCACCTTAATACCTTAAAACATATTTTTAACCTAGGGTTTGTTCCTTAGGGTTAATGTGTTATCTAGTACTCATTGGAGTCATTGGATATTGGTTAGAACATTGGCAAGGAGACACACATTGGTGACCGAGATTGAACAAAGAAAAACCTAAGGAGAAAGCTTTAAGCCTTTGAGAAAACAAGGTAAATACTTACCTTAAGGTGTTTTGTTGTTTAAGGGAATGGGATTTAGGTATGTGATGAGTTTAGTAGAGGGTTTACATTAGAAAAGGGTTATATAAAACCTAGGAGAAACAATGACTATACTTGTGAACTTGTGACTAAGGAGCAAATGAGAAAAGAGATAGTCTAAGAATATCAAGGTGAAGAACAAGAAGCATTTTATTTCAATGGGAGCCTTGTTGAGTGTATTCGCAGGTTGAAGGCATATATATGTGGAAATTCAGTGGTTAAGATTATTGTCATTTAAGGGCCTAAGTGCCAAGCATTTTAAGTTTAAGCACTATATGATGATGTGGTGTGGTTTTGGTGTAAATTGGGTGTTAAGGTGTTGTGGTGAGAATTTGGGTGATGTTGGTTGTTTGATGGAGAAAAGCCATGTATTAGGTGGTATTATATACTAGAGAACCTATGGAAAAATTTAAAGGAGAGCTTAAGGGTTTAAGACATTCTAAGGGAATTTAATGACCAAGGAGGTACTAGGAAGTTCTAGAGATTGTCTTGATGGAAAAGGGTGAGAATAAGGTGTTCTAAGGACTTATAATGACTTAGGTATTACTAGGAAGGATTTAGGAATCAAGAGAATGACTTTGAGTATTTAGGACTTAGGTAAATGTTGATAGAAGAAGCTAGGAAACTTGGGTAAGTTAGATGTAAGTGAGTGTGAAACTTTGAAATGCTTTAGGTGAGAACTAGAGTATAGAATCTAAGGAAGGTTTGATAAATGCAATAAGGCTGGGAAGTGGTGTACATGGTGTGGTCAAGTTCTTAAGGAGGGAGCATTTGGTTAATTGAAATTCTTGGAGGAATGCATGTGAGAAATGTAAGAAAATAAGTGCTAAGTGTTGGGAGCTTTGTAAGAATTGAGTAAATGTTTGAGAAGATCTTTGGATGTTGTTTTAATGAGTTTGGTGGAGGTTATAAGGTGGGTTTAAGGTGCCAAGATGGTGTTGGACCTATTAGAACACTTGTGGAAGAGTTTGGAATTGAAAGAGGCAATTTGAGAGAGAGATCTGTAGAGGACCGACCCAGGGTCCGACCCAGTTTTGGGTCGGTCGGGCCATGTTAAGCCAGCCGGAATGCCTCTGGACTGGACCGACCCAGGGGTTTGGGTCGGTCGGCTTAGCTTTGGGTCGGTCGGGCAAAGGTTTAATGTAGGAAAATGGGTTCTGTAAGGGACCGACCCAGAGGGTTTGGGTCGGTCGGTCTAGCTCTGGGTCGGTCGGAAGGGTTTCAAGAGACGGAAGAGTTTCTGTACCGGACCGACCCAGGGGTTGGGTCGGTCGGTGGGTCGGTCGACCCTTAACACAAAAAAAAAAAAAAGAGAAGAAATTATGAATTCTAAGAATGGTAATAGGTAATGGGGTATACCTTTGGTAGGGTGGTAATGATTAGGACCCTAAGAACTTAAGAAATTAAGTTAAGATTAAGTATAAGTTTTAATGTTAAAAATAAGTGGTAAGCTAAGTGGCAAAGACTTGAGAGGTATTGAATGGGAATCCCTAGGGACTAAGTGAGTTAAGTAAGGTGCAAATAACTAATGACCTAAAAATGAATGAATGTTTTAGGTTTGTGAATTGGGACCCCGAAGAAGGTTAAACGAACAACGATCGACGGTGAACGGTACAATCCTTCTTGTGACCTGCTTGCTAACGAGGTGTCCCTCGGCTTGTGTGCTATCTGTTTAATTGCTATGACTAAAACAAGATAAAGCATGCAACCGGTTATATTGTTCTCGTTGTGATTGTGTTATATTTACACTAACCCGCGAGACTTTAGATTGTTACTAACCAAGTTTAGTACTTACTGAGTTAAGAATAAGAGTTAAGTTTGGTGGTTGTTGGTTAATGCCCGTTAAGGCTTAGCTAGCACATGGTGATTAAGATTTCTACTAACTGGAACTCGAGTGAGGAAACCCGGGACCGATCTCCGGTCATGCATGCTAAGGAAAAGGGGGACGGTATCTGAATCAGATCCGCCCTCCGCTTAAGGACTTGTCTTCGGACTTGTAGCCTAGGGCCGGTTGCCGGCTCAGCTACGCTGGACTCCCGTCCAGAGTAGGTGGCATTAAGATGGTGCGGTGGGATCACCTAAATCCCAGGTTCGAATTAAGCTACAACCAATCCCTTCCAGGAAAGGTTTGTATACTGAGATTAAGATTAAGATTGAGATTGAGATTAAGGTAAGGTAAGGAACTGAGATTAAGGAAATGAGGACTAAGGAGGGGGTTACTAACCCACTTGTTAAGGGAACGCTTGAGTCGTTCATTGGTTGTGAACTATATATGTTCATCTGTGGTTATTGTTGTTGCACTTCATATTATGCTTGTGTATGTAATCAATTTCCATGCTATCGACAATTAGTCGTCGTAGCCCCGTTAGCTTGGGGGCCATGAGAGGGTGTACCAGCATTCGTGCTGACCCCCTCGGGGGCTATTTTTACACTTGCAGGTAAGAGGCCCATGAGGACGCACTACGAGAGTAGGAGCGGTTAGTCTTAGGGTGGGACATTTATTTTGAGTTCGGGTTGCGCCTGTGCACCCGACTGTTTATATTAAACTGATGTAAGTTTGGGATCATGTTTAAGATACTAGTACTCGGTTGGTTGTGGTATTACGAATATTGATGTTTGAGCTGGATAAGTATTTTTGGATAAGTATTGTAAGCATTAAGCCGGTATATTCTAACGATCAGACCGTGGCAAGGTCCAGGTGATATTTATTTCCGCTGCGACGTATTCGATTAAGTGTTCAGTTTGCGATAACCACGATAGGCTTTGGATGGGGTGTTACACCTTATATTCATCTTAGGCGCCCATAAGCCTTACCTTACATTTATCTCAGGCACCCATAATCCCACCTTACACTCATTCACCTCGGGCACCCATAAGCCCTACCTTACACTCATTTACCTCAGGCACCCATAAGCCCACTAGTACAGAAATGGTCTATCGCAGCGCCCCTACCGCAGCGGTTGTAAAAACAACTGCTGAGATAGGCCGTTTTTAAAAATCCGGCAAACCTATCTCAGCGGTTGTAAGTAACAACCGCTGCGCTAGGGTCGTTAAAAAAAACAACTCTATCGCAGCGGTTTCTTCTAAGAACCGCTGAGATAGGTCTTTTTTACAGACCTATCTCAGCGGTTCTTAGTAGGAACCGCTGCGATAGAGTTGTTTTTTTTCCCCCAAATCGGCTCCAGTTCATCTTCTCCTCTCATTCTCTCCTGTAATCTCGCGAGAACGACGACGAAGAAGACGACGGCGACTCTCGACGCCTGCGACTCCACCACCACCGCCACCTTCTGCTTCCGCGCGCGCCACCATCGTTCGCTGTCGCCGTTGCCGTCGCCGTCCCAAATCGTTCCGCCAAGAGGTCGCAGGCGTCGTTCGTCGGTTCTGCGCGAACCCTAGGTTCGAATTCCAATTTCTAACTTTGAAATATGTTCATTATTGTCTTGTTGATTGAATAACTAGTTGTAATATAGTTATTGATTGTTAGTTTAGTTGTGTGTGCATAATTTGAATATAGATAGATTATTGAACAAGTACAAATAGTTGTGCATATAAGGTGTTCGATAAAATGCTTGAGTTGATATTTTTGCAGTTTGTGCCCTCTACATACAACCCAAAGTTGTAAAAAACGGTACGGGAGTTTAGTACGGGTAATCTGAAGTATGCGATACGGAAGTACGGATACGGATAAAACGGGGTTAACGATACGGATGATAAATTTAATTATATAAATATAGAACTAGAATTATAAACATGACTATGATACTATGAAAGATATTAAAAAAAATTGCAAATCAATATACAAATAAGGCATATAAACATCTACTATATAAAATAACTTAGTTCAAGTATTATATACCATTTTATAATTTATAATTTTTTCCACACTATAAGTTTTAACTTTTCATTATATAGATCCAATAAACAAGTTTGTAATTCAAAAAAGTTTTAATAGATTTATTGTATATGAATTTTTTTACTAAACTAATTAGATCTAAACGTTATATGTTGAATTCATTACATAATGACTACATGATACCAATGTCATAAACCATATATAAGTCATTTGTTGACATGAAAAAGTTTGAGAATTCATATGTATATTTGTTGTTTACTGTTAGAATTTTACATAATTCCTGCAAAAAATAGACTATTAATTAAATATTCTGTAAAAAACTAGCTTAATATGTTGTTTTAGACAAATTTGATACGACTAATTTGGTGCTGAAATCAAAGTAATACTTGTATACTGTATTACTTTTTCGCAAAGAGCCTTGAAAAAAATTACAACCTTTATAATTAAAAGAAGAGCGTGGGACGTAAGAAAAATGTAACAAAAAAATGTTAACTCAAATAAAACAGAGGAGATATAACAAGCAGCACACTAACAATACAAATAAATAAATAGAGCTGAAACAGATGTTAATTAAACGCCTTTAAACTGCTAGCAGCTTGTACGGTATTAAACAATTCATATATAACAAATTTATAATTTAAATTCATATAAATTGAAATGGTAAATAAAACTACTACGAAAAGAAAATGAATAACTACAAATCATTTTGTTCTTAATTCTCAAACTATTAAAAAAATTAACTTCAAGTTTCACATTAATAAAGTGGTAAGATCTATAACTTTATAACATCTATGTTCTCCCATTACATTGCAGTATATACGTGCTTAATATGATAATGCTTATAGTAATGGATTTCTTGCCCCCCCTAATATTATTACCTTGCTTCACCGCTGTCTGCAGTAATTGGGGTGGTCTCTGTGTCTCTTTCTTCCTCATTGCTTCTGTTGTGCAGCATGAGCTGAAAGGTAACATCTTCATCTATCTTTTTTCTCTTTTTTATTTTCTTAATATGATAATGCTTATTAATGGATTTCTTCCCCCCTAATATTATTTCCTTGCTTCCCCGCTGTCTGCAGTAATTGGGGTGGTCTCTACTTCTTCTTCCTTATTTATTCTGCTGTGAACTAAGAGTGAAAAGGTAACATCTTCATCTATCTTTTCTTTTTGTTTGTTTAATTAATTATTGAATAAGGATGGTTGCAGCCAATGTTGAATTTATTTCGTGGTTGAGTGATTGTGAATAAGGATGGTTGCTGTCAATTGTTGAATTTATTTGTTGTGGTAAATAAGATGTTGGTGAATGCTTAATGATAAGCATGGGATTAACACGATTACGCAAAGGTCATGCCGAATTTTTTCTAGAATCGTATTAGTCTTATTAATTAATTTTATTTGTTATTTGTGTATAACAATCTTTACTTTTCTTTGTCAGGTCTTCTGAATCTGCTATTGGATTTGTACCAGTACTTTCCCAGCCCATCACCAAAGCAGTCTCCTAGCTTCCCCCTGTACAACCTTAAAACAAGTAAGTAATTAAACTTTATTTTTTGTTTTAATAATGCAATGATTTGTTGAAGTTAAATTAAATGTGTTAGAATTGTTAGAATAAGGCTAGATTAGTTACGTTGGAACGTTAGAGTACTTAGGCTACGTTAGTTAGGTTGTAACCATAGAGTAGTGCTGAGTTTGGTTGCAACCGTACATCCAGTAGAAACATGCTCCATATACAAATGCAGACGAAACTGAAAGACAAATCAATCTTAACATTGTTTTGTTTTCACATATAGAATGGAGCGTGACTGGATGTACGGTGATCGAGGGGATCACTATTTTGATGAGAAGCTGAAAGAGTTTCTCAAAGCGGCAGTGCAACACAAGGACATAACAAAGGCGGACAATATTTCATGTCCTTGTGTTGACTGTGGGGTCGTAAGGAAATATGAAGACATTGAGGAAATTAGATTTCATCTTAAGTCCCGTGGATTCATGCCACATTACAAAGATGGAATTTTCATGGAGAAACTGTTGCAGCTAGTGCTTCAACATCATCAAGTGCTCATGATCCACGTTACGCAAGTACCGCCCACACCTTCAATACCATCAATGAGTCGGTACCGTTAAGTGATTCAGGATTCGATGACAGCGTGACCACTCACCATGATGAGCAAATGGATGAAATGTTAGAAAATGTTGCTACTTTTGTCGATAAGCCGGAAGAGTATCAAAGATTGTTGGACGCATCAAAGACACCTTTGTACCCTTCGTGCGTTAAATACACAAAATTGACTGCTGTACTTAATTTGTTCAACTTAAAGGGGAAATATGGAGTTGGTGACAAGTGTTTCACGTCATTTCTAGAGCTGATACATGATATGCTTCCTGATGAGAATGGTCTTCCTACATCCACCTACGAGGCAAAGAAATGGATGTGTCCAATGGGAGTTGAATATAAAAAGATTCATGCTTGCCCAAATAACTGTGTGCTTTATAGGGGTGAATACGAACATCTAGACAAGTGTCCTAAATGTTTGTTGTCCCGGTACAAGGACAAGGATGAGGATTCCTCCTTTCAGAAAAAAAATCGTCCAGTGAAATTATTGTGGTACTTGCCGATAATTCCTAGATTCAAACGGTTGTTTGCCAACCCAAAGATGCGAAGAACTTACGATGGCACGCGGATGGTAGAAAAATCGATGAAAAATTAAGACATCCTGCAGACGGACCTCAGTGGAGAAATATCAACAGAAAATTCAAACATCATTTTGGGGATGAGGATAGGAATCTGAGACTTGGATTGTGTACCGATGGGATGAACCCGTATGGCACGTTGAGCAGTCAGCACAACTTGGCCGGTGCTACTAGTGATCTACAATTTACCGTCATGGTTGTGCATGAAACGAAAATAATTATGTTATCACTCCTAATTTCTGGTCCAAAGCAACCTGGTCATAACATTGACGTATATCTTGCACCACTGATCGACGATCTGAACTTGTTGTGGAATGAAGGGACAGTGGTATATGATGCTCATGCGAAAGAAAATTTCACACTGAAGGCGATGTTGTTCTGTACTGTTAACGACTTTCCTGCCTATGGGAACTTGTCAGGATACTCGGTGAAAGGATTCAAAGCGTGTCCGGTATGTGAGGATGACACATGTTCAGATCGTCTGAAGCACTGCGGCAAAAATGTTTATATGTGTCATCGACGGTTTCTTCCAGTAGACCATCCTTACCGTTCGAGAAAGCGAAAGCTGTTCAACAATGAGCCCGAGACTCGTGTGGCTCGTCTGCCTTTGAATTCAGAGGAAGTGTATGCAAAGGTAAAAGACATTGAAAATGTCTTTGGAAACACATCCAAGCCGCCGAAGAACATTTGGAAAAAACGTTCCATTTTTTGGGATCTACCGTATTGGCGGCATCTGCCTGTTCGACATTGTTTGGATATCATGCACATTGTGAAGAACGTCGGTGAGGCAGTGTGTGGTACTTTGCTCAACATACCCGGCAAGACGAAAGACGGATTGAAGGTGAGGAGAGATATGCAAGAGTTGCGCATACGGAAAGAACTACACCCAATAGAGGATGAGAAGCGAACATATCTACCTCCTGTGTGTTATACCCTCTCTAAGAGTGAAAAATTAAGTTTTTGCAAGTGTTTGCACACATTGAAGGTACCATCTGGGTACTCTTCAAACTGGAAGAACCTAGTTTCTATGAAGGATTTGAAACTGTTAGGCATGAAATCTCATGATTATCATGTGTTAATGTTGCATCTTCTTCCAGTTGCAACACGAGGGATATTACCAGAAAATGTCAGAAATGCTCTAACTCGATTATGTTTCTTCTTCAACGCTGTCTGCTGCAAGGCAATTGACTCAGACACCCTCGATGATCTGCAACATGAAATTGTTGTGACAATATGCCAGCTTGAGATTTATTTCCCACCATCTTTCTTCGACATAATGGTGCATTTAGTAGTGCATATTGTCCGAGAGATCAAATATTGTGGTCCGGTTTACTTACGTTACATGTATCCTTTCGAACGATATATGGGGATTCTGAAGGGTAGAATGAAAAACAGATATAGACCGGAAGGTAGTATCATCGAAGCAACAGTGACTGAGGAAGTCACAGAATTCGTAACAAGTTATTTGAACGATGCAGAGTAAATTGGTATTCCCAAACCACATCACCATGGTAGATTTGAGGGTAAAGGAGTTATTGGCAAAAAGGTTGTTCGTATCTCTCGTGATCTTATTAATCAGGCACATTTGTTTGTACTACAACACCTTGAGGTTGTTGAACCCTATTTCGATATTCACATTGCTGAGTTGAGTCGACAAAACCCTACCAAAAACTGTATCTGGCTTAAAAAAGAACAAAATCGAGTATTCGTCCAATGGTTTAAGGAATATGTGTTTGAGCAAGCTTCATTGAACCCCGAAGATGTTAGTGAAGAAATCAGATGTCTAGCTGTTGGTTCTGGAACAGATGTTGTATCGTTTGAAGGGTATGACATTAATGAATGCACATACTACACTGCACGCCAAGATGCTAAATCAATACATCAGAACAGTGGGGTAAAAATTGAAGCATCGGTGACTGAATATGGTCTAGGTAACCAGGTTCAACCAATGAGCAGTAGTAGTTGGTATTATGGTGTGATAGAGGACATATGAGAACTAAACTATCACATTGATTCGTTTCTATTGTTCCGCTGCAATTGGGTGGACAACCGACATGGACTCCAAAATGATAAAGGACTTATTTTGGTTGATCTTTCACGTGTTACAACTAATAAGGAAGATCAGTTTGTGTTGGGTAAAGACTGTGACCAGGTGTTTTATGTTAAAGACCCAAAAGCTAGTAGATGGCATGTTGTTCTTCCAGGGAGAAGACCGGTTTTGTTTGAGGATGAAAACAACGACGATGATGATAATGAGATGATAGATGAAACTATATCATTGCATACAGGGTAGCATGATTCAACTGATGATTTACAAAATGATGATGTTCAGACCATCTACGCTCGATCAGACCATAATGAGGGGGTTTGGGTAGAAAACAGATCATGATATATGTTACTATGTCCAGGTAACACCATTGGTTGAAATTACATTATATAATTCGTATTATTGTTGTTACAATGTTATAAGAATTAATTATTTATGTTTATTTTTGCAATTATACATCGTTCCAAGAATATTGATCTAATGTGTGTGTGTTTTTTTCCTCAGTGGATGATGATCCTATTGATGATCCTATAGGACAGCTGCTCCTGACTGGGGATAGTAGACCTGCAAAACACACCACACGAGGTGGTAAAAAGAAATCAAAGAAAGCAGACGTAGAGACCACCCCACAGCAGACCGAGACAGCAGGGCCTTCACAGGAAGGACAAGAGATACAAGTTGCTCCTCCGCCTCTCAAGAAACCCAAAAAACGAGGGGCAACCTGTGGGCTGAAAGCAAATAGAGGCCCCCCGACTAAGCCTTTGGAGTTCAATGAGTTTAATCAGCCCACGGGTACTTGGAAAAATGATTTCACTGCTCTAGCCAGGCATTTGGTGAGTACATATTTCAATATAAACCACAATTGGAAGTAAGTGCCTCAGGCGTTGAAGGAGCAGATATTTGAACGTCTCAAGGTATTTGTTACATTTAATAGTTTGTTTTAAGATTTATATAGTTATTTTTTACACTAATCCATTTTTTTTGTGCATATAGGACCGATTCTGTATAGATCCTTCTCTGAAGGATGATGTGATGAAGGGGATTGCCACACATTTCAAAGACTTCAGATCTCTGCTCACGAGGCAGTACATTTACTGTGAGGAGCCCGCATAGATAGAGGAGGCAGAAGGTGAAGATGTGGATGATCGGAGACCACCGTGGCAAAAATATGATGGTATTAATGAAGAGCAGTGGAATGAGTTTGTTGCGAAGCGTTTGACCCCTGAGTTCAAGGTGAGTTTCACACTAGTAGTTGTTCTTTTGTATGATAAATGTTTAAAGTGTCCTTAGAGTTCATTTGGTTAATTCGTCTTTTTCATATATTATTTGCATAATTTGTCTTTTCATACATATATGTAGGCTATACGTGAGAAACAACAACAAAATGCAAAAAAAAATCGTTACCCCCATCACATGGGGAGTACAAGTATTGCTTAGCGTGTGCCGCAGTGGGAGAAAGAGGGGTTGCTGCCAGCTGGCTCGAATGTCAGCGAACGAAGGATGAAGGTTTGGGACTTAAGTCGACGGAAGAAACCTTCAAATCCGGCGGCACCTGCTGAGTATGATGACGCCACGAGAGAAGTCATCAACCAAATGGTAAGTGATTTTTAGTTTAAAAAATGTTTATTATATTTATAGAGTAACAATAGCAGTTAAATAAACCGAAGTATCCTTATTGACTTATTAAACTCCATAACAGGAAGAGTTAAGCTCCCAGATCACCCAGGGCACTTGGCAGCCCGTTAGGCAGGATGATCCACTTTCCCGCGCTCTCGGGAAGAAGGATCATCCGGGTCGTGCAGTAGGCTTTGGTGGTCATGTCGGTATACGCCAAGCCTTCGGTAATCCTGGGTTGAGACACTGTGCTGGAGGGAGCATTACATATGAGGAGCACTTACGCCAGAATGCGGAGCTCGAGCAGCGACTACGAAATGAATTTCAGCAGTCAATCGCTCAAGCTATGGAGATGATGCATTCTGAGAGGATGAGTCAGGAGGTTTCTAGACCGCCAGATCAGGCACAAGCATCAGAGCTTGCAGCAGTGCCTCCCAGTAGTGTTCACTCCGTCAACCCATTTCCATATTCATCTCTCAAGGTTAGAACAACATGTTAACTACAAATAAAAAAAACAAATTATACACTTGTTTATGTGAATCTAAAATCTTTAATTTTGAAAATTTAGCAACCAATTGACTGCACATTGTTCCAAGTGATTGGCGTTGACGAAGTCGAAGTAGTGTGGGGAAAACTTTTCAAGTCTTGTGCTGGAGAAACCGTGAGGAATACAGCGCTGCGAGAGTACCATGCCCGGGTGCTTGTTGAAGGTTACGCGCCTGCTTACACGGATTGTCAGATACCGGTGCCCAGTGCAGACATATCCACCCTTCGTCAAGCTGAATCCAATGCAGTACAATGGCCCTATAGATTGATTAGGCTTGGGGAGCAGCAGGTAACCCCATGAAAAAATTATTCTTACAAATATCCTAGAGTAGAAACATATACTTAAATTAAATAATATATTAGGAACACATTCAATCAAATTCTGATAAGGCAAAAGGAAAGAGAGTTGTTGTTGCACCAGCTAATCCTTCGATGGCATCCTCGACTAGAGTTGTGATGAGATCGAATTTGCTACAACCGGCGGTTCTGAATGCCTTACCCCCCATGCTGAAACTGTTGCACTCCACACTATTGATGACGCCGCCAGGAAGAGATTCGGTTACAATGGAACCAAGACCGGATCTTTTTTACTATGCAGGCGCTCAGAGTTTTGAAATCTATCTTACTGATTTTGTGGAGTTGTTCAAGAAGGATTGGTTGAGTGCGTCGATTCTCAAATCGGCTTGCATGTGAGTAATTAGCATACCTTGTACACGTTTTACTATGTATATTTGAAAATTAAATTCATAATATTGGTTTCTTTATATTATGCAGGTTTGTTGATGACAAGGCGGTCCAAGTACATGAGAATAGTAGTTTCGGGTTCTTATGCCCTGACTACTGTTCAGAAGCTAATATGGGATCTGACCCCCAAGCTTTGGTCCAGTACTTGTCGACTGTGATACATTGGTTTGCACTTGATGATAAATCTTACATAATGCTGCCTCTTCATCAAGGGTAAGAATTTTATCTAATGTTAAGTTAGTTTAAAAATTATGATATTTTTATTATGTAATTGATTAAATTACATCCCCCACCCATGGGGTTTGGCATAATTTCACAAACCCCCATGTGGTTTACATATTTAAAATGCCCACCCATCAAGTTTTTCCCGTTTGACACCCGTCAACTTTTACTCATTTCTGTACTTTTGTCTATTGTGGCATCCACGTGGCCTGATTTAATTGGTTTCTTTTTTTGCTGGCATGGCAACTTATCACAACTCATCCATTACCTTCCCAATCGACAGAACCTACTTCACAATCCCCAATTTCATCTTCTATTCTCGTACTTCTCTGCTGGTGCTGGTTCCTGTCGTTTTGAGTATTGATTCTTCGATACCTTGTTGTTGTCCCTGCTCTTTGCACTCTTCGATAGTTGCAAATCTTAACATACTTCGCTTCACCGACGGTAAACCTAGTTTATTTACTATGAACCATATCGATTTGGTAAGTCATTCTAAGATTTGTATTTCTACTCGTCACTATGTCGCCTTCTGGAGTTCGAATATGAATTCGATTTTATGGTTTCGCATTATGGGGTTCTATCTTTCCGGTAGTCTTGGTGTCGACTCTTTGTCGAGCGATCTTGATTGCTTGTTCGAAGGTGACCTACAATCTGTTGACGCATTGGGTCGACTATAAACCCTAAAAGTTTATTTTGCACTCTCAACATGACTTTTTGGATTATCTTGGCACTACCTTGTGGGAATGATGATCATCATGATTTAAACTTGCCCCCTTAGTGATTCCAGTGTTCTGACTACCATATGAAACTGTGTTGTAGCGGTACCCGTTTCTTTAAGAATTGGCTAGTTGAAGCGATGTTGGAGTTTTCTGGTGCTGTTTCTTAATAGGTTTGAAGAAACCACTAGCGTACCCTAGGTTGCTCCTGCCCATTGGAAAGAAACTTGAATTGCTCCACGTTAATATGTGATCTGCTGGTATTACCTTTTAACAACTATGATGATGGGGGACAATCCTAATCTGAGATCAAAGTTTGTTCACTGATAATTGATGTTCTTTTGAATGATTTGATAAATGGTGAGCGTAAGCTGTGACCCTTCTGGCTTTCATCTCTTGTCAATTTAGTTGTGTTTGATGTGTTCACGTATTGCTGATATTATTGAGTTGTTTCAGTATTATGTCTTCCTCAAACAACCGGAACAGTGAGGAGGAACATAATAGACATCTTCTAAGGCCTGATATTTACAGTGGGAGGTCAACTCCATGATCCCAACCTGATATGACAATCCAACAGCAACTACGTCAACTTAGACAACCTGATGGAGTTGAAGATTTTTCTTCACAGAGATAGAGTGGACCTGAAGACTAAAATTAATAAGCCTATTACTCTCTGTTGTGTAATAGTTGGTGCAATTGTGGTATTACTTTTGAAGTTAGTGTAGTTTAGATGGTTTGTTAGTTTAGTATGTAATCTCAGATGTGCTAGTGACTTGATGTTTTATGTAACATGTACCGTGCACTTTGTATTATCTTAAATCAAATAGAGCACCAAGCTCTGCACATTTCTTCTACATGCAATTCAAAGCAATTGTTAAATTTTCTTACATTTTCTTATCCGTGCAATTCTGATAGCTACCAAAACCACACAGTAGACTGCAAAAGATTTGTATTATCTGTATGGCTCCTCCATACTGCTGCGTGAATAGAAAAAAAAAGGACATGTGCATACTCTTGCGTCAATATATAACAGACTACTGAATGACCAAATTCTGAACTTTTGTCCTTAACACAATCTATCATTACAATATATAACAGATTGCTCCAAGTATAACAGGCTGGTGCAATATAACAGACTGCTGTAAGAATTGTAATGGTTTACTAACATGTAGACTGTTGCATAATCTGTTTAAATCTGTCATTGCATAATCAGTATAAAAGTATCACCATTCCATTAGCAACAGTATAAAACTGTCATTACATAATCGGTGGCAATAACCAATCTGTCTAAAACTGTCAACATTCACCAAAAAAACACACTCTGTCACCATTACATAATCTGTGCCATTAACCAAATTGTCTGAACCGTCACCATTCCATTAGCAACAGTATAAAACTGTCATTACATAATCGGTGGCAATAACCAATCTGTCTAAAACTGTCAATATTCACCAAAAAACACACTCTGTCACCATTACATAATCTGTGCCATTAACCAAATTGTCTAAACCGTCACCATTCCATTAGCAACAGTATAAAACTGTCATTACATAATCGGTGGCAATAACCAATCTGTCTAAAACTGTCAATATTCACCAAAAAAACACACTCTGTCACCATTACATAATCTGTGCCATTAACCAAATTGTCTAAACCGTCACCATTACATTATTTGTCTAAAACTCCCACCATTACACAATCTGTCTAAAACAAAAGATGTAAATTTAACCAACTTAAAAATTTGTCTAAAACAAAAGATAAGATTTAACCAACTGTCACTTAGGTCAAAACAAAAGGTTGCTAAAACAAAAGATGCAGATGGTCTTCTTGCACACGTTTTTCATTCATATAGCCGCTTCTTTTACATACCTGAAACAAAAACAAGAGAATATTTTTCAGAAGTAATAATGACACAATTAACTAGTCTGTTTCGAAGGAGTGGATATAAGAAATAACAATAATGCGAAACCATAAAATTGAATTCATATTCGAACTCCAGAAGGCGACATAGTGACGAGTAGAAATACAAATCTTAGAATGACTTACCAAATCGATAGGGTTCATAGTAAATAAACTAGGTTTACCGTCGCGAAGCGAAGTATATATGTTAAGATTTGCAACTGTCGAAGAGTGCAAAGAGCAGGGACAACAACAAGGTATCAAAGAATCAATACTCAAAGTAGCGACAGGAACCAGCACCAGCAGAGAAGTACGAGAATAGAAGATGAAATTAGGGATTGTGAAGTAGGTTCTGTCGATTGGGAAGGTAATGGATGAGTTGTGATAAGTTGCCATGTCAGCAAAAAAAGAAACCAATTAAATCAGGCCACGTGGATGCCACAATAGACAAAAGTAACGGAAATGAGTAAAAGTTGACGGGTGTCAAACGGGAAAAACTTGATGGGTGGGCATTTTAAATATGTAAACCACATGGGTGGTTTGTGAAATTATGCCAAACCCCATGGGTGGGGGATGTAATTTTCCCTATTTATGAACAGCCGACACTAGTCTTTGCTCGTTCTATGTATAAAAAGCCCAAGAGTCCTGCAGCTTGACTCAGCATCTCGACATCCCAAGAGGCCACTTATATATAACATGTTGATGAGGTGATGAATTTACTTAACTTGATTAATTATCAATTTTTAGTTATTTCTTAATCATCCGGTTGATAACTTTTACTTTATCTGTGCGTGTGAATTTTAGTGCCTTTGTATCTGTAATGACGCAAGTCCGAGGAGAGAGATTTAAGAAGATTCCGTGGAATGTAGTCAAGGTATTTTTGTAGTCCTTATTCAAATTTTGTAATATGTTCATTAGTTTTAAAATAGGAACAGTATTATAATTTATGTGTTAAATCGATTTTGAATTGTACGTATATACATGTGCAGTGTCCACAGCAGCCGGGAGGTTCGGAATGTGGCTACTATGTCATTCGGTTTATGAGTGACTTGATAGCGGGACCGAGACTCTTGCCAGAGAAGTCTCTAGACCTGGTAAGTAGCATTCTCGAAATATTTTGGTTTTGTAGATAATTTTTAACATTGATTCTTAAACTCAAAGTATTATTATCAACTAATCATATTTCTTTTTGTGTTAATTCCAAGGCTTTTGAAGAGTTGGTAGACGGTTACAACGAAGGACATATAACCGAGGTGCTCGAAGAATGGGCAGAATTCATGAGCATTAATGTAGGTTGCTTCTAGGGTTTGGTAGGATTGAGTAGGATGATTTTGAAATTCTCATGAAACAATTGTCGTTTCTGTAAAGATTTTGTTGATGTTTGATTAATTTGCTCAAATTTGTAAATGTAAGTGGATTATTGCCCGTAGATAGGTTTGGTGGCTATTTAAATGGTGAAATGGTTGATCTAATGCCCCACTGTGGTGGCATTGTTAATTGCTATATCTTAACAGGTTTGATTGATTTTGGGTGTGTGTGGTAGAATTATAGGGTGGAATGGAAAAAACAAAAAAAAAAGGTCTACTGCAGCGGTTCTTAGTAAGAACCGCTGCGTTAGAGTACCTACCGCAGCGGTTCTACAACCGCTGCGTTAGGTGGTTCACCTACCGCAGCGTCACCCATCGCAGCGGTTTTCAACCGCTGCCATAGGTACCAAACAACCACTGCGGTAGGGTCTTTTTCTACTAGTGGCCCTACCTTACAATCATTCACCTCATGCACCCATAAGCCGTACCTTGCATTTTCATCCAGACACACATAAGCCCTACCCTGTATTCCCATCCAGGCACATATAAGTCCTAATTTGCATTTTCATCCAGGCACACATAAGCCCTACCACCCCAAAAATATCCCAGGCACGCATAAGCCCTACTTTGCATTTTCATCCAAGCGCACATAAGCCCTATCTTGTATCTCATCCAGGCACACATAAGCCTACTTACATTCCATCTAGACACACGTAAGCCCTGCCTTGCATCTTATTCAGGCTCACATAAGCCCTACCCCACATTGCATCATATCATTTGCATAACCTAGGCTCGCACAAGCCCTGGCTAAAAAGTTGACGAGGTGATGGCGATAAATCCTCATTTATTATGTCAGCTTATTTGGGATTAACAAAAGGTGGGCGAAGGCAACAAGTCCCTAAGGTTTATACCAGGAGTTATCCCTGCACACTGGTTTGGGGAGAATGGCAATAAGTCCACATAAGGTCCAACCAAGAGCATTGGCACGGGTTCCGGTCCCCAAATGCACCAAGCATCATTTGTATAGCATCTACATGTCATTTTTCACCTGCATGTCACCTTTATGCGCACAACATTCACATATGCACTCTATTCATTCACAGGTTCCCGACACTTTAGATGCTTAGTTTAGCTTATTTCATTCTTAGTTCAATTCACTTTTCATGGTCTTAGGTAGTTGACGCCTTAGAATAGCTGAATAATCTTAAACTTCTCTCTTAGGTAGTCGGCTGATAAGTGTGAAACATATAGGCTTTTTAGGGTCTAATTACCTTATAATCTGTAACAATTCAGGCAATGTTTCCCACTTATTATGTGTTTTTCCTAAGATTGATGTTTTGATATAAACTGATGCATTTTATGTGTTAAATATAGGAAAACCCCATGGAAATGAAGATTTTATGTCATAAAGATTACAACGCAACAAACGGGGAACAAATCAGGAAAAAGAGGCAAAACTTGGCCACGTCCGGCCAAACCTACCCGGACGCAAATCCGGACGGCCATTAAAGAACACGTCCGGGTCCGGACGCAAGCCGGACTTGACCCGAGATTCAGACCTAAAACCCCTGTGCCATGTCCGGATCCGGACTGATCCTCATAAGCACGTACGGATTGACGTCTGACCCAATCCATCAGGACGTCTCACAAACTTTTCCAGAATTTCCATTTTCACTCCATTTCATCAAGTTCACTTCATTGTCGCCAATTCCAACCTCTGAACCAGCATAGCACAAGGACGAAGGGGGGAGCAAGCAAGAGGATCTTCGTAACAGATGATTTCTCCTAACTCTCTCTTATTTATGTTTTCAATTGCTATGTCTAGCGAAGAGGATTTACTCTGGGTGAAGTGATGTTGTAATTAGTTAAACTCTGCATTATTTTACTACTTTAATTGAGACTATTTGGATTGCTCAAGTTAATGCTTTTAAGTGCTTTTAATAAACGTCATGAATTTATTATAAGCCTTCGAATCATGTTATGATCAGACAAGGTGATTAGCATTGACGGTCCTATTAACCTGTTACCTGTGATAATTGCAATCGGATAGATTACATTAACAGTTAGGTGCTTTAGTTCGGACCAAACCAGACTAGTAATTCTGTGTGATACAACCATCTAGATATACCCGTTAATTCTAGATTAGAACTACGCGCCCTGTCTAGACGAGCTATCTGGAATTAGGACTTAATACATAATAGATATTTGAGAATTACAAGCCGACCCAAGTCTCCGTTTAAGTAGTAGAATATGCAGAACCTAGCTAGTGAAACAACTCTCTGAACCTAGAGTATTGTTCATACTTCCTACCTATAGCTTTAATTTATCTGCTATTTATTTTCTGGTCTATTATTGATTCCAAAACCAAAACAACCCCTTATTCGTTACCCATTGCCTAAGGCTAGACTTATTTTCTTCAAGTCCCGTAGATTGATACCTGGTTGCTTCTTAATTACTATACTACTGTGACCGGGATTTTTTGCAACCCGACGGTCTGTTGATTTGTTATTTTCTAGGATTAATTCTTGGTTTTTAATATATCAATTAAACTGTTTGCATCGGCGCCTCAAAATAGCCCAGTACAACCAACAGACTTTTGGTAAAAATCCAAGACGTGGAGTTCATTCCTCCAGACCTGGCAAAATTTTCAAGTGTCACTCAAGCATCAACTAGCCTTTTCATTTCCATTACAAAGTCTTGTTGATGGGGGGCAATCTGCTATACCCAAAATTTTGACCCCCAGAAAAGGGGAACAATCATAGCACAAGGGTAGTTTGATCAAAGAGCACAAAATCCCAGGTTGTCCAGCATGTTTCGGGGTATTAGTGACAACACGATCATCACGAGGGGCGTTTTTGTAATTATCAGGGCTCCTAAGCCATCCCGTAAGATTTATCTCTCCTCCTAAACAACTCCAATCAACCTGGACTTCTTCAAACTTTCAACACATGATAGATGATGACATTTAGAGCATAATGGCTTTGGAATTTTGAATTTCTGAATTTCCAATAATTTCCTAGTATTTTCTAAAATAATTTGACGACAAATTGAATTTAAAAATATTCCATTATTCGAAAATTCTAATTTCTCTTTAGAAAAATCAGAAATGTCTTCCTCTACATGTGGTAAAAAATTCATGGCCAAATTCCATTGGAAAGTCACCTAACCAAAATCCCGGTAAACTTCGGTTTTTACCGAGTTTACTATTTCTTTAGTGACGTCTATATAAAGGACCTTATCCCTTGAAAAAATGAGAACACGAAGAACCCTAGACAATCAGAATATTCCCGTCTCAAGTCTCCCATGTTTTTCATCTCCCGAGCATCGACATTTACTGAAAACACCACATAAACACGTTTTCCAATCCCCAACGCTATTATAATCATGAAATAGCCACAAAATCACTTCTACAATGTGAAGAACACCTTCAATCACCTGTAGTTAGAAGCTCGGGTAGTACTAAATCCGGAACCAGCATCAATGAGGCTTTTAAAGAATCCCGACGTGAAGAATCACCTCGATTCTGAAGGTAAAATAGGTTAGAAGTCAACTTTTTAAACTCCTCTCGACTTCATTAACCTTATGTAAAATTTGGGTGCTAACCAAACTTTGCCGGCTTCCGAATCACTACGTGTTTTCGTTTCTGCCCCCTATTACTTGTTTAGTAAGTTTCTTATAGAATTTAACTTCTAGTTGAATTCTTTCAATCACTAACGTACTTAAAATCTTTCAGGCTACATGTCCATAAAATTTGAACCAACAACACCGCCGTGAACCGCCCAAACACCACCGTCCGAGGGTGGTCCGCACCCACAGACGCCCTGTCCGTAAGCCCGCACGCCCTCGGATGGTGGCAGGACAATTTTATTTTCAAATTTTAAGGGTTTTCAACTTATGTCCGGGCCCACGGGCACCCAGTCTGTGGCCTCAGACTTTTCAAAATTTTGTTTTCTCGTAAATTCCACTTTTCGGATTAATTAGCTTAACTAGGGTACGTGGGTTCGTATATTAGGTCCGTAGCCTTGGACTGAATCAAATGTGACGTGATTCGGCCTTCGAAACCCTAATTTGGTTTTCTTTAATTTCCACTTTGATTTTCTATCCAAAAATGCTAAAAAATACAAAATATCAGAAACTTGCGCACTTTTGTTTAACCGAACTTGTAATAAGCCGTAAATAACATATGTAGAGGAAAAACGACTTAGAAGGGTAGTGAAAGTAAATTGAACCCTGAAAAGTCGAATACCAAGCCCCCGAGCCCGAACTCTACCTTTCCTAATTTACCATAGGTTAAAGTTAGGTGGTGACACGAAAAAGGTTTCAGTGAGCTAACTTAGGATTTAGTAATTATAATTATATGACTTAGTTATTAAACTTAGGTTATAAATGGACCTAGAACCCGATCACATCCTAGTCAACCTAAATCAACATAGGATAGTGGTTCAAAAACCGAGGCTCTTACTCAGGAAGGGCCCTAGTGTAGAAATATGAAGGCATGGGCAAAATGGTCGAAATGCACAGTCACAATTTTCGAAGGACACTCTTGGGACTTTCTATTTTCATATGACTTGTTCAACATCTCAAAATACTTTCAAACACCATAGTCAATATGACAGGCATTCCATAATTTTCAGATAATTTGTATTCTGGAAATATAGCTTTTAATTCATATTATAACCTATTTTTTTAGTAAATAGCATATGGAATCGCCTCAAAATAGAAAGAAATGTCTCTACACATTAAAATAAAATGGTCACATGGTTAACACGACTACACACAGTCATAAACCTGACAAAATTCATATGCAACCTTTCAAAAGTTTAAAGAGATTCAAACATTCTTTTAATTTCCTCCCTCATTTGAAAAATATCCAAATCAAGTCAAAATGTCATGAAATTTTAGCACCTGATAGAGGATGAAATTTAGAGAAGCACCCCATAGGAATTTAGAAATTTCACATTAGCTATGAATTATGATAGATGCCAAATTGTATCATTTTCATCAAATTTGTTATTTATCAAAATAAGCTGATTCCAATTCTCAAATTTTTTATAAATCAATAATTACCAATGGTTAAAATTTTAGAATTTTTCTCGGCCTATAGCATTTTTTTTTTAGATTCTCTCTAGGAATTAAAAGGTTTTTGATAAAAAAAGATTGTTTTATCTTTTGGATTAGCCTTTTCTTATAAATGAACCCTCCCCAAACAACCTTAACATCAATGATAACCCTATCAAGGTCAGAAACAAGCTTTCCCAACCTTCCTTTACGGTTTCCAACCCTACCAAACCGAAACCTTGCCGAAATTGCCTCGAAATCACTAAAAACTCGAACTTTCCTCTTCCAACAAATTTTAAGCATTCAAACACCATAAATCCATAAGAAAATTGTGCTGAACAACACTAGGAAGAAGGAGTCAGAAGCTAGAAGACATTGCTAAACCGGAGGACAACCGACAAACCGATAAAGGAATCCCGTCAAACAAGGACGACCACTTGAAGCCTTCAAAGCAGGCTAGGGATCGCCAAATCCTAAACCTTCGAACTCTAAATACACTCTACACCAATTTCTAGCAAAAACTTAACTTCGAATTGTGTAGTTTTTCTAGATTTTTGCGTGTTTTATTGTTTGCTATGTTTTGGGCTAATTTTGACTCCAAATTTAAAATTTTCACTCACTAACAAGATTAGAATCTTTTGAGGCTACACACCCATATAGTTTGAGCCAAAACACAGTCGGAAACCCTGTCAAAACCACTGTCCGGTGGTGGTCCGTGATCACGGATGCCCGTCCGGTATCACGAATGCCGCGTCCGACCCCCAAACCACCTACAGATGGTGTCAAAAATTGAATCTTGAATTTATCATTTACTTTAAGATAGGGTTCGTGCCCACAGACAGCCCTGAGCATCTCAACATTTTCATCTTTTACAATTTTTAACTTTCTGTTTAATTAGAGAGATTGGGGTCCTTTGTCACGAACGACAACCAATTTGACCTAATTCGGTTCCCGAAAGGTTAGTTTAGTTTCCACATTTAATTTTTGTCAAAAAATATTAAAACCTCCATAAATACAAAAGCTTGCCCACTTAGGTAAATGAACCTTATAATAAGCCTTTTCATGACATACGTAGTGGAAAAATAGCTTTGAGGGTAGTAAAAGTAATGAACTTAGAAAAACTATATTACCAAGCCCCCGAACCCGAACTCTTAGCTTTCCAGGTTTACTTAGGTTTACACTTAGGTGACGACTCCCAATAGTTATAGTGGGCTAACCCTAGCTTTAACGATTATCGTTATAATCATAGTTGTTAAGCTTAGGTTATAAGTGGACCTAGAACCTTACCAGATCCTAATCAACCCAGTCAACATAGCGTAAGGTTAAAAAAACCCAGTCTCTCAGACTGTCGACTTTGCTGGGGACATAATCCTTAATCTTAACTAACTTAACCTTAAGATAAGAGGGATTAACTTGAAAATGTCATTTAAGGATTTATTATTTTTTTAATATACGTTCGTGGCATTATTTTCTTTTATATTATTGTTTATCATATGTGAGCGCTGAGGGTTCACACAAACTGATTTCACCCAGACCGCTTTAGGTGGTCCCTATATGAGACTCACAACTTTCGGTGATGTAAATAAGTGGGGGGAAGAGGAGGATTTCATGTAAACCACATCCTCATATACCAGGACTTCGGCCCCTAGCACGTCTCTGGCAGTACCCTTACCTCAGCCCAATGTCTGGTCATTCAAAAACCCGACTGTAGATGCACACCTTGTTGTGATGTGTAAAAAGTGGGGAAGGCAAAGAAGATATAGTGTAAAACCCTATCCCTGTGGTGACCTTGGCTCAAGCTCCAAGCATTTCTTTGGATCAATCCTTACCCAGTTGATGGAATCGCCTAGTGACGACATACATACTAACCCTTGCGTGATTTTCCTCAGTGGCTAATTCCTATGTTTTGACATTTCTTTGATTTATATTACGAGCTTGGTTGCGTGTGATTTATAGCTTAAGTGAATTTCCTTTAATAGATCAATCTTTCGGCTCAATGGCCCGTACTAGTTTAGGTGAGCCCTTCATCTGGGTTTCAACCCAAAAGACCCTAGATCTAGGTGATCTTCCTTTCGGCTCAATATGAATCATTCGTATAGGTTTTGGCCCATAAAATAGCACACTTAGATTCAACATAACTGCAAGATTTGAAAATTTGTCATGAATCATGTTTAAGCCCAATAACCTATCAAATCTTACACTTAGACTTTAAAGTTTCTCTCGGACCAGTAGCTTATTTCTAGTACATATGCCTAGCTTTCAAACCAAGGTATTTAGGTCCACACACCTATTTACAGTTTAGAAATCACTCCGGCCCATGTGCCTCACTTCTATCCCAAACACATTCTCACCCAAGTGCCACATTATCAAATTTTTTTGGCCCAAGTGCCACACTCACAACTTAAAACATTCAAGCCTATTCACAAACCAATTCTGGCCCAAGCACCATTTCACATATTTGAAATCATTCCGGCTCAAGTGTCTCTTTCTTGAATCACTTCAGCCCATGTGCCTCACTTTCAATTCAAATCATTCTGGCCCAAGCACCTATCCACAAAAGTTCTAGCCCAAGTGCCATTTTCTCAATATATCGAGGTCCGAGTGCCTACCCAATATCATTAAATCATCATTATGCCCCTTGCGCCTAACTTTAAGTTCAAGAAGATTCGGTCCAAGTGCCCATTCACAGCTTTAATAGCATTTCGGCGCAAGTGCCTTGTTTCCAGTTCATAGAGATTCAGGCTCAAGTGCCTCATTTATAGTCAAAAGTTAAAACTTTTCAAGAGCCTACTGAGAGTTCACTGGATCCATATGTTATGGACAAGAAGATGGAAAGGAATATCTTGGTTATCTCTGCACACTCCTGACGGCACATCATAGTTGAAAACTCGAGTCTTCTAAAAGCTAGACAGATTGACAGCATTCCAGTTCCATAAGGAGTCTGAGGTTCACATGCATTCTACTGCATAACTTGTCATGTATCCTTAACAAAATAACTGTTTTAAATTGAACAACTAAAAAGCATCGTTTTGTCAAATCATCTTCTTCCTCAAGTTCACAAGAAAACGGCTTTTTCAAGCTCTAAACCTTTTTAGGTGAAATAACAAAGACATGATGAGATTTCTTTTTAAAGAACATCAACTTCTACCGGAATAAGTTTCTTTCAAATGTCTTTTAAGACGAGAGTTCTCGAAATAATCATTTTCTGGCAATGGAACGTAAAGACTGGTTCTTTGTTTTCAAGAAGTTGAGCATGCTTTGCGAGACACCACAACCCATTCCAAAATCATTCAAGTAACCCAAAAAACTGATGAAAATACAAAACCTTCATCAATGTTGAAAACCCCAAAGTAATACTGGGGCAATCTGAGTTAGGATCTTCTATTGGAAATTTCTTTCTAACGAAGGTGTGAACAAAACTCTCTAAGCGAAAAGAGTGCAAGAGCACCTTGAGCAGAAAAACTATGAGTAAATGAGCGTGTCATTTTTACACGACTCCGGTGAGGCTACATACAGAGGTGAGGGAAACAACATAACTCTAACTGAAAGAGATAGTTTGTAGATTTATGCCTAGACGCGTGAGAAAGTAACAAGAACGTGCACATAACTATCAGGAATGATGAAGCTCCTAGGTACACCACCACATATCCAAAGAGCTTGTGAAACTTGACATTAAACCCTAGGCACCCCCGCTGAGCCTTTTATATATCCTCGATTTGAATCATAAAGCTCCACAAAATAAGCCAGCCCGTGATGATTATCCTACCCGGTGACCAAAGGAAGTGAGAAGCTCGACTCTTCGATAACGACTACACCAGCTTAGAAGAAGCAATGCTACAACAAGTGTGACGAAAAAAATATGCAAACAGTCCCAAAACGACCCAGGATGAAAGAGCTCACCTTCAAACATCTCAGGAAACTCAAAGCCGGGAACCACAAGAACCCCTAACATGAGTCAAAACATTTCAAAAACCGGGAGACACAAGGACCCCGAAGAAGAATGAAAAGGAAATCCGAAAAGCCTCAAATTCTCAGCAACCAGGCGACGAGAAGGACAAACTCTAAAAGTTCAAATTCCAAAGCCCGAGGGTAAATCAACCCAAAGTAGCAAGACAACTTCACAAGAAAGAACAAGACGGAAAATCCGGGAGAAGGCGCAAGTGGAAGCTTTGGTCACCCCTAAGCTTCTCATAACCATAATATCCCTCCATGGTCTCATTGTATTTCATCACACCCCATGGCCCCGTTATAAGCTTCATAGATTTCCGACTTGATAGTTGTGTGTCTAATCAAGTGAAAGTAGTAGATCGAATGCATAAATCCATCAAACATCGAATTCAATAGTCATGAAGTTATGATTGTAAGTGAGGAATGAGAGCAAACACCAAACACACCAAGTGTATGTAGAAAAAGCACCACATCAAATAAGCCTTAACCCCGTGATGACAAGGTTTGGTGACATGTTTAACATAAAATATTGGGGGCAATTGATTTCAGATTGCTCAAAGAAGGGCAATTGTTGTTTCAACAATCACCCTGGATATAACGATCTGAAGGTGACCAAAAACACCACATTCCTGAACTCCCCTTATCCCATGCTCGTCATAAGCCCTGACCATCACCAACCTCATAAGTCTTGATCTTGACTACCATAGACATGACATAAGTCCTAAACACCACTCACACTTCCAAAATCCCAATTCCAAAACCACAGGCCCATCATAAGCCTTGACCATCATCTATCAGCCTTAACCACCACAGATGCCATTGATTTCAAAGCTCAAAAGCATGCCCGATTCCAAAAGAATGAAGTTCTATTATGAAAAATCATTTATGGAAATTAAAGTTCCATGAGTTTTTGTTCAGAAAGGTGTTTGTTGATACACAAATGGTCAAAGTTTTGCCCCTTCTTGATAGATAAATCACACCACTTTTTGTCACCGAGTCAACTCTATTTTTGATAATTGTATTAATCCTATTTTGACATCAGAGTTAACCCCATTTTTGACATCGATACAACTATTTTTTGACGACAAAATCAACACCTTTTTAACACTAAGTCAGTCCCATTTTGACACCGAGTAAGCTCTTTTGAATTTCGTTGAACTTTGACAGCCGAGTCAGCACAACTTTTACATGAAACTTGCTTTGCATCACTACGTCATAGCATCTTTTTGTATATCAATGTGAAACCAGAGATACAAATTCTCCACCAAAGATATAGATTCTTCAAAGATACATATTCTTGAGAAACAAATTCTCACCTTGTTGGTGGGTAATAGTAATAAGTCCCCTTGAAGTCCAACCAGAAACACTCGTGTAGCAGAACTCATCATAGTTGCTGAACTCAACCTCAGGCTCATCATAAGCCATGAACACCAATCATGAATCACACCTTCTAAAACCTCAACCCTAACATCCCAGGCTCGCCATATACCCTGATCACCACTCCTAACCCCAACACCAAAACCAGAGGCTCATCATAAGCCCTAACTACCACCACTCTACCCCAAGCCCGTCATAAGCCCTGACTACCACCACTCTAGCCCAAGCTTGTCATAAGCCTTGGCTACCACCACTCTGTCCTCAGGCTCATCATAAGCCCTCACCACCACTCAAAAGCTTAAGCCTCACAACAAACACCTCACACCTCCCCCGACAACATGTTCATCTTCTAGGAAATAGTTCACAAGCCCAAAATCATTGGTCTTGTAATGTTAATTTCACTTACGTATTTAGCAAATAGACTCTTTCTCAAACATTTCCATGTTTGGCGCCTTTTTCAAAAATTTCATTTCCATAAACACTTCGAACAGGTTCTGGTCCCTACAAGCACCCAAATTGCATTACAAATTCCTGCATGCATTGCATCATTGCCATGTTTGACACATTTGAAACTAGTTTTAATCACAATTATTTGCATGAGATTGTTATCATTGCATACCCATTAGATTTTAAATCGTCTTTGCGAGAATCCAATCCAATTCCTATGCAAGAATCCAATCGACTTTCTATGCGAGAATTCCATTCACTTTCAGTGCGAGACCTAGCATTTTCTTTCAGTGGGAGACCCACCAATTTTCTTTCAGTACGAGACATTGCATTTTCTTTCAGTGCAAGACCTAGGATCTTCTTTAAGTGCAAAACCCAGCATTTTCCTTCAGTGCGAGACCCAATATTTTCTTTCGGTGCGAGTTCCCATATCTTTTCTTATGCAAGACCGTTACAAGATCAGTGCGAGACTAGTATGATACTAGTGCATCATTCGACATGAAGGGGGAGGGGGCAGTGGCAATAAGTCCCCTATCATTATGGCATTTGTAGGGAATACCAACTAGTGGGAAGTGGCAATAAGTTCCCTTGGAAAGCTAGAAGTTATCCTAGCACCTCAGTTGGTGGGTAGAGGCAATAAGTCCCCATCGTATACCACTAAAGAGTGTTTTGGACGGGTTTCATTCCCTAGAAGCATCCGATTCATTCATTCTTACATGGACGGATTTCGGTCCCTAGAAGCATCCAAGTCATTCATTTTTGCACGGATGGGTTTTGGTTCCCAAAAGCATCAGAGTCACTCATTTTTGCATGGATGGGTTATGGTCCCCATAAGTAACCGAATCATTCATTTTTGCATGAACGGGTTTTGGTCCCTAGAGGCATCCGAGTTTTTTTCTTTCTGTCTGGGTTTTGGTCCCTAGAAGCATCCGAGTTTTTTTCTTCTTTTTGGACGGGTTTCGGTCCCCAAAAGCATCAGAGTATTTTCTTTTTGGATAGGTTTCAGTCCTTAGATACCCTGGGTTTCATTTACACTTTTCACATTTTAGTTTTAGGTTCACGACACCTTAGAATGCTCGATGGAGTTTTAGGTTCCCGACACCTTAGATTGCTCGGTGGAGTTTTAGGTTCCCGACACCTTAGAATGCTCGGTGGAGTTTCAGGTTCCCGCCACCTTAGAATACCCGGTGGAGTTGTAGGTTCCTGACACCTTAGAATGCTCAGTGGATTTTTAGGTTCCCAACACCTTAGAATTCTTGGTGGAGTTTTAGGGTTTTGGCACCTCAGAATTGCCAATTTAGGTACTCAGTGCTTTAGAACAGCTCGACAATAATTATAGGTATTCAACGCCTTAAAATAGCTTAACAATCATTATAGGAAGTCAGCGCCTTAGAACAACTTGACAATCTTTATAGGAATTCAGCGCCTTAGAACAGCTTGACAACATTCAATCCTCATTATACGAAGTCAGCGCCTTAAATAGTTCGACATGACCCAAATCATTCCACTCAAGGTAATTGGCGCCTTAGAATAGCATGGAGAAACTGTTGAAGATAGTGCTTCAACATCATACAGTCATGATCCATGTTAAGCAAGAACCGACCACACTTTCAACACCGTCAATGAGTCGGTACCGCTACGTAATTCAGGATTCAATGACAGTGAGACCACTCACCATGATGAGCAAATGGATGACATGTTCAAAAAGGACTTTTGTCGATAGGCAGGATGAGTATCAAAGATTGTTGGGCGCATCGAAGACAACGTTGTACCCTACGTGTGTTAAATACCCAAAATTGATGGTTGTACTTAATTTGTTCAACTTGAAGGGGAAATATGGAGTTAGTGTTAAGTGTTTCACTGAAATTCTAGAGCTGGTACATGATATGCTTCCTGATGGGAATGGTCTTCGTGCACCCACCTACGAGGCAAAGAAATGGATGTGTCCAATGGGAGTTGAATATAAAAATATTCATGCTTGCCCAAATGATTGTGTGTTGTATAAGGGTGAATACGAACATCTAGACAAGTGTCCTAAATGTTCATTGTCCCGATACAAGTACAAGGTTGGGGATTCCTCCTTTCAGAAAAAAAAATCGTCCAACGAAATTATTGTGGTACTTGCCGATAATTCCAAGATTCAAATGGTTGTTTGCCAACCCAAAGGATGCAAAGAACTTACGATGGCACGCAGATGGTAGAAAAATTGATGAGAAATTAAGACATCCTGCAGACGAACCTCAGTGGAGAAATATCAACAAAAATTTCAAACATCATTTCAGGGATGAGGATAGGAATCTGAAGCTTGGATTGTGTACCGATGTGATGAACCCGTACGATACGTTGAGCAGTTAGTGCAACACTTGGCCGATGCTGCTAGTAATATACAATTTACTGTCATGGTTGTGTATGAAATGAAAATACATTATGTTATCATTCCTAATATATGGTCCAAAGCAACCTTGTCATAACATTGACTTTTATCTTGCACCACTGATCGATGATCTCAAGTTGTTCTGGAATAAAGGGACAATGGTATATGATGCCCATGAAAAAGAAAATTTCACACTGAAGGCGTTGTTGTTCTGTACTATTAACGACTTTCCAGCGTATGGGAACTTGTCAAGATACACGGTGAAAGGATTCTCCGCGTGTCTGATATGTGAGGATGACACATCTTCAGACCGTTTGAAGCACTGCGGCAAAAATGTTTACATGTGTCATCGATGGTTTCTTCCAGTAGATCACCCTTACCGATCGAGGAAGTGAAAACTATTCAATAATGAGCTGGAGACTCGTGTGGCCCGTCCTCTTCTGACTTCAGAGGAAGTGTATGCAAAGGTCAAGGACATTGAATATGTCTTTGAAAACACATCCAAGCCGGCCAAGAACAATTGGAAAAAATGTTCCATTTTTTGGGTTCTACCGTATTGGCAGCATCTGCCTGTGAGACACTGTTTGAATATCATGCACATTATTAAGAACGTCGGTGAGACAGTAAGTGGCACATTTCTCAACATACCTAACAAGGCGAAAGATGGATTGAAGGTGAGGAGAGATATGAAAGAGTTGCACATACGGAAAGAACTACACCCACAAGAGGATGAGAAATGAGCATATCTACCTCCTGCTTGTTATACCCTCTCTAAGAATGAAAAAATTAGTTTTGCAAATGTTTGCATTCGTTGAAGGTACCATCTGGGTACTCTTTAAGCTGGATGAACATAGTGTCTATGAAGGATTTGAAGCTGTTAGGCATGAAATCCCATGATTATCATGTGTTAATGTTGCATCTTCTTCCAGTTGCAATCCGAGGGATATTACTAGATAATGTCAGAAATGCTCTAACTCGATTATGTTT
This sequence comes from Limonium bicolor, assembly GCA_023374045.1. Lineage (NCBI taxonomy): Eukaryota > Viridiplantae > Streptophyta > Magnoliopsida > Caryophyllales > Plumbaginaceae > Limonium > Limonium bicolor. The sequence continues at coordinate 225,545,273 of CM041779.1, forward strand.
CTTCTTCAACGTTGTCTGTTGTATGGCAATTGACTCAGACACCCTCGATGATCTACAACATGAAATTGTAGTGATAGCATGCCAGCTTGAGATGTATTTCCCACCATCTTTCTTTGGCATAATGGTGCATTTAATAGTCCATATTCTTTAGAGAGATCAAACTGTGTGGTCCGGTCTACTTAAGTTACATGTATCCTTTCGAACGATACATGGGGATCTTGAAGAGTAGAATGAAGAATAGATATAGACTAGAAAGTAGCATCATTGAAGCAACACTGACTGAGGAAGTCACAAAATTCATGACAAGTTATTTGAACGATGCAGAGTCAATTGGTATTCCATGGTAGATTTAAGGGTAAAGGTGTTATTGGCAAAAAGGTTGTGCATGTCTCTCGTGATCTTATTCATCAAGCACATTTTTTGTGCTACTACACCTTGAGGTTGTTGAACCCTACTTCGATATTCACATTGCTGAGTTGAGGCAATAAAACCCTACCAAAAACCATATCTGGCTTAAAAAGAACAAAATTGAGTGTTTGTCTGATGGTTTAAGGTATGTGTGTTTGCAAGCTTCAATGAACCCAGAGGATGTCAGTGAAGAAATTAGATGTTTAGCAGTTGGTCATGGAACTGATGTTGTATCATTCGAAGGGTATGACATTAATGGATCTACATACTACACTGCACGCCAAGATGCTAAATCAAATACATCAGAATAGTGAGGTAAAAATTGAAGCATCAGTGACTAAATATCAACTCGGTAACCAGTTTCAACCAATGAGTAGTAGTTGGTATTATGGTTTCATAGAGGACATATGGGAACTAGACTACCACATAGATTCGTTTCTAGTGTTCCGCTGCAATTGGGTAGACAACCGACATGGATACCAAAATGATGAAGGACTTATTTTGGTTGATCTTTCATGTGTTAGAAGTTATAAGGAAGATCAATTTTTGTTAGGTAAGGACTGTGACCAGGTGTTTTATGTTGAAGATTCAAAAGATAGTAGATGGTTTGTCGTTCTTCCAGGGAGAAGACAGGTTTTGTTTGAGAATGAAAACAATGACGATGATGACAGTGAGCTGATAGATGAAACAATATTGTTTCATACAGGGTTACATGATTCAACTGATGATTTACAAAATGATGATGTTTAGACCATCTACGCTCGATCAGACCATGGCGAGGGGGTTTAGGTAGAAAACACAAAATGATATAAGTTACCATGTCTAGGTAACACCATTGGTTGAAATTGCATATTTAAAGTTAGACCAGTCATATTATTGTTGTTACAATGCTATCAAAATTATTTATTATGTTTATTTTTGCACTTATAGATCGTTACATGAATATTGATCTAATTTTTGTGCTTTTTTTCCTCAATGGACGATCACCCGATGGATGATCCTGTAGGAAAGCTGCTCACGACTGGGGAAGTGCAGCCCCAGTAGAGTAAACCGGCAAAACGTACCACACGAGGTGGGAAAAAGAAATCAAAGACAACAGACGCCCCAACACAAGAGACTGAGGCAGCTGGGCCTTCACAGGAAGCACAAGAGATACAAGTTGCTCCTCCACCTCTCTTGAAACCAAAAAAAGCGAGGCATTACCCATGGACTAAGGGCAAAGAGAGGCCCCCCGGCCAAGACTTTAGAGTTCAATCAATGGAATCAGCCTATAGGTATATAGAAGAACGATTTACAGCTCTCGCTAGGTATCTGTTAAGTTCATACTGCAACATAAACCACCATTGGAAGCAAGTGCCTGCGGCATTGAAGGAGTAGATGTTTGAGCGTCTTCAGATATTAATTGCTGTTTATAGTTTGTTCTAAGATTAATGTAGTTACTATTTACCACTAATCCATTTTTTTGCATGTATGCCTGATTCAGCATAGATCATTCTATGAAGGACGATGTGATGAGGGACTTCCCCGGCAGTTTAGAGACTTTAGATCTCTTCTCACAAGGCAATACATTTACTATGAGGAGCCATCAGACATAGAAGAAGCAGTAGATGGAGATGTGGATGATCGGAGACCACCGTGGGAGAAATATGACGGTGTAACTGAAGAGCAGTGGGCAGAGTTTGTTGAGAAGCGTTTGACCCCAGAGTTCAAGGTAAGTTTTAGACTAGTAGAAGTTGTCCTTTCATATGTTAACTGTTTAAAGTGTCCTTAGATTTTATTACTTGTATAATTTATCTTTTCCATATATTATTTGTATAATTTTTCTTTTTCATACATATACATAGGCTTTACGTGAGAAACAACAACAGAACACGAAGAAAAATCTTTACCCCCATCACTTAGGCGGTAAAAGTATTGCTCAACGTGTATCAGAGTGGGAGAAAGAGGGGTTGCTGCCAGCTGAATCGAATGTTAGTGGCAGAAGGATGAAGGTTTAGGACTTAAGCCGGTGGAAGAAACCTTCAGATCCTGCGGCACCTGCTCTATATGATGACGGTATGAGAGAAATCATTAACCCAATGAGAAGTGTTTTGTTGTTTAAAAAAAGTAGAATGTTTATTATATAATATCAGAGTTGCAATAGTAGTTATGTATCTCACTTGACTTATTAAAATCCATAACAGGAAGAGTTAAACTCTCAAATCACCCAAGGTATTTGGCAGCCCGTTGGGCAGGTTGAAATACTTGGCGGTGACGAAGTCGTGGTAGGGTAGGGTAAGCTGTTCTAGTCTGCTTATGGTGACACCGTGCGGAATGAATCACTCCAGGAGTACCATGTCTGGGTGCTCAATGATGATTTTGTGCCTGAGTATGCCAATGTTCAGATACCGGTGCTAGATGCAGGCCTAGCCACCATTCGTGATGCACAATCTATGACAAAAACAGTGGCCAACTAGATTGGTAAAGATTTGGGAGCAGCATGTAAGAACATGAAAAATCTACTCTTAAACACATCCTAGGGTAGAAGCGTATACTTATTAAATTAATATCTCAGGAACTCATCCAATCAATTTCTGATAAGGGGAAAGGAAAGAAAATTGCTAATGTTGCACCAGATCATCCTTCAGTGGCATGCACGCTAAATTTGTGCTTAAAGAGAATTTGGTGGAGCCGGCGGTATTGAATGTCTTGCCCCCCCCTGAAAATCCTACACTCCACTCTTTTGATGACGTCGCCTGAAAAAGATTCGGTTATGGTGGAGGCAAAACCGGATCTTTTTCACTATGAAGGAGCTCACAAATTTGATATATTCATCACTTATTTTGTGGAGTTATTCAGGAAAGATTGGTTCAGTGCTTCGATTCTCAAGTCGACTTGCATGTGAGTGACTAGCACACATTGTATACATTGTACACATTTTATTATGCACACTTGAAAATTAAATCTTTAACATCTGTTTCTTTATATTGTGCAGGCATGTGGATGAAAATTCGGTCCAAGTGTATGGCAATAGCATTTTTGGTTTCTTATGCCCTGGCATGTGCTCTAAAACTACTATAGCAAGTGGCCCCCAAGGTTTGGTCCAGTACTTGTCGAATGCAATACATGCTTGATAAATCATATATAATGCTTGTAACACCCCATTTTCCAGCTCTAAATTTTTTTTCCTTTTATTTCTATTACTCATCTTACATAGCGGAAGACTTACAAAACTAGTCGGGGTGCTACCGCCACACCCACTCTCACTGTGGATCCTAAGGCTTATTACCACTACTATACCAAACTAAGTTGAGACTATTAAACCCTTATATATATATATATATATGTTCAAAAAACCACACAACTTATACATCCATAAAAACTCATTACTAGTTTAATCTCTAGTCCCTTTAGCTCGTCTCTCTTATGTATCTGCTTAACCTGTTCCTGTGGTCAGTCATACAATCACAGAAAAAAGACCACAGGGCACATGCCAGAAAACAAGCGTCAGTAAAGTCGAGTAATTCTTGCCAAAACATGTAAAATACATTTAGCTTATAAAACTCTTGAAGAAATCATATGTAACATCACAAAGAACCACAACAACATATATCACCTGAAACCACAACAAATATTACCAAGGTACATAAGCGTACTGTGAGCCTCGATTTTTGAACCCTATCCTATGTTGATTCGGGTTGATAAGGATCTGGTCAGGTTCTAGGTCCACTTAAAACCTAAATTTAATAACTATGTCATAAACACTAATTATTAAATCCTAGATTAGATCACTGAAACCTATTACGAGTCGCCACCTAATTTTTACCGAGGGTAAATTAGGAAAGGTAGAGTTCGGGTTCAGAGGCTTGGTATTCGACTTATTTAGGGTTCAATTACTATCATTACCCCTGGAAGTCGTTTTTTCTCTACTTAGTTTAATTACGGCTTATTACGAGTCATTTTAACCTAAGTGCGCGAACTTCTGATTTCTTTTATTTTTAAACATTTTTTGATAGAAAATTAAAACTACCTAAACTAGGTTTCGGAGGCAGAATAAGGTCGAATTTTGATTACATCCGTAGCCACGGACTTATTGTCCGAACCCACGGACCCTAGTTAACCTAGTTATACAGAAAAGTCGAATTGAAAGGAAAATGAAATTTTGAAAAGTCCGGGGCCACGGACATAACGTCCGTGGGCCCGAACATGCTTTGTAAAACCCTAAATTTTCAAAAATTTAAAATCCCACCGCCGTCCGAGGGCGTCTGTTACCACGGACTACCCACCTGTGGTCCCGAACACAGCGTCTGGGGCCGCGGACAACCCACGGACGGCGGGTTTTAGGTAGTTCCCGGCGGTGTTTTAAGCTCACAATTTATGGACGTGTAGCCTTAGAAATTTCCAAGACGTTAGTAATCAGAGATTTTCAATTTGAAGTCGAATTAAGCATGAAACTTAACAATCAAGTTAGAGGGCAGAAACTTAAACAAATGGCAATTCATAAACTATAAAAGGTTAGTTTGCACCCTATATTTGACAGAAGACTAACGAAGTCGTAGGGTTTCAGAAAAATATGATTATAACTTGTTTTAACTTCTGGATCAATGAAACTCTTCACGTAGGGATTCTTTCGGTGCTCCATTGAGGTCGGTTCTGGATTGGATTCAAATCCGGCTTATGACTATTGATTATAGATGGTATTCTTCACGTTTTGGTGGTGTTTTGGTGAAGGTTTATGTGGTGGGAGTTGGAAAACGTGTTTAAACAATGATTTGGGAAGGTTTTGGTATGATTTCGGGGCTCCGGAGGGCAAAAACGAGAGGGACTTGTGACGGCTAGGTCTTCTGATTTTCTAGGGCTTGAGAGCTTCTTGTTTAGATCTGGGGTTTAAAGGAGGATAATTCTGATTTTTCCAAGGTGGAATCGAATTTTTTGGATATTGGAATATTTTCACATTCAATTTCTCGTCAGATTCAATCAGAAATTACTAGAAACTTATTGGAAATTCAAAAAATCAAAATTCCAAGCCATTATGGTTAAAATGTCATCCTATATCATGGGTTAAAATTTCAAAGCATTCTGAGTGGAGTTGAGCCACTTTCGGAGGAGAGAGAAAGCCTATAGGAGGTCTTAGGAGCCTTGAAAATTACAAAAATGCCTCTGAAGATGACTAAATTGTCCCTGATTCTCCGGAACGCACCGATCAAACTAGGATTCTTTATTACTTGATCAAAGTGTCTCTCGCAACACTAAAGCCATACAAACTCTATACTGGGGTGTTAAAATTTTGGGTATAACACGTACACTCACATAATACCATGAAACAACCATAAAACAAATCACATCAGAACCTTGTTCACAACTTGTAAAATTCATTTAGTTTAAGAAAACACTTTGAAATAACATATAACACACAAGTAATCAAACAAGTCAGGAACCATATAACCTCCTTACCAAAATACCAACCAAGATAATACCACCAAATTTTAGTCCGCTTTATTATTCTACCAATCCTCAGGCACACCGGTCTTTCGACAAAGAGCACTAAGGCTCTCGGCCCCTTGGGGAAAAATCATCCCATAGAGTAGATCATGATGGCTTACCCACAATTAATTGGTAGTGGGGAAAAATCAGTGTTCGGCCTCCGAGGGCTCATAAACTTGTAATACCAAGTACCAAACTCATTGAAATACCCCGTAATTAAAAAGAGCGATTAATTAGGCTAATAAGTATTTTAGAAGGTTAATTAAGTCTAAATAAATATTAGGGAACAAATCTCGAAGAAAACGGATCCTTAAAACGGATTAAAAACACAAACGAACATTAAAGCTTGTTTTTCGAGGAAACCGGGAAAACGCGACTTTAAGCGGGTCAAATAGACTCATAACAATTTTGGTCAACCAAATAGTCATTAATAAACATTAGTGAAGGTCTAGAGCCAATAAAATCAAATAAACGAGAAAATAGTAAAAACTGTCAAAAACGGGAAGTTGTGGGGTGAGCGTGTAATTAAAATAAACTAGTGTGTCCACTATTGCAAATAAGATTTTAAAAACAATGTGAAGGAGTGTGTGTAGCCGGCAGATTTTAGTGCCCTCTCTCACTCTCTTCTATTTTCCATCCTTATGTGCTAAGTAACAAACAAATAAAGTAACAAAAAGTAAAAAGTAATCTCTCTCTTACTCTCACCAGCCCTCTCTCACGTTCTCTGCCCAGACTCCCTCTTCTTCCTCTTTTGTTTCCCAGTAATGGTGATTTGAAGAATCCACACACAACAGCCCACTTCCTTCTCATTTTTGAAACCCCAAATCACCTCCAAATGCTACAAAAACTATACCGTTGAATTCGTGTCGTTTTGGAGATCGTTCTACACCCTTCAAAAATCAAAAACCTCCAACTTCATTTTTATGGGTATAATCGTTTTGGAGCTTAAGGAACACCATTTGAAGCTCCATCCTCTTCTTCATGTTCTAAGGTAAGAAAAGGGACCAAGTTCTTCTCTTTTCATCTTTTCCCTTGTAAAAATCCAAAACTTACATGAACACCATTGTTACCTCATCCAGCCGGTTTGGTGTTCCATCTTGAGAGCTGAGGCCTTGTCATTTTTCTACCCAAAACCTCCATTAGAAGCTCAAGGTAATACTTCCTAAGAGTTTTAAATGATTTCTCACAAGTTAGGGTTTAATACGTGAGTTAGAAAATTTACTAGTTTTGGTGTGTGTGTGTGTGTGTGTGTGTGTGTGTGTATGTGCGTGCCTTGTTTCATGGTGTAGCTTGGCCTAAATAGAATCAAGAAAACAAAGAAACAAGAACAAAGAAGGAATAGGAGCAAGAAAGGAGAAAGAGAGAAAAGAAAAGAGGAATCAAAACTCAAGGTAATTGAGTGCTTTGTACAGATTTTTACTGTTACATAGAAATGAGTATATTACCGTAGCAATGTTTAAGCCACTGTAACAGTAGGGGAGTAATGGGGTATATAAATGTTAACTATATTTGTAGTTTGAAGCTTTGAAAAACAAGTAAGTAAAATGATAAGTGTGAGTATTAAGCTTGTGGCAAGTATTTAGAATGTGGTGTGATTAATGTATATATTGAACAGGTTGTACTGTATTGAGTGAGCAAAATAAAGTGGTGAGAACACTTAGAAATGTAGGGAAACTTTGTCAAAATTTGGCTAGGAATTTAGAGACTCGAGTGCTGTTAGAAAAGAAAAAACATGGAGGTTGCAGAGAAGGAAACATAAGATTTTCACTTTGGTTTGTAACAGGAAGAAGAAGTGTAGTGGAGTAGAATTGGAAATGGTGTAATGGGAAGTGTTTAACTAAGTTATGATAGATTGAGAGTCATTTAGCTAGTGGGAAGAAGAAAAGAAAAATCTGTAACAGCAAGTGAGGAAGTGAAACTGTAACACGAAGAAAACTGACATAGAAATGGGTTAATGTAACAGATTTGTATAGAGTTGGATTAGGTTAGTTTAAAGTGCTTAATCAATGTTAAAACATGCTAGATTTTGTATGGGAATATTGGGGAAGAGATTGATAGAAGTTTGGAGTTGAAACAAGTTCAAAAACATATATATTTTACAAAACTGCAACTTGTCCGGGTTTGTAAACCAGTACAGAAACCCGGACCAGCCTTAAAACACAACAGAATGTTATGCCAGAGGAGTGGTCCGGGTTTACAAACCAGGACACTAACCCGGACCACCCCTAAATGTCACCCGAGAGTTCTCAAAACATGTGGTCCGGGTTTGTAAAGTAGTACACAAACCCGGACCAGTCATTTTTCACACCCGAGACTTTTACAAAGTAGTGGTCCGGGTTTGTAAACCCGGACAGTAACCCGGACCACATCAAATTCTTCACAGAAAGTGTTTTAAAGCTAATATAAGGTTGGGTAAAGATGGTATAAGATAATTAAGACATGATTAATGATGTTTAAAGGTCATTAAGGCCATAAACAAGCTTAGGAAATTATTTTGAGTAAGTAACTTAAGTAAATGTATTTGAATAACAATGAATTAGTAAGTATAAACCGGGAAACTTTAGAAGAGTAATAAGTAAGGTTAATTATAGATAATTAACCACCCAACTGTATGTATGTGATAGGATTCGAATAGTTAAACACCGAAGAGGAGTCGGTGAGTCCAAATCAATGGTGAACGGTATGAACTTCTCATGCCCCGTATGCTACCTTGGTTACTCTGATTTGTGTGTTGTGTGCTAATTGATCACCTAAATAAGATAAACACATGAATCGGATTTATTATGCTTACTTGTGATTATTGTGATATTGTTCCTTGTTGGGTATTATCCTTAAATCATAGTTTGTATAATTCATGAAATGTATGGATGATAATGAATGTGTGTATGCTTAATGTATTGTGTTGTGACCGATTATAATTGTGATTGACTTCTAACTAATTTCTAATAAGCTAACCAATCTAACATAATAAATTGGTAAATTGGAATGAGTAGAAGTCCGATATAGTTTCGGCCACGCGTGAGGAGGCGGAGACACAAGAGGTTGGATCTGATTCCTAGCTTTTAATCTTTTCCACGGCCCAAACCCCTTAAATGGGTAGCATCCTGGATTAGTAAGCCACCTAAAGCCCGGTGGTGGGATGGTGTAGTCCCTGCCCGGAAGTCACACCGACTTAACATGAGTAATAGTAAGTAAGTAAGAGTAAGTAAATGAGTATGAGAAAGTAAGTAAGTAAAGTATGAATGTGATTGTGTAAGTATTGTGTATTGAGTAAAAGAGTAATAAACATCCGATTAACCCGGATGTGTAATTGGCTAAGCCTTGAGAAGGTAAGTATTGTGAATGCTATTGTATTACTGTTTGGCTTGTGTGTTGCCCTCAGTTGTGTGCTTTGTATCTTGTATGAATGTATTGTGTATATAAAAGCATGTATGTATGTTAATAATGAACCGCATGTACAATCGACCTAAAATAGTCGGTGTGCCCTTGTTAGCACGCGGTATATGCGAAGTTTATATGCAGCTTTTTGCTGAGCCCCTTAGGGCACTGTTTTTAATATTTCCATATACTCGTGAAGGGTGAAGACTTGGTGAGAACAAGATGGTTTCTTTTTGGATGTAATTAGTGGACTTGAAAGGTGTACCAAGTTGTACATGGCTATAGGCCTTTTTGTTTAGCCGGTGTACCATGGGGTACACCCTTTTTGGATATTGTGGGATTGTGAATTGGTATAGATGAGTAGATTGTGTAAACTCATTATTTTTGGAAGCTAGTGAAAGCATGTAATTGAATATACTTGGATACTCGGTAATCACTGTTGTAAACATATGATAATTTGTATTCAGTAAGTAATGTAGTAGCTCGGTACTTTCTAGACATCAGACCGTTACTGTATTGTAGTGTAAGCCTTGCTAGCCGTATGGGCAGTTAGCGGCGTTGTATCACCCGCCGTAGTAGTAGTATTTCCGCTGCGAGCACTAGGATGAACGGGACAATTAGACGGTAAGTAAGGGATTAGCGGTAGGGGTGTTACAAAAAGTGGTATCAGAGCGTAGTTACGCTCTGATGTACTAAGTTACCGAGCATAGGGATTACCGAGTTAGGATTTCACCCGTTTTAAAACAGATACTGTGAGCCTCGATTTTTAAACCCTATCCTATGTTGATTCGAGTTGATTAGGATCTAGTCGGGTTTTAGGTCCACTTATAACCTAAGATTAATAACTATGTCGTAAAACAATAATTATTAAAACCTAAGCTAGCTCACTGGAACCTATTATGAGTCGCCACCTAATTTTAACCTAGATCAAATTAGGAAAGGAGAGTTCGGGTTTGGGGGCTTGGTATTCGACTTATTTAGGGTTCAAATTACTTTCATTACCCCTCCTAGGTCATTTTTCCTCTACTTTGTCTATTTACGGCTTACTACAAAGTTGTTTTTAACCTAAGTGCGCGCTTCTGTTTTTTTTAACGTTTTTTGACTGAAAAATTAAAAGCTACCTAAACTGGGGTTTCGGAGGCAGAATTAGGTCAAGTTTTAATTATGTCCGTAGCCACAAACCTAATGTTCGAGACCACGGACCCCAATTGAATTAAATGATTTCGAAAACAGAACTAAAATAAAAACGCAAACTTGAAAGGTCCGGGGCCACAGACAGGGTGTCCGTAGGCCCGGACATGTATTGACAGAAACCCTAAAATTTGAAAAATTGAAAAATATGAAATCCGCCACCGTCCGTGGGTGTCCGTGGTCACGGACAACCCGTCCGTGGTCCCAGACAATGCATCCGAGGTCACGGACCACCCACGGACAGTGGGTTTTTGATGGTTCCCAACGGTGTTTTGAGCTCAAATTTTATGGGTGTGTAGCCTGTTTTGCCTTTGGATTTACAATGATTTCTTCACACCGGGATTCGTCGAGTGCTCCATTGATGGCAGACCCGAAAGGTTTTCGAACCAAGCTTCTGGTTGTTGGTTGTTCTTGCTGTTCTTCACGTTTTGGTGGTGTTTATGTGGGGTTTCGATGATTATTGGTGCTTTGGGGATTGGAAAACGAGTTTAGATGGTGATTTCGGGGGATTTTCAGTATGATTCGGGTGGCTGGGTGTTGAAAAACGTGAGAGAGAGGGTAGGCTGTCCTTTCTGACTTCCTAGGGTTCTTGAGCTTATGAGATTCTCCTTTTATCAAAAGATCTATCCCTTTATATAGACTTTCTTAAAGATAAAGAAAATCTAGTAAAAGTATGATTTTTTGGCATTTTAATTAAGTGACTTTCCAAAGGAATTTTGCTGTGAAATTTTAGCCACGTGTCAAGGATGGTAATTATGCTTTTTCTGAAATGGAATTGAATTTTTAAATTCAATTTCTCGTTAGATTCAATCGAAAATTGCTAGAAAATTATTGGAAATTTGAAAAATAAAAATTCCAACGCCATTATGCTTAAAATATCATCCTTTATCATGGGTTAAAATTTCAAATCATTTCGAGTTGATTTGAGCATCTGTTGGAGGAGAGAGAAATCATACAGGAACTTTGAGAGCCTTAAAAATTACGAAAACGCCCCTGACAATGACGAAACTGCTCCCCATGTCCCGGAATGCACCGATCGAGCTGGAATCCCTCATTACTTGATTGAAGTGCCTCTCACTACACCAAAGCCTTACAGACCCTAACCAGGGGGGTCAAAATTTTGGGTATAAAAGATTGCCCCCCGTCAACTAGACTTTGTAATGAATATGAAAAGTCTGGTAATGCTTGAGTGATACCCCAAAATTTTGGATCTCAAAAGACCCCATGTGAATTGAAATCCGACAAGTTGTGTCAAGCTGTTCTAAGGCGCTGACTACCTATGAGTAAAGTGGAAGGGTGTCGAGCGATTTTAAGGCGTCGACCACCTAAAGGTAAAAATGAAGTAATGTCAAACTATTCTAAGGCGCCGACTAACTATAAGGATTATATAATGTCAAGATATTCTAAGGCGTTGACTACCTATAATGAATGAGATGATGTCAAGCTATTCTAAGGCGTTGACTACCTATAATGAATGAAATGATGTCAAGCTGTTTAAAGGCGCTGACTACCTATAAAGGAATGAAGTACGCCAAGCATTCTAAGGTGTCAAGAACCCGAAAGTGAATGAAATACGCCGAGCATTATAAGGTGTCGGGAACCTGAGATTGAATGGGATACGCCGAGCATTGTAAGGTGTCCGGAACCTGAGATTGAATGGGATACGGCGAGCATTATAAGGTGTCGGGAACCTGAGATTGAATGGGATGCGCCGAGCATTATAAGGTGTCGGGAACCTGAGATTGAATGGGATACACCGAGCATTATAAGGTGTCGGGAACCTGAGATTGAATGGGATACGCCAAGCATTATAAGGTGTCGGGAACCTGAGATTGAATGGGATACGCCGAGCATTATAAGGTTTTGAGAACCTGAGATTGAATGGGATACGCCGAGCATTATAAGGTGTCGGGAACCTGAGATTGAATGGGATACGCCGAGCATTAAAAGGTGTTAGGAACCTGTAATGCAAATGTAGATGTATGCAAAAGAAGATGATATGATATGCTGATGATGCTCGGATGCTTCTAGGGACCGAAACCCGTTCCAATGCTCCTAGTTGGTATACTATGGGGACTTATTGCCTCTGCCCACCAACTGGGGTGCTGGGATAACTTCTAGATTACCAAGGGGACCTATTGCCACTGCCCACTAGTTGTTTCTCCCAAGAAGTTAACATGAAGATTTGCCTCTACCCCGCCAACTTAGATCACGCTCTGTGTCGTACTTGTCTCGCACTGAAGATGATACTAGGTCTCGTACTGGTCTCGCACTGGTGAAGATGCATGGTCTCGCACTAAAGAAAATGATGGGTCTCACACTGATGAAGATGGTGGGTCTCGCACTGAAGTCTCATACTAAATGGATGAAGAAAAAGCTGGATCTCGCATTGATTCTAGGTCTCGCACTGAATGAAGATGCTAGGTCTCGTATTGAATGACAAAAATGCAGGGTCTCGCACTGATTTTGGGTCTCAAACTAAAAATGAGTTAGGAAGATGATGGTGTCTTGCAAATGATGAAAACTGATTATTGGAGTGCCAAACATGGTAGTAATGATAAGATGTATGCAATCAAAATATATGAAAGATACTCGTTCAAAATATGAAGCTGTTGGAAAAGGTGCCAAACTTGGCAATATTGAGGTGTTATGCAAAAGTTGTAAAATGCAACTAAAGTGTTTGTTGGAAGCTTGCCCAAACAAGGAACTATTGAAAAATGTGCCAAGCATGGCAATGCTTGCGAAAAACTCTGCTGAAAAAGGAAAGTGAAATGATCATTTCCTGACTAAAAATTTCATATCTGCAATTTGTTTCTTGAAAAATGAACATGCCATTGATGGAAGTGTGTGGTGTTTATTGTGGTGCTAAAGGCTTTTACCGGTGTTCAGGATTTGTGATATACCTGGGATTGGGTTGTAATTTTAGATGATGGTCAGGGTTATGACGGGCCTGATGTTTTTGTGGAGGTAAGGCCAATGACGGGCTTGAGAGTGTGTGTGTGTGATGGTAAGGGCTTATGTGTGCCTGTGGTGGGATGATGGTGCTCAAGCTTTAGGTTTCAATTGGTGTTGACATGGCAGTTGTTGGAACCAACAATTGCCCCCAGTATTTTTTCCTTAGGACAATCTGAGCAAGAGTTCATGGCAAAGCGATCGATTGCCCCCAGTATTTTTTTGATTTAACGCGCGAACGAGCCTCGTCCTCACAGGGTCAAGGCTTATGTTTCGATGTGGTGCTTCCTAACCTACACTCAGCGTGTTTGATGCTTGTACTTGTTTCCTGCTCACGGTCACAACTTCTAGACCATTGAATTCGATATTTGTTGGATTTACGCCTTTGATCTGATACTTTCACGTGATTAGATACACAAGTACCAAGTCGGAAGTCTTTAAAGCTTATAACGTGGGCATGGGATGTGATGAAAGACAATAGGACCATGGAGGGATATTTGAGGTATGTGGAGCTGAAAGAGGTGACCAAAGTTGCGCCTTGCGTCTTCTCTCGGATTCATTTTCCTTGTCTTGAAGTCGTCTAGCTGCTTCGTGTTGACGTTGTTTTTGAGCTTCTGGACTTGGACTTTTGAAGTTCTCATTTGCACCATTTCTCTTCTTTTTTATCATTTGGATTTCTTTGAGGCATTTCAGGTTTTCCTCTTTGTTTTATCCTTTCTTGACTTCGCCTCCGGGGTTCTTGTGTCTCCCGGATTTTCAGTTTTGAAAGTTGTTTTGATGTGAGCTCCTTGGATCCTGTGCCACTCTGGGACCATTTGCGGATTGCTTCGTCATGCTGATAGCGGCAATGCTTCGTCGGACTGATAAGAACGTTATCTCAGAGTCGGGCTCCTCGCTTCCTTTGGTCACCGGGTTGGACATTCATCATTGGCTAGGTTATTTTGTGGAGTTTATAATAACAAAAAGGGATATATGAAAGGCTCAGCGGGGGTGCCTAGGGTTTAATGACTTGGTTTACAAGCTTTTGGCTATGTAGTGCTATACCTAGGTGCTTCGTCATTCCTGATAGCTGTGTATCCGTTCTTTGTTACTTTTCACAGGTCTAACTGTAAATTTACAAAGTATCTCCTTCGGTTGGGGTTATGCCGTTTACCTCACCTTTGAATGTGGTCTCACCGGAGTCGTGTAAAAATGACACGCTCGTTCGCTCATGGTTTTTCCACTCAAGACACTCTCGCGAGATTTTCACTCGGAAACTCGTTCGCACATTTAAACGAAAGATAGAAGATGACGAACATAAACTTAGATTGCCCCCAGTATTGATTTTGGGTTTGTGACAACAATTCGATAGATGTGGACCTTGAACCTCTTTGTGGGTTGTTGGGATATTATGGGGTGAGTTATGGTGTTTGGTTAGGCATGTTCAAATTTTTAGAAACAAGAGACAAATCATTCCATTACATAGTCAGAAAATGATTACTTCATGATCCTTGAAAGACGTGAGTGCTCTTTTTTAAGTTTTTCAAATTAATGAATAATGCTTTGTACAAAAATTATGAAAATGGAACTATGTTTTATTCAAGAAAAAATAATGTTGGAAATTACAAACTCAGGAAAACTACCGAAAATGATCAAGGAAACTAACTACTACAAAAGTTGAAAGACGACTAATCAAGAAAAGAAATGCATTTAATGAGAAAAACACTAAAAAAACAACATTTCTGATGATGCTTGGGCATGCGTGCTTTGCGCTCTCCACCACGTTCTTAGAATTGGAGCCCTTGGTCTATTAGATCCTGGATTCTGTGTTGTAGGGCCCTGCAGTGGTCAATGTTGTGACCGGGCAGCTGATGGAAGTGACAAAATTGATTAAGATCCTTCCCCAAATGAGTAGTTCCTGGCCTCAGGGCGAGCGGTTGCATCGGATATCTCCCTCGAAGCTCTTCAAGTGCTTGTCTTGGTGTTCGGCCAATATCTGTAAACTCTCTCTGTCGAGAACTTCGTCGGGATGGTTCTACTGTCCCAACGCTCCAACTAGGTCCTCTTGACTATCGATCACGGTCTTCCTCATGTTGCCTGGTTCTCTTACGGGTGCAGCTTTGGATGCAAGTTGCTGCTCCCGGTTGTCTGATCACTATCTTGAGTTCTGTAGCCATTTCTTTGACATTCACCTCCGATCCTCGGACCCTAATGGAGCCAACTTCAATGAAGTCATAAAGGGTGTTGAGAAGCCTGTCCACTAACTCATCCAGAGCTTGACGTTCGGACTCGAGGGAAAGAGCCTTTGCTTTCAACTCTTCGATAACAACAACGTAGTTAGATTCCACGGCGTCCATGGCAGCACTATGCCTCTGCTCTATGGCATCAATGGTGGCCATGTGTTTTTGTTCAAAAATTGCGAGCTGGGCTTCCATGTTGATTGGACCGCACTTAGAACTTGGGTCTACCTGTTTCCAAGGTATCCATTATTAGTTAACAAAAGGAAGTGGGCTGAAAGATACTAACGTGAGAATGACGCTTCACAAGATAGATCGAAACAGACTTAGGCTGAAAGTAAGTGGGCCAGGATACCCAAGGAATGTGGTGTTTGGGCTGGAGTATCTTTCAGACTATGAACTGGAATTTGGACTGAAATGTAAACAGATGGCTTTGATTGGGCCTGAGAGGTGACACCTAGATCTAGGGTTTTGGGATAGGGCCCGAATAAGAAGTCTACCTAGACTAGAATGAGCCCTTGGGCCGGAATGTGTTTGGGCCTGGAGTAAAGCACATGGGCTGGAATGGTCCCTAAATCACAAATGGGCCTAGATTTCTTTGGGCCAGAGAAGATGGTTGCTAAGCCGAAAAAGATTTTATTTTCAGGCCTTGTCAGTTATTTCAAGTTCAGGTGGATTTCTTTTTTTATGAGCCTAGAACTAATTGGATAATTCAAATTAGGCCAGAAGAGAAATCACCTAAGTCTAAGCTTTTTGGCCGAAGCCCGAATGACTCACATATTAAACCAAACAGGACCTCTGGGCCGCAAACAAATAGATCCGCCGATTCGGGTTGGGCTAGGTTAATGTAGGAGAAGTTCCTATCAATCTCTAGGCTGGGTAATGGGCCAATCATACAAGCAAACAAGGCCCACACAAATTCAATATGTCCTCACTAGACGTTTAAATCCAACCGGGTATGGGTCGATCCGGAGAGGTGCTTGGGGCATGGGCCCAGGTCACCTCAAAGGAATAGGGTTTGCACGCTATTCTCTTTGGGCTTCCCCACTTTTTTTCACATCACCTGAAGGTGTGCGTCTACGGTCGGGTCTTTGACTGACCAAACAATGGGCTAGGTAAGGACACTGCCAGGAAAACGCTTGGGGCTAAGGCCCAGGTATTAAGGGGGTGTGGTTAGACGACACCCTCCTCTTTTCCCCCGCTTATTCACATCACCTAAAAGGTGTGAGTCCCTGACAGGGGACCCTAAAACGAGTCCCAGGGAGAAATCGGTTTGCGTGGACCCTCGCACTCATATGATGCAAAGGAGTAGAAAATTAAAGTGCGCATGAAAGAAAACAAACAGAGTAATAAAGCCATAAATAAACATTTTCGAGTTAAACACTCTTTCTTAAAATTAAACAAGTTAAAGCTAAGAATTTTGTCCCCAGCAGAGTCGCCATTGTGTGAGCCTCGATTTTTAAACCCTATCCTATGTTGATTCGAGTTGATTAGGATCTAGTCGTGTAACACCCCAACCGTTAATCTCGTCATTACCTCTTAAACCGTTACTAATTACTCCTACTCACACAGCGAAACTCTAATTACAACGAGGGGTGAAACAACGTCGTTAGCCACCCATGTGGCTAACCATGCCTTTCTTACATACCGTCACGGTCTGATGAACTGGAACAACCGAATACACAATACTAATACTTTACTCAAATCATTTCTTTACTATACCGAGTCTACAATATATGGATGCCGACAACATATACGGTCTTACACCTCTTTCAATACACAAGTAATTAAATCTAACTACCCATGCAAACCACCGACCCCGTCCTACTCTCGAACGGTACCATCTTCGGTGTACCTGAAAAATAAAAACGTTGCCCCTAGGGGCTCAGCTTAACGCTGCATATGAAATTCACATACCCCGAGCGCTAACCGGGGTACGCCGACTACTTTTGTCGAGAGCATGAAGTTCATTTTAATTCAACCAACATGCATATAGTAATACATTATATATGTACACTACACAAGGATTCAACAATCAACCATGGGATACAATCCCTAACTAACATAACAAGGTTGTTAGTCATATCATTTACTCTTAGGCCATGAGGGTTATACCTCACTATGCCGTGGCTACTCATTCAACAACTCACCCGCTCTCTCGGGTTACTTATTCATATACACACCCATTCTCTTGGGCTACTCGTTCTATACTCACCCATTCTCTCGGGTTACTTATACTCATTATCCCACCCACACTCTTGGGTTATTTATACTCATTATCTGACCCACACTTTTGGGTTAATTATACTCAAGCTCTCGTAGATTCTCGAGACACTACAGGTCTCCTACGTCACGCTTGTTACTCTTAATACATACTTAAGCCAAAACTCATGGCTCTCAAGCATAGTCTTACTTCCCCGGTTACGACCCTACTCTGGGTCTAGCATGGTGGGAAGGTTCAACTAGCTCACGGAACTCTCTCTTAGTTCCTATCTCTTTTACTTAGGTCCGACTACTCTCGGACTACTCTCATTCCCACACACTCCTCTCTCGGAGTTATAATAATATTATGTATATTAGTCTAGAAGCATCACTCTCGATGTTTCTAATGACTTTGGGAACATTACTTAAGTTCGGTTAATCTTAGGTTTTAAGAGTTACCCATGCATTTCACTTACTCATACTTTCGGTTATTTTCTTATATTGGGTAAAATCTTCTTATAGGAGGTCGACCATGTCTCAAGGGAGTTACTAATCCCTTAGGTCTCTTTTACCTTCTTTACTAGTTCACATCTTTGAACTATCTTTAATCCTCTTGAAGGAGGTTCACTTATCTTTCCACTCTCATTTGTTTCGTGGATTGTGTCATTATGGTTTACTAACTGTTATCGGGTAATTACTCAACCCGCACATCTCCTCACATTCTAGGGAGTTCATATGTTTGCGTTATCGTTATACTTTAACGGATAGTTTGTGTGTTTGCACATTTTCGTTATCATAAGCATCGACCCGATCTATGGGTCTGTAGCCAAACGTTACTCACTCTGTGTCGGTCTTTACACTATGTTAGACCACACCGGCATACAAGTATGTTAGCTCATTCAACATACAACTAGACATACATAATCAAACAAGGGATTATTTTCATGCTTTAGTCTTGCTTAAGCCGGCACACAAACACACAAATCAACGTAACTCGGTTAGCACGCGGAGTATGAGAAAATCATACCTTTCACCGGGGTTTTTACTTTTACCGTGTCATCTCACCATGCTCGGCTCACACACGATCCTCTGATAATGTTCCAAACATTATTATTAATACTAAGCTCATACGGTACATAATTAAATGCTACTCCCATACTTACCCTGTTATCCTGGTATACTTTGTTTTACTCATGTGTTCTTTAACTCACATCTTCTTCATTCACTCCTAGCACTTGTTTACACTTCTTAGGACCTTTACTAGTCACCAAATAAGGCCTAAACATCATCTAAAACCATTACCACTCACTTCCCCATCATTAGGACACCTTAAAACACATTCTGGTACATTTTTACACTGGTCCAGGTTTGTGTCCTGGTTTACAAACCCGGACCAGACACGGTTTAAAGTTTCTGGACAGTTTTACATGTGGTCCTGGTTTGTGTCCTGGTTTTCAAACCCGGACCACCCCCTGGGATGGCTTTCTGGTGCGTTTTTGATGTGGTCCGGGTTTGTGTACTTGTTTACAAACCCGGACCATGTCTATAGGTGTTTAAATTGTCTGTTTTTGAGCAGTTTTCAACCCCTAAATCACCTCTAATCATTCCCTAACCATTCCACATGTTTCCCACTTGTTTAATCATCTTAAAACATGCTCTAACCCACTTCTAGACATAGGTTTAAATCCCTACTCAAATTCTTGCTCAAATTCTCAAACTTCCATTCCCTCTGTTGCATTTTGCACACTTGTGCTACAGATTTGTTTCTGCTAGAGCTTTACCATTATGCCTCTTGCATTATGCTCATCCTAGATTCTACTCCACCATACAACCCTCTCAACTCTTGTTTCCAGGGCAATTAGATACTCATGATAAATCCAAAACACACCTTGTTCTTCTCTTCTCACTAAACACTCAAGTCTATACATACCTAGACTAATTTTGACAGCACTTGTCTACTTTCAAGGCATTTTCACCACACTAAGTATGTTCACAATCAGTTCTTCACCCCTGTTTGGTTTGGACATCAACAACTATAACACTTACTATAACAACACAATGATTTCCACATTGTTAACACATATTTACTAGCTTAGTTTCTAGGTTTATTTCACACACCCAAACAACATTAAAGCTCCCTCTTTCAACAAACTATATTGTAGTATCATGACTACACCAATTCAAGGTTATTAATTCAACACTAACATCTGTTTTGCAAGCCAAATGAAACCAACTCAAGGTGAGCTTATTACCTTGTTTGTTTTCGGTTTTCTTTCTCTTCTTCCTCTTTCTCTTGCTCCCTCTTTCTCTTCTTGTTTCCACACCACACAGAGGATTATGGATTGCTAGCTACAACCATATCCCATCACACACATAACAACAATTCAATTCATTTTTCCCACACAACCTAATATTTTTAAGGAGCTAGTTTTCAAAGCTTAACTTAGATATTACCTTAGATTAACCAAATGGATAGCTTGGCAATCATTGGAGGAGTTTCCAACAATCCACAAGAGCATGGAGAACCGGCTGAAACGGGAGAAAATTTTCAACGTGGGGAAAATTTTCCAAACTTGCAAAAACTAGCTAGGAATGAGCAAGACTCTTGCTTAATATTACCTTAAGGCATCAAGGAGGTGAAGCAGAGTTAAAATCGGCCCTTCAAGCTTCAAAAGGCCCAACATCCATGGAAGTGAAGATGGAAGAATCAAGATTCTGTTGGGTGGAAAACGAAGCTCTCACCGAGAGGAATCTAGCGGTATAATTTTTGTGTGATTTGGTGGAGAAATGAGCAAGTTAATGGAAGGAGAAGATGGAGGTTGTGTGCTGCTTTGGAATTGGCTAGCGTACAGAGGAGGAAGAAGTAGATAACAGAGAGCTGGGCAAAAACGTGAAATAAGGAAAGAAAGGTGAGAGAGAGTACTTAAACTACTTTTTACTATTTCACTTTTTGCTTTACTTATTTACTTGTCATCTTATTACTAATTAGCTAGCAAGCTTATTAATGTGTGTGTGTACACACTAATTAAAACTGGCCCATATATATTACAAGCTGGGAGCATTTTTCGTCTTTTACAGAAAACGCTTGTTATTTTACCCGGTTTGGCACTATTCACTAACCGGGCCCGTTTTTCGGATTTTTCTCGTTTCTTTTTTTTTAATAGTTATTAAGCTTCCATTAATGCTTAATTATAGTTTTATAGTCACCATAATTTTTACGGGTCCGTTTGACCACTTAAATTCACGTTTTCGGGTTTTCTCGAAAAACGTGCTTTAAAACTCCGTTAGCGTTTTAATCCATTATTTGGATCCTTTATCTTCGGGAATCACTCTCGTATACTAATTAAAAATGCACGTTTTAGCGTTTTTTGCGTTTTACGCATTTTTCCTTTTCTTTTGGTTTTATTCTCTTTACCAATACTCTCTAGGCACTACTAGGCCTTTAATAATCGTATTAGAATAATTTAATCACCATTTTTAGATCTGGGGTATTAAAATCTACCCCCCTTAGGAACTTTGTCCTCAAAGTTCGTGAATCTTATATCGTTACTCTCATGGGCACGCTATGCCAAGGTTATAATACATGTATAACCTTACAGACTCCACAAGTCAGTCTCATTTCACACTACACATACCATACACATATCATAGCATGTATAGCAATCAAAATACTCTTTATACTCTCTCCATGGAATCGGTCCAAAGACAAGAAGGCACTACAGTCCTTGAATCCATATTGAGTAATACGCTACTGATCCCTCAGGTACCGGTCATATTGGACACTTACGCTCTCTGGTCCACGGCCGTTTCATGACAAATGGGCACTTACTCTCTCTGGCCCACGGTCCCTTCGGTTCTGATCAAAACATTACACATATACATATCCTCAGGCACTCTGGTTGACTCACTCAACACAGGATCGTCTCAGGGTACTCTCCCCGTCCCGCTGCCTTTGGAAAAATCACACACTGTCACCGCCCCAACCGGTCACTTAGGACCGCCGCACGTACGGTGCAATGGTTTCAAAACTAATACACGCCCACCATTCTACCGGTCATCAAGACTTAAGGCCACAGCCATCGGCGGGTGATAGCGGTTTTGAAACCAATTTTCATTTCCACCTTCATACTTGAAGAAAATTCTTTTGTAAATTCCATTTGAAAATTTTTTTTAAAACATCACACAACTCCAAGTCCAATTTATGGTAGTTGCCTCTTTTCTTAGCGTGATTACTTGTGACCACTTATTGGGAGCTTCAAGAATCATCCAACCCTGATGTGATCAGCATCAGTGTTGAACTATCTTTCTACTCCAATTTGTGTTCGGTTTCCCTTGATCGCTAGCAGATCAAGTTCCACCTCCCACGTCAGTTTCAAACAAGCAGATAGTCAAACATTTTCGTTTTCTATCTTTTACTCTTTCTAGTCATACTCATAAAGCAATCCATTTTAACTTATCTCAAATTCCTAGAAGTTAGGTCATCCGTCATTATCAATTTTTTTGCTTACTTTACCTAAGCAACTCCTGACCTCCTTTCCTCAAATTGTTGCTCAATTAAAAACATACAAACATACAACTCCAAAGGATGGAACTCACTCCATCAATCATTCTCAAATAAACTTACCTAGGGAAACTCACTTCCTACTAGGTTACACACCGGTTTCCTACCGATTCATACTCGTAATATCTCATGTCTAGTCTCACTAGACATATACTATAGGGATTCTCATTCCCCAGGAGTCTCTCTACTCCTCTTTTCATAAATATTATATGCTCGTTACTTGCATCTCTCATGCAAAATAATCATAATTACACAATGAATGGGTACATATGTTTATGTAACATAAGTTCCAATCATCAAAGCAATTTCTTTTGTGCTATGCACATATTAGTTTATGCACCAACATGTAAAACATATTCTAAGCGGTTTCTCGCCCTACCCCCCTTAAAAGGGGTTACGCCCGCGTAATCGACCATATGTTATCACTGAACATTGGTTCACTAATAAGGGCATCATGAAGTACTTTAACATCGATGCGGTTATTTAATTCATACCTGCGTTCGGTTTCTAGCCTCTATGGCTTCACGGCATTTAAGATTAGCCAATTACTCACAATTGCTAGGTATACTTAACCTTTGAATTACGGTCCACAAGCTTCTGCTGCGTGACCTGATAACTAGAGCTTAACTCGCCCTTTGGTATTTCCAATGTATTATTTACTCCCTTCTATCCCTTTGTGTGTTGGGAATAAAGGTTTCTTTATCGTCGCTTGGTATCTCTAACCGTATGCGAATTTGATGAGTTAAAAATTTTCCCTCCAATTCTCTGGAAATCTATTTTGTATAGCACCGTATACCTCGTGATTATTCACTTACTTTTCCTGACTTGTTGTCGGTTGAGGTCAAGCTACTACTAAGCATGTAGTGCTTCCTCATTTAATAATGACTCCTGAATCATATTTGTTTATTTGTTTCTGTACAAGAATTCTTCATCCATACACTTGCATTTACCATCCATCGGTCCTGGGACCTGTGGGTTACAGCCCACATTCTTCGTGCATCTTTGGCCAACAGCCGCACGGTTATTTCTCTAGATTCTCGCTCAACAGGCTTCGTTGACATCTCTCAATTCCTAGCTCTCCCACTCGATCATTACCGCACAAGTGCAATACCAAAACACTCAGTCATACAGAGTGCAGAAGCGTAAACCCTTGGCAGTAAATCTCTTGTGTGATAGGAATGAATATGTCTCCTTTTACTATCCTTTTCTGATCAACATCACATGGAGGTCTGGCTAATACTCTTACAATGGTCGCTTGCTGCGTACCATGTTCTTATTCGTTCCTATGGCATCCGCTACTACTTTAGCTTCCGCTCATGTGCTCCCGCCATTTATATTATGGCTCGCCATTCACTTGGCTCAATAGAATACACTGTTATCTTAACCTTCTCTGTGCTTCTTGCGTATTGTTTACTCTGTAATTCATATTGCATACTTACAGTGTTTGCTACTCATCCGATTAGTCTCTCGGTTTCCTTCCACTGCTATCAAAGCCTTTCTATATACTGTCTCTGCTTTATGTACTCCTTGGCAATAAACACATGCTCAAGTTTCACTACACCGCTGTAGCGGTTTCACATTACATTCTTGGGTGGTAGCCTTTCTCTGGAGGATTCACGCAATTGCCGCTCCCTAGGCTCCACAATAACTAGTGGTGTCCCCATTCTAAGTTAGTGGTTCGTTCTCCACAATTCCTTTTTATGCCTTTATGCATAGGTTTTGTACGTTTAAATTTACGAACGGTAATTGGTTTTTCCGGCTTACAAGCCACTTTGCCTCGAGCCATGTTCTGTGCGGCTGTTTATACAAGTTTCTACTTCTCCGTACACCATTCAATGGTTTGGAGGTATTACTGGGCTCCTTGGTATGATTGTCCCATCACACTTCCGTACATGGAAGGCCCTTTTGATTCTGGTACCCTTCACGGATTGCTCCTGGGTGTTACTGAGTCATGCCATTACATCTGGCTTGAACTCATGGGTATGTTCAGTTCCTTACCCGCCTTGCGGTTATATATAGTTCAAACTATCCCGTTTAGGGTTGTAATGTCTCCCATTATTGGGTAGATCCTAGGTACTTTCCCTTTACCTTCTTGGTCAAGTCTTCAATCTTTTCGTACGCAGCAAGCGACCATTGTAAGAATATAATCAGATAATGATATGAAGCTGATGAGAAAATGTGGTAAAGGAGACATAATCATTCCTATCTCATGAGAGATTTACCGTCAAGGGTTTACACTTCTGCACTCTGTATGACTGAGTGTTTTGGTATTGCACTTGTGCGGTAATGATCGAGTGGGAGAGCCAGGAATTGAGAAATGTCAACGAAGCCTGTTGAGCGAGAATCTAAAGAGATAACTGTGCGGCCTTTGGCCAAAGATGCACGAAAAATGTGGGCTGTAACCCACAGGTCCCAGGACCGATGTATGGTTAATGCAGAGTAGTATGAAGGAGGAATTTTTGTACATAAACAAATGAATAAACATAAAATTAAGCGAGGAAGCACTACATACTAAGTTGTAGCTTGACCTCAACCGACAACAAGTCGGGAAAAGTATGTGAATGGTCACGAAGGTATACAGTGTTATACGAAATAGATTTCCAGAAAACTGGAGAGAAAATCTATAACTCATCGAATTCGCATACGGTAAGAGATACCTAGCGACGATTGAGAACCTTTATTCCCAAGTCACAAAGAAAAAAAGGGGAGTGGAATAATACATGGAGAATACCAAAAGGGCGAGTTAAGCTCTAGTTATCAGGTCACACAGCAGAAGCTAGTGGACCGTAATTCAAAGGTTAAGTATACCTGACAATCTGAGTAAATGGCTAATCCTAAAGCCTTGAAGCCTTAGAGGCTAGAATTGAACCCGGTTATGAGTTAATTAACCACATTGAAGTAAAACACTTCATGATACTCGAATTAGTGAACCAATGTTCAGTGATAACATATGGTTAGTTACGCGGGCGTAACCCCTTTTAAGGGGGGTAGGGCGAGAAACCGCTTAGAGTATGTTTTACGTATAGGTGCGTAAACTACTATGTGCATAGCACAAAAGAAATAATTTTGATGATTGGAACTCATGTTACAAAAACATGTGTACCCATTCATCGTGTAAGTATGAGTACTGTGCATGAGAGATGCGAGTAATGTGTATGTAATAAATATGAAAAGAGGAGTAGAGAAACTCATGGGGAGTGAGAATCCCTATAGTATATGTCTAGTGAGATTATACATGAGACATAATGAGTATGAATCGGTATGAAACCGATGTGTAACCTTGTAGGGAGTGAGTTTCCCTAGGTGATTTTTATTTGAGAATGATTGATGGAGCGAGTTCCATCCTTTGGAGTTGTATGTTGTGTGTTTTAAAATTGAGTAACAATTTGAGGAAAAGAGGCCATAAGTATGGAATACCTAGGTAAAGTAGTGAAGCAATGAGAATGACAAATGACCTAAGTACTAGGAACTAGAGATTAATTGAAACGAATTGTTTCGTGAGTATGACTAGAAAGAGTAAAAGATAGAAAACAAAAATGTTTGACTATCTGCTTGTTTGAAACTGACGTGGGAGGTGGAACTTGATCTGCTAGCGATCAAGGGAAACCGAACACAAATTGGAGTGGAAGGATAGTTCAACACTGATGCTGATCACATCAGGGTTGGATGATTCTCAAAGCTCCCTATAAGTGGTCACAAGTAATCACGCTAAGAAAAGATGCAGCTACCATAAATTTGATTTGGACTTGTGTGATGTTTTTAAAAACAATTTCCAAACAAATTTTGAAAAGGAATTTCTTCAAGTATGAAGATGGAAATGAAAACTGGTTTTTAAACTGCTATCACCCGCCGATGGCTACGGCCTTAAGTCTTGATGACCGGTAGAACGGTGGGCGTGTATTAGTTTTGAAACCATTGCACCGTAAGTGTGGCGGTCCTAAGTGACCGGTTGGGGCAGTGACAGTGTGTGATTTTTCCAAAGGCAGCGGGACGGGGAGAGTACCCTGAGACGATCCTGTGTTGAGTGAGTCAACCAGAGTGCCTGAGGATATGTATATGTGTAACGTTTTGATCAGAACCGAAGGGACCGTGGGCCAGAGAGAGTAAGTGCCCATTTGTCATGAAACGGCCGTGGACCAGAGAGCATAAGTGTCCAACATGACCGGTACCTGAGGGATCAGTAGTATATCACTCAATATGGATTCGAGGACTGTTGTGCCTTCTTGTCTTCGGACCGATTCCATGGAGTGAGTAAAAAGAGTATTTTTGATTGCTATACATGCTGTGATTCTTGTGTGGTATGTGTAGTGTGAAATGAGAATGACTTGTGAAGTCTGTAAGGTTGTACGTGTATTATAACCTTGGCTTAGTACGCCCATGAGAGTAACGACATAAGATTCACCAACTTTGAGGACAAAGTTCCTAAGGGGGGTAGATTTTAATACCCCGGATCCAAAAATGGTGATTAAATTACTCTAATATGATTATTTAAGGCCTAATGGTGCCTAAAGAGTATTGGTAAAGAAAATAAAACCAAAAGTAAAGAGAAAACGCTTGAAAAGCGAAAAACGCTAAAATGCGCATTAAATGAAAATAAGAGATGTATGATCTCGTAAGTGTCCGAGATGGATTCCTAAGGCTTAGTTAGGCCTAATTAGTATACGGGAATGATTCCCGAAGAAAACAGATCCAAATAATGGATTAAAACGCTAAATAAGCATAAAAGCACGTTTTTCGAGAAAACCTGAAAACGTGACTTTAAGTGGTCAAACGGACCCGTAAAAATTATAGTTGATTAAATAACTATAAATAAGTGTTAATGGGAGCTTAAAAACCATTAAAATTAATTAAACGAGAAAATTCCGGAAAACGGACCCGGTAAGTGAATAGTGTCAAAACCGGGAGATAAAACGCGTTTAATTCGAAAAGTCGAAAAACGACCCGGGCTATTAATTAATATGGGCCGGTTTTAATTAATATGTATACACCCATTAATAGCTTGCTAGCTATTAAGTAATAAGAGGACAAATAAGTAAATAAATAAAGTAAATAGTATAAAGTAAAAAGTAACTTAAATACTTACCTCTCACCTTCTCCTTCTTCATTCACGATTTGCTCCAGAATTTGCAAACTCCTTCTTCCTCCTCTGTAACTCGCGAGACCGAACAGCACAACCCTCACCTTGTCTCACCTCTACCTTGCTCATTTCTCCACCAAATCACACGAAATTGGTACAGTTAGACTCCTCTCGGTGAGACCTTCGGTTTCCACCCAATTAAGACTCGATTCCTCCATCTTCATTTCCATTGACGTTGGAGCTTTTGAAGTTTGAAGAGTTGATTTCAACCCTTCTTCTCCTTCTTAGTGCCTTAAGGTATTAATAAGTAAGTGTTTAAGCCATTTCAAGCTTATTCCTACCATTTGTGAGACTTTTTCCCTCACGTTGAAAACCCTTCTTATCTCAGTCGAACCCGTATGTTTTTGTGGGGTGTTGTAAACTCCTCCAATTGATTGCCAAGCTACCCATTTGGTTTCTCTAAGGTAAAATCTAAACTAAACCTTGAAAATTAGCTCTTTAAGGTATTAGGTTGTGTGGAGAGAATTGAAATTGACTTGGGGTTATACGTGTGATGGGATATGGTTGTAGCTAGCAATCCATAATCCTTGTGTGGTGTGGGAAACAAGAAGAGAAAGAGGAAGAAGAGAAGTGAAAACTGAAAGTAAAACAAGGTAAAGAGCTTACCTTGTTTGGTTTTATTCCTTGTGAAATTAATGTTGGTGTAGTATAAATAACTTTGAGCTTGTGTAGACATGGTACTACAATATTGATATTTGTAAGTGAATGTTTTGATGTGTGTGAGTATGTAAATAAACTTGGAAGTTAGGTTAGTTTACATATGTGAGCAAATGGGATTTTGAGGTGTTATTTATGTTTAAACCAAACAGGTGGGAGAAGAGTGTTGTGAGCTGTTGTAGTGTGGTGAGAATGCTTGGTTAGTAGTTAAGTTCTGTCAAAATTTGCCTAGGAATGTATGGGCTTGAGTATGTTAAGGCGTGGAGTTAGATTGGTAAGAAAGGAAGGATTTGAAAACTGCAACAGAAAGCAAGAAAACTAGAGTCTGTAACAGAAGGAAATAACAGTGAAATGGGGTTTTGTAACAGATGAATGTACAAGTAGTTTAGGTTGGTTTTGAATGCCTAAACAATGTCAAAACATGCTATAATATATGTAGGATGAGTGGGGAAGAAGTTGGTATAAGTTTGGAGTTGAAACAAAGTCAAAAACTTATATATTTTTCGATTCTGCAAGTGGTCCGGGTTTGTAAAGAAGTACACAAACCCGGACCAGGGCTAAAACACGGCAGAAAGAAGTAAAGACCATGTGGTCCGGGTTTGCAAACCAGAATACAAACCCGGACCACCCCATTTTTACACCCGAGAGTATTCTGAACTACTGGTCCGGGTTTGTAAACCAGGACACAAAC
The DNA here is from genome assembly GCA_023374045.1 of Limonium bicolor. Lineage (NCBI taxonomy): Eukaryota > Viridiplantae > Streptophyta > Magnoliopsida > Caryophyllales > Plumbaginaceae > Limonium > Limonium bicolor. The sequence continues at coordinate 225,574,129 of CM041779.1, forward strand.
CCGGACCAGTCATAAAATACACCCGAGAGTGACTAGAATCACTGGTCCGGGTTTGTAAACCCGGACCACCCCATTTTCCTTACAGAAACTATTTTAAAGCTATTTTAAGGTAGGGGTTTGATGGGTAATGATGGTATAAGGTAATTATGACATGATTATTGATGTTTAAAGGTCATTAAGAGTGTAAACAAGTTTGATAAGTGAATGAGAAAGTTGTGAGTTTAAGAACACATGAGTAAACCTAAGTTAAACGGGATAACGGGGTTAAGTACGGGAGTGTTAGTTTTACATACCGTAATGCTTTGATGTTAATAAAACATTTGAATGTTATCAGTGGATCGTGTGTGAACCGAGCATGGTGAGATGACACGGTAAAAGTAAAAACCCCGGTGAAAGGTATGATTTTCTCATACTCCGCGTGCTAACCGAGTTACGTTGATTTGTGTGTTTGTGTGTCGGCTTAATCAAGATTAAAGCATGAAAATAATCCCTTGTTTGATTATGAATGCCTTGTTGTATGTTGAATGAGCTAACATACTTGTATGCCAGTGTGGTCTAACATAGTGAATGGACCGACTCGTAGTGAGTAACGTTTGGCTAGAGACCCACAGATCGGGTCGACGCTCATGATAACAAAAACGTGCAAACACACAAACTATCCGTTAAAGTATAACGATAACACAAACATATGAACTCCCTAGCATGTGAGGAGATGTACGGGTTGAGAGAATACCCGATAATGGTTAGAAAACCACATTGAAACAATCCACGAAACAAATGAGAGTGGAAAGATAAGTGAACCTCCTTCAAGAGGATTTAAGATAGTTCGAAGATGTGAACTAGTGATGAAGGTAAAAGAGACCTGAGGGATTAGTAGCTCCCTTGAGACATGGTCGACCTCCTATATGAGGATTTTACCTGATATATGCAAATAACCGAAAGTATGAGTAAAGTAAATGTATGGGCAACTCTTAAAACCTAAGATTAACCAAACTTAAGTAATGTTCCCAAGGTCATTAGAAACATCGAGAGTGATGCTTCTAGACTAAAATACATATTATTATTATAACTCCGAGGGAGGAGTGTATGGGAATGTAAGTAGTCCGAGAGCAGTCGGACCTAAGTAAATGAGATAGGAACTAAGAGAGAGTTCCGTGAGCTAGTTGAACCTTTCCACCATGCTAGACCCAGAGTAGGGTCGAAACCGAGGAAGTAAGACTATGCCAGAGAGCCATGAGTTTTGGCCTAAGTATGTATTAAGAGTAACAAGCGTGATGTAGGAGACCTGTAGCGTCTCGAGAATCTACAAGAGCTTGAGTATAAATAACCCAAGAGTGTGGGTGAGATAATGAGTATAAATGACCCAAGAGTGTGGGTGAGATAATGAGTATAAATAACCCAAGAGTATGGGTGAGATAATGAGAATAAGTAACCCGAGAGTGTGGGTGAGTATAGTACGAGTAACCCAAGAGAATGGGTGTGTATATGAATAAGTAACCCGAGAGAGCGGGTGAGGTATTGAATAAGTAAACAAGGCATAGTGAAGTAAAACCCTCAAGGCCTAAGAGTAACCAGATACAACTAACAACCTTGTTATGTTAGTTAGGAATTATGTTCCATGATTGGATGTAGATTCCTTGAGCATTACATGTACTTATTGTATTGCTATGATGCATGTTGTTTGACTAAAATGAACTCCATGTATATCCGACTAAGTGGTCGGCGTACCCCGGTTAGCGCTCGGGGTATGCGAATTGCATATGCAGCGTTAAGCTGAGGCCCTAGGGGCAATGTTTTGATTTTACAGGTACACCGAAGATGTTACCGTTCGAGAGTAGGACGGGGTCGGTGGGTTGCATGGGTAGTAGTTTTAATTACTTATGTAGTGAAGGAGGTGTAAGACCGAATATGTTGTTGGCATCCATCTATTGTAGACTCGGTATAGTAGAGAAATGATTTGAGTATTGTATTTATATTGTGTATTCGGTTGTTCTAGTCCATCAGACCGTTACTGTATGCAAGGAAGGCCTGGTTAGCCATATGGGTGGCTAACGGCGTTGTATCACCCTCTGTTGTATTTAGAGTTCCGCTGCGAGATTATTGGTAATTGTGACAGTTTAAGGAGTAATGACGAGATTAGCAGTTGGGGTGTTACAATTTTAGGCATTCGCCGTATTGTTTTGCGCTGGGTATTCATCCCAGTTACCTTATATATTTCCTTCATAATTTCTGAGACATATCTAATGTCTATATTTAATACTCGGTGCTTCTCGCACTTTTGACTCTTAGTCATCCATTTGATATGGGTTCTTGACTCCTTTCGCATTTTAAGCTTCTCTGTGTTCTTCGGTCATTCGAGGTGTCCAACTGTCTTGGTTTGGAACTGGCTCTTTCATCCGTAGTATAGGGTGGCTACTTCGCGTGTTCCGTACTCTACTTGTATACTTACATGGAGTATCTTATTGATACGTTACCACTTACCCGACTAACTCATAATTGGTCTGTCAGGCCCGCAAGCTCCTTCGGAGTGCGGTCGTTCCACGTCTCGTTTAGTACACTGTAGTGTCGGTCACACCCTAGGCGAAGTATTCTGTTGCCAACTCCTCTTATATCGTCCTATGATAACCTTCCGTGGTTTTCTGGTTTGGTTTAAAATTTGGGGGTTTTTGGAAAATTTTATGTTTTGAAAGAAAAATTTGAGTTTTGAAAGTAAATTCTCCATGGCATTTCAATGCCGGTTGCTTCTTACCAAGTCCAGCTTCCCGCAGACTGGTATGTTCTTTATACAGTGGTCTGGCCGTTAGGCCTTTCCAAGGTTTCGTTTCAGAATTCTTAGGGTTTGTGGTGCTATATTGGCTTCTCTTGCCGTCTCGGTACTTGCTAAGTACTTGTCACTTGTCAAAGTTCCTCTTAACAGTCTTGTTACTACTGCACTTGCCGTGGCAAGTGCGTGGTACAGGCGGTTTTTAGGTTAACTCATACCGGTCACGGTATTGTTCCCATTGTATTTGGTAGCCTTGTTGGCACTTCCTTTGATCCTTTGGTTGTATCACTACTCCTCGGAGCTATTTCTCATTCATCTGGACATGACTATCATCCATTTAGGTGCTTCTCCACTGTCGGAGTTCCTTAATTATTTAGTTCCATGATCTACCTCGTTGCTCGTTCCCACGTCTTCACTGTGGTTACCGAGGTTTAAGTCATTTAGGCTCTACTTCAGTAGTCCTATTCGGGTATGTCCCGTAATTATGCTTGTAGCTGTCTAAGCTATATCAGTTAAATTTTGCAACCTTTTCGGGTGTGGCAGGGTGGGTGTACCTACTCTTGACTAGATTCTTAGTCGGTTAATATACCATTGGTGGTATTGCTTAACTACGGCTGTCCGTTGACACGTGTCCCGGTTCTCGTTAGTTCTCATGAATCCGCCTTGTTGCACGGTTGGTGCATCCTTCTTGCTGCTGCTCGACCAGCTGGGTTCTCGCGACTGCTAAGCATGTCGCCCCGAGCTGCCACAGATTCTGGTCTCCTTGGATTAGGATTTCTCGACCTTACGCCATTGAGTGCGGTTATTATCGTTCTAGCGGGATCCGTCTCTGGGGTTTCCGGTTCTCAGGATCTACCGCATGACAGGTTTTGGTTCATATTGAAACATTTAATAACTGCCAGATCGGGTTCCCCGCCTCTCTGGTGTTCTTTCCCGAGCTTTTAAATACGGGGGTTGTGGAGGGCGGGTTTGGTATTGTAGGTATCCAGTTCGTACTGGAAGTTCCTAACTAGCGCATCTCTCACGCTATCACTCAACCCTTATCCCTAAGTCTCTGATTCCTAACTCGGTATTTCCTAGGCTCGGTATTTCCAGTCATCAGAGCGATACTTCGCTCTGATACCATTTTTGTAACACCCCAACCGTTAATCTCGTCATTACCTCTTAAACCGTTACTAATTACTCCTACTCACACAGCGTAACTCTAATTACAACGAGGGGTGAAACAACGTCGTTAGCTACCCATGTGGCTAACCAGGCCTTTCTTACATACCGTAACGGTCTGATGAACTGGAACAACCGAATAACAATACTAATACTTTACTCAAATCATTTCTTTACTATACCGAGTCTACAATATATGGATGCCGACAACATACGGTCTTACACCTCTTTCAATACACAAGTAATTAAATCTAACTACCCATGCAAACCACCGACCCCGTCCTACTCTCGAACGGTACCATCTTCGGTGTACCTGAAAAATAAAAATGTTGCCCCTAGGGGCTCAGTTTAACGCTGCATATGAAATTCGCATACCCCGAGCGCTAACCGGGGTACGCCGACTACTTTTGTCGAGAGCATGGAGTTCATTTTAATTCAACCAACATGCATATAGTAATACATTATATATGTACACTACACAAGGATTCAACAATCAACCATGGGATACAATCCCTTACTAACATAACAAGGTTGTTAGTCGTATCATTTACTCTTAGGCCATGAGGGTTATACCTCACTATGCCGTGGCTACTCATTCAACAACTCACCCGCTCTCTCGGGTTACTTATTCATATACACACCCATTCTCTTGGGCTACTCGTTCTATACTCACCCATTCTCTCGGGTTACTTATACTCATTATCCCACCCACACTCTTGGGTTATTTATACTCATTATCTGACCCACACTCTTGGGTTAATTATACTCAAGCTCTCATAGATTCTCGAGACACTACAGGTCTCCTACGTCACGCTTGTTACTCTTAATACATACTTAGGCCAAAACTCATGGCTCTCAAGCATAGTCTTACTTCCCCGGTTTCGACCCTACTATGGGTGTAGCATGGTGGGAAGGTTCAACTAGCTCACGAAACTCTCTCTTAGTTCCTATCTCTTTTACTTAGGTCCGACTACTCTCGGACTACTCACATTCCCATACACTCCTCTCTCGGAGTTATAATAATATTATGTATATTTGTCTAAGAGCATCACTCTCGATGTTTCTAATGACTTTGGGAACATTACTTAAGTTCGGTTAATCTTAGGTTTTAAGAGTTACCCATGCATTTCACTTACTCATACTTTCGGTTATTTTCTTATATCGGGTAAAATCCTTATATAGGAGGTCGACCATGTCTCAAGGGAGTTACTAATCCCTTAGGTCTCTTTTACCTTCTTTACTAGTTCACATCTTCGAACTATTGTGAGCCTCGATTTTAAACCCTATCCTATGTTGATTAAAGCTGATTAGGATCTAAACGGGTTTTAGGTCCACTTATAACCTAAGATTAATAACTATGTCATATAACAATAATTATTAAAACCTAAGCTAGCTCACTGGAACCTATTATGAGTCGCCACCTAATTTTAACCTAGATCAAATTAGGAAAGGAGAGTTCGGGTTCGGGGGCTTGGTATTCGACTTATTTAGGGTTCAATTACTTTCATTACCCCTCCTAGGTCGTTTTTCCTCTACTTAGTTTATTTACGGCTTATTACGAGTCGTTTTAACCTAAGTGCGCGAGCTTCTGTTTTTTTTTGTTTTTAACATTTTTTGACAGAGAATTAAAGTGAAATTAAAAGCTACCTAAACTAGGGTTTCGGAGGCAGAATTAGGTCAAATTTTGCTTACGTCCGTAGCCACGGACCAAACGTCCGAGACCACGGACCCCAGTTAACCTAAATATACAGAAAAGTCGAAATTAAAGGAAAACAAAAATTTGCAAAGTCCGAGGCCACGGACAGGATGTCCGTGGGCCCGGACATTATTAGAAAAAACCTAAATTTTGAATTTTTAAAATCCCGCCGCCGTCCGTGGGCGTCCGTGGTCTCGGACAACGCGTCCGAGGTCCCGGACCATAGGTCCGAGGTCATGGACCACCCACGGACAGGGGTTTTCAGAAGGTTCCCGAGGGTGTTTTGAGCTCAAATTTTATGGGTGTGTAGCCTGAAAGATGTACAAGACGTTAGTGATTGAAAGTTTTCAATTTGAATTCGAATTAAGCACGAAACTTAGCAAACAAGTTATCTGACAGAGGCTTAAATAAACAGCAATACAGAAGCCTACGAAGGTTAGTTTGAGCCCAAATTTTGAGGCAAGACAGATAATACCGTGGTGAATCAGGGAAGTGGAGTTTCTACCTGTTTTACCTTCGGATTCACAACGTTTCTTCACACCGGGACTCGTCGAGTGCTCCGTTGATGGCAGACCGAGAGGATTTCGACCCAAGCTTCTGGTTGTTGGTTGTTCTTGCTGTTCTTCACGTTTTAGAGGTGTTTTTGTGAGGTTTTGATGATATTGGTGCTTTGGGGATTGGAAAACGTGTTTAGATGGTGATTTCGGGGATTTTCAGTATGATTTGGGTGGCGGGTGTTGGAAAACGTGAGAGAGAGAGGAGGCCGTGTTTTCTGACTCTCTAGGGTTCTTCGGTATGTGAGGTTCTGATTTTATCCAAAAACCCATCCCCTTATATAGACTTCCTTAAAGATAAAGAGAATCTAGTAAAAGTAAGATTTTTCGATATTTTAACTAAGCAACTTCCCAAAGGAAATTTGCTATGAAATTTTAACCACATGTCAAGAATGGATATTATGAATTTTCTGAGGTGGAAACGAATTTTTTAAATGCTGGAGCATTTTTAAATTGAATTTCTCGTCAGATTCAGTCAGAAATTGCTAGAAAATTATTGGAAATTCGAAAAATCAAAATTCCAACGCCATTATGCTTAAAATGTCATCCTCTATCATGGGTTAAAATATCAAAGCATTTCGAGTTGATTTGGGCACCCTTTGGAGGAGAGAGAAAGCCTATAGGAGAACTCAGAAGCCTTAAAAATTACGAAAACGCCCCTGACAATGACGAAGCTGCTCCTCAGGCCCTGGAACACACCGATCGAGCCGGAATCCCTCATTACCCGATCAAATATCCCTCACGACACCAAAACCTTGTAGACCCTAACCAGGGGGGTCAAAATTTTGGGTATAACAGATTGCCCCCCGTCAACTGGACTTTGTAACGAATGTGAAAAGTCTGGTTGATGCTTGAGTGGTGCCCCAAAATTTTGGACTCCACAGGATCCTCCACGTTGTATGAAACCGGGTTAACGATGCCCAGCTCTCGGAGGCGCTAACTACCAAAGCTACAAAGCATTGTCGAGCTATTCTAAGGCGCTGACTACCTAAGCTACAAAGCATTGTCGAGCTATTCTAAGGCGCTGACTACCTAAAATACAAAGCATTGTCGAGCTATTCTAAGGCGCTGACTACCTAAATGATGAAAATGATGTCAAGCTATTCTAAGGCGTTGACTGCCTAAAGTGGTGAAATGATGCCAAGCTATTTAAGGCGTTGACTGCCTGAAATGATGATATGCTGTCGAGCTACTAAGGCGCTGACTACCTAAAGTGGTGAAAATGATGTCAAGCTATTCTAAAGGCTTGACTTGCCTGAATGATGAATATGCTGTCGAGCTATTCTAAGGCGCTGACTACCTAAAGTGGTGAAAATGATGTCACTATTCTAAGGCGTTGACTGCCTAGGGTGTGAAAACTGGATGCAATGCAAGAATGCTGAAATGCTAATGATGTAAATGATGCTGATGCTGATGATAATGCCGATGATGTTGATGATGTGATGCTGATGATGCTCGGATGCTTCTGGGGACCGAAACCCGTTCCAATGCTCCTGGTTGGTATACTATGGGGACTTATTGCCTCTGCCCACCAACTGGGGTGCTGGGATAACTTCTAGATTACCAAGGGGACTTATTGCCACTGCCCACTAGTTGCTTCTCCCAAGAAGTTGACATAAAGATGGGGACTTATTGCCTCTGCCCCGCCAACTTAGATCACGCTCTATCTCGCACTGAAGATGATACTAGGTCTCGTACTGTCTCGCACTGGATGATGATGCTCGGTCTCGCACTGATGAAACTGATGGGTCTCGCACTGAAGATGATACTAGGTCTCGTACTGGATGATGACGCTCGGTCTCGCACTGAAGAAGATGATGGGTCTCGCACTGATAAAGATGATGGGTCTCGCAACAAATATGATGGTCTCGCACTGATGAAGATGCTGGTCTCGCACTGAAGAAAATGATGGGCCTCGCACTGATGAAGATGGTGGTCTCGCACTGAAGTCTCGTACTGAATGGATGAAGAAAAGCTGGCTCTCACACTGATTCTAGGTCTCGTACTGAATGAAGATGCTGGTCTCGCACTGAAAGAGGAATCTGCAGGGCCTTGCACCGATTTTGGGTCTCGAACTAAAAATAAGTTAGGAGGATAATGGTCTCGTGCAAATGGTAAAACTGATCACTGGAGTGCCAAACATGGCAATGATGATAAGATGTACAATCAAAATATGAAAGATACTCGTCCAAAACAGGAATTTGTTGGAAAAGGTGCCAAACGTGGCAGTGTTTGAAGAAAATTCTGTTTACTGAAAAGGAAGGTGAAATTATCATTTCCTGACCATAGATTTCGGACTTGTAATTTATCTCCTAGGAGATGAACATGCCATCGGTGGGGTATAGTGTATGATGTAAAGGTAAGGGCTTATGTGGGCCTGTGTAGTGGTTTGGGCTTGTGTGGTGTATGGTGTGAAAGTAAAGGCTTATGTGGGCTTGTGGTGTTTGATGTGCAGGTAAGGCTTTGTGGGCCTGTGTAGTGGTGGTGTGGAGGTAGGGCTTTGGGTTCCAATTGGTGTTGTCATAGCAATTGTTGGAACCAACAATTGCCCCCAGTATTTTCCCTTAAGACAATCTGAGCTAGAGTTCATGGCAATCGATCGGAACGATCGATTGCCCCCAGTATTTTCTTTTATTAAACGTGCGAACGAGTCTCGTCCTCACAGGGTCAAGGCTTATGTTTTCACGTGGTGTTTCCTAACCTACACTCGGCGTGTTTGGTGTTTGCACTCGTTCCTCCCTACGGTCACAACTTCTAGACCATTGAATTCGATATTTGATGAATTTACGCATTCGATCTGTTACTTTCACGTGATTAGATACACAACTATCAAGTCGGAAGTCTTTAAAGCTTATAACATGGCCATGGGTGTGATGAAAGACAACGGACATGGAGGGATATTTCAGGTATGTGGAGCTATAAGGGTGACCAAAGCTGCAACTTTCACCTTCTCTCGGACTTCTTCTTTTCCTTGAAGTCGTTTGGCTACTTCGTGATGACTTCTTTGAGCTTGGAACTTAGACTTTTGGGTTGTTCCTTGCGCCTTTCTCTCTTTCTACTGATTTTGGATTACTTCGAGGCTTTCCAGGTTTGCCTTTCTTTGAATCTCTTTCCTCCGGGGTTCTTGTGTTTCCCGGTTTTGAACTTTGAGAGCTGTTTTTGATGTTAGCGCATTTGGATCCTGTGCCACTTTGGGCCATTTGCGGATCACTCCGTCATGCTGGTAGCAGTTCTGCTTCTTTGGACTGTGAAGTTGCTGTTCGGAAGTCGGGCTCCTTGCTCCTTTGGTCACCGGGCTGGCTTATTCTGTGGAGTTTGTAGTGTTGTAAAAGAGGTCATATGTCAAAAGCTCAGCGGGGGTGCCTAGGGTTTAATGTCAGGGTTTACAAGCTTTTGGCTATGTGGTGCTGTACCTAGGTGCTTCGTCATTCCTGATAGTTGTGTATCCGCTCTTTGTTACTTTTCGCAGATCTAAGCGTAAATTTACAAATTATCTCTTCGGTCGGAGTTATACCGTTTACCTCACCTTTGAATGTGGACTCACCGGAGTCGTGTGAAAATGACACGCTCGTTCACTCATGGTTTTCCCACTCAAGACACTCTCGTGAGATTTTCACTTAGAAACTCGTTCGCACATTTAGACAAAAGATAAAAGACGACGAACTTAAACTTAGATTGCCCCCAGTTTTGGTTTGGGGTTTGTGACAACAATTCGATAGATGTGGACTTTGAACCTCTTTGTGGGTTATTTGGATATTATGGGGTGAGTTGTGGTGTTTGGTTAGGCATGTTCAAATTTTTAGAAACAAGAGACAAGCCGTTCCATTGCTTAGTCAGAAAATGATTGCTTCGTGATCCTTTTCCTTAAAAAAACTATTTTGTTTTCCTTCTTTTTTCGATGAATGAAAAATGGTTTGTACAGGAGTTGTGAAAATGGAACTATGATTTTATTTATGAATCATGAAAGAAACGTAAAGATTACAATCAGAGGTGACTGAAAACTAACTAATAAGCTACTAGGAAAATTTGAAGATGCAAGAAAACGATCTGCACACTTAGAAAAATTGGACTCCTTGCTCGAGGAGGTCTTGAATCTTATGCTTCAATGCTCGGCAATTGTCAGCATAATGGCCAGGCAACTGATGGTAGTGGCAGAATTGATTAAGATGCCTCCCCAAATGAGTGGTTCCTGGCCGAGGGGCCAGGGGCTGTAGCAGGTTTCTCTTCTGAAGCTCTTCAAACGCCTGACTTGGTGCTCGGCCAATGTTGGTGAACTCCCTTTGCGATGAGTCTCGGCGTGGTAAGGGTATTGTCCTAAGGTTTTGATGCGGAGATCTAGGTCGTTGAACCATATTCACTTCTGGGAAACTGCTTTGAGCGCAAGCTACTGTCTGAAGATAAGCCTTTTCTGGTCCTGGCTTAGATAATTTGGAGCCACTGCCGGAGTTTCTTGAGCACTCGAGCTCCAAACCTTCCTTATGAATCCTTTCCTCTAGAATACCGACTTGTCCCATCAACATGTCCAAACTCGGAAAGTACATAAATTTTAGCTCATGGTTGTGTTGTTTTCGCATGTTCTCAATTATCATGCGGATTTGCTCCTGCTCGTCCATTCTGGTAGGCATGGCTGCAGCCTTTCTCCTCCAACGCTTGATGAAGTCAGACATGGACTCACCGTCTTTCTGTCGAGTTCCTGCCAGATCGATTCTGGTGACCTCGAGGTTCTTAGCATACTCGAAATGATTTAGGAAAGCCTCGCAAACCTCCTCGTAGGTTTTGGTATTCATCTTCTGAGTGAGATACCAACGCTGAGGAGTCTCGTCTAGATAGCGTGCGAAAACTTTGGCTTTTTGCATATCGTTGAGCCCCAAGATGGACATTTCTCGGTCGAACATAGCCAAGTGAATCTGTGGATCCGAGGAACCCTTGTACAAAGCGAGTGCAGGCAGCTTCAGCTTTAGGGGAAGAGCAACTTCGGGATACGACGCCGTGGAGAAATAATCGAAGCCAGCTGGTTTGTTGGTTTTCTCTATGCGCTCAATCCTTTTCAAAACCCTTTTGACCTCTGCAGCTAGCTGGTTGTCAGGAACATCCTTCCCCATACGTGTTTGAGGATCTTGGGCCCTAACAGAGTCAATCTCGATGTAATTACGATTAAGATTTTCATCCACAAGCTTTTCCAGAGTGTGCTGGTTTGTCTCCTGGAGATTAGCCTTACTCCTCAGTTCCTCGACAATGGACTCCAAGACCTTGTACCCTTGCAGCACAGCGGCCAACTGGGCCTCGGTGTTGATCGGATTTCCTCCTTCTGCCATATCTGGATTCGGGCTTGCCTGTTTCCAAGAAGTCCATTATTAGCTAACAAGAGGAAGTGGGTTGAAAGACACTAAGGTGATAATGACACTTCACAAGGTAGATCGAAACAGGCTTAGGCTGAAAGCAAGTGGGCCAAGATACCCAGAAAATGAGGTGCTTGGGCTGAAGTATCTCTCAGGCTATGAACTGGAATTTGGACTGAAATGTAAACAGATGGCTTTGATTGGGCCTGAGAGGTGACACCTAGATCTAGGGTTTGGGGCTAGGGCCCGGATAAGAAGTCTACCTAGTCTAGAATGAGCCCTTGGGCCGGAATGTGTTTGGGCCTGGAGTAAAGCACATGGGCTGGAATGGTCCCTAAATCACAAATGGGCCCAACTTTCTTTGGGCCAGAGAAGATGGTTGCTAAGCAGAAAAAGATTTTGTTTTCGGGACTTGTGAGTTATTTCGAGTTCAGATGGATTTCCTTTTTATGGGCCTAGAACTAATTGGATAATTCAAAATGGGCCAGAAGAGAAATCACCTAAGTCTAAGCTTTTGGGCCGAAGCCCGAACGACTCACATGTTAAACCAAACAGGGCCTCTGGGCCGCAAACAAATAGAGCTGCCAATTCGTTTTGGGCTAGGTTGATGTAGGAGAAGTTCCTATCAATCTCTAGGCTGGGTAGTGGGCCGATCATACAAGCAAACAAGGCCCACACAAATTCAACATGTCCTCACTAGACGTTTAAGTCAAACCGGGTATGGATCGATCCGGAGAGGTGCTTGGGGCGCGGGCCCAGGTCACCACAAAGGAATAGGGCTTGTACGCTATTCTCTTTGGGCTTCCCCACTCTTTTCACATCACCTGAAGGTGTGCGTCTACGGTCGGGTCTTTGACTGACCAAACAAAGGGCTAGGTAAGGGCACTGCCAGGAAGACGCTTGGGGCTAAAGCCCAGGTATTAAGGGGGTGTGGTTAGACGACACCCTCCTCTTTTCCCCCGCTTATTCACATCACCTAAAAGGTGTGAGTCCCTGACAGGGGACCCTCAAATGGGTCCCGGGGTGAAATTGGTTTGTGTGGACCCTCGCTCTCATATGATGCCAAGGTGCAGAAAATTAAAGTGCGCACGAAGGTAAACAAACAGAGTAATAAAGCCATAAATAAACATTTTCGAGTTAAGCCCTCTTTCTTAAATTAAATTAAACAAGTTAAAATTAAGAAGTTTGTCCCCAGCAGAGTCGCCAGTCTGTGAGCCTCGATTTTAAACCCTATCCTATGTTGATTAAAGTTGATTAGGATCTAACGGGTTTTAGGTCCACTTATAACCTAAGATTAATAACTATGTCATATAACAATAATTATTAAAACCTAAGCTAGCTCACTGGAACCTATTATGAGTCGCCACCTAATTTTAACCTAGATCAAATTAGGAAAGGAGAGTTCGGGTTCGGGGGCTTGATATTCGACTTATTAGGGTTCAATTACTTTCATTACCCCTCCTAGGTCGTTTTTCCTCTACTTAGTTTATTTACGGCTTATTACGAGTCGTTTTAACCTAAGTGCGCGAGCTTCTGTTTTTTTTTGTTTTTAGCATTTTTTGACAGAGAATTAAAGTGAAATTAAAAGCTACCTAAACTAGGGTTTCGGAGGCAGAATTAGGTCAAATTTTGCTTACGTCCGTAGCCACGGACCAAACGTCCGAGACCACGGACCCCAGTTAACCTAAATATACAGAAAAGTCGAAATTAAAGGAAAACAAAATTTGCAAAGTCCGGGGCCACGGACAGGATGTCCGTGGGCCCGGACATTATTAGAAAAACCTAAATTTTGAATTTTTAAAATCCCGCCGCCGTCCGTGGGTGTCCGTGGTCTCGGACAACGCGTCCGAGGTCCCGGACCATAGGTCCGAGGTCACGGACCACCCACGGACAGGGGTTTTCAGAAGGTTCCCGAGGGTGTTTTGAGCTCAAATTTTATGGGTGTGTAGCCTGAAAGATGTACAAGACGTTAGTGATTGAAAGTTTTCAATTTGAATTCGAATTAAGCACGAAACTTAGCAAACAAGTTATCTGACAGAGGCTTAAATAAACAGCAATACAGAAGCCTACGAAGGTTAGTTTGAGCCCAAATTTTGAGGCAAGACAGATAATACCGTGGTGAATCAGGGAAGTGGAGTTTCTACCTGTTTTACCTTCGGATTCACAACGTTTCTTCACACCGGGACTCGTCGAGTGCTCCGTTGATGGCAGACCCGAGAGGATTTCGACCCAAGCTTCTGGTTGTTGGTTGTTCTTGCTGTTCTTCACGTTTTAGAGGTGTTTTTGTGAGGTTTTGATGATTATTGGTGCTTTGGGGATTGGAAAACGTGTTTAGATGGTGATTTCGGGGGATTTTCAGTATGATTTGGGTGGCCGGGTGTTGGAAAACGTGAGAGAGAGAGAGGCCGTGTTTTCTGACTCTCTAGGGTTCTTCGGTATGTGAGGTTCTGATTTTATCCAAAAACCATCCCCTTATATAGACTTCCTTAAAGATAAAGAGAATCTAGTAAAAGTAAGATTTTTCGATATTTTAACTAAGCAACTTCCCAAAGGAATTTTGCTATGAAATTTTAACCACATGTCAAGAATGGATATTATGAATTTTCTGAGGTGGAAACGAATTTTTTAAATGCTGGAGCATTTTTAAATTGAATTTCTCGTCAGATTCAGTCAGAAATTGCTAGAAAATTATTGGAAATTCGAAAAATCAAAATTCCAACGCCATTATGCTTAAAATGTCATCCTCTATCATGGGTTAAAATATCAAAGCATTTCGAGCTGATTTGGGCACCCTTTGGTGGAGAGAGAAAGCCTATAGGAGAACTCAGAAGCCTTAAAAATTACGAAAACGCCCCTGACAATGACGAAGCTGCTCCTCAGGCCCTGGAACACACCGATCGAGCCGGAATCCCTCATTACCCGATCAAATATCCCTCACGACACCAAAACCTTGCAGACCCTTACCAGGGGGGTCAAAATTTTGGGTATAACAACTATCTTTAATCCTCTTGAAGGAGGTTCACTTATCTTTCCACTCTCATTTGTTTCGTGGATTGTGTCATTATGGTTTACTAACCGTTATCGGGTAATTACTCAACCCGCACATCTCCTCACATTCTAGGGAGTTCATATGTTTGTGTTATCGTTATACTTTAACTGATAGTTTGTGTGTTTGCACGTTTTCGTTATCATAAGCATCGACCCGATCTATGGGTCTCTAGCCAAACGTTACTCACTCTGTGTCGGTCTTTACACTATGTTAGACCACACCGGCATACAAGTATGTTAGCTCATTCAACATACAACTAGACATACATAATCAAACAAGGGATTATTTTCATGCTTTAGTCTTGCTTAAGCCGGCACAAAAACACACAAATCAACGTAACTCGGTTAGCACGCGGAGTATGAGAAAATCATACCTTTCACCGGGGTTTTTACTTTTACCGTGTCATCTCACTATGCTCGGCTCACACACGATCCTCTAATAACGTTCCAAACATTATTATTAATACTAAGCTCATACGGTACATAATTAAATGCTACTCCCGTACTTACCCTGTTATCCCGGTATACTTTGTTTTACTCATGTGTTCTTTAACTCACAGCTTCCTCATTCACTCCTAGCACTTTTTTTCACTTCTTAAGACCTTTACTAGTCACCAAACAAGGCCTAAACATCATCTAAAACCATTACCACTCACTTCCCCATCATTAGGACACTTTAAAACACATTCTTGTACATTTTTACACTGGTCCAGGTTTGTGTCCTGGTTTACAAACCCGGACCAGACACGGTTTAAAGTTTCTGGACAGTTTTACATGTGGTCCTGGTTTGTGTCCTGGTTTATAAACCCGGACCACCCCCTGGGATGGCTTTCTGGTGCGTTTTTGATGTGGTCCGGGTTTGTGTACTTGTTTACAAACCCGGACCATGTCTGTAGGTGTTTAAATTGTCTGTTTTTGAGCAGTTTTCAACCCCTAAATCACCTCTAATCATTCCCTAACCATTCCACATGTTTCCCACTTGTTTAATCATCTTAAAACATGCTCTAACCCACTTCTAGACATAGGTTTAAATCCCTACTCAAATTCTTGCTCAAATTCTCAAACTTCCATTCCCTCTGTTGCATTTTGCACACTTGTGCTACAGATTTGTTTCTGCTAGAGCTTTACCATTATGCCTCTTGCATTATGCTCATCCTAGATTCTACTCCACCATACAACCCTCTCAACTCTTGTTTCCAGGGCAATTAGATACTCATGATAAATCCAAAACAGACCTTGTTCTTCTCTTCTCATTAAACACTCAAGTCTATACATACCTAGACTAATTTTGACAGCACTTGTCTACTTTCAAGGCATTTTCACCACACTAAGTATGTTCACAATCAGTTCTTCACCCCTGTTTGGTTTGGACATCAACAACTATAACACTTACTATAACAACACAATGATTTCCACATTGTTAACACATATTTACTAGCTCAGTTTCTAGGTTTATTTCACACACCCAAACAACATTAAAGCTCCCTCGTTCAACAAACTATATTGTAGTATCATGACTACACCAATTCAAGGTTATTAATTCAACACTAACATCTTTTTTTCAAGCCAAATGAAACCAACTCAAGGTGAGCTTATTACCTTGTTTGTTTTTGGTTTTCTTTCTCTTCTTCCTCTTTCTCTTGCTCCCTCTTTCTCTTCTTGTTTCCACACCACACAGAGGATTATGGATTGCTAGCTACAACCATATCCCATCACACACATAACAACAATTCAATTCAATTTTTCCCACACAACCTAATATTTTTAAGGAGCTAGTTTTCAAAGCTTAACTTAGATATTACCTGATTAACCAAATGGATAGCTTGGCAATCAATTGGAGGAGTTTCCAACAATCCACATGAGCATGGAGAAC
This sequence comes from Limonium bicolor, assembly GCA_023374045.1. Classification (NCBI taxonomy): domain Eukaryota; kingdom Viridiplantae; phylum Streptophyta; class Magnoliopsida; order Caryophyllales; family Plumbaginaceae; genus Limonium; species Limonium bicolor. The sequence continues at coordinate 225,590,567 of CM041779.1, forward strand.
CGGCTGAAACGGGAGAAAATTTTCAACGTGGGGAAAATTTTCCAAACTTGTAAAAACTAGCTAGGAATGAGCAAGACTCTTACTTAATATTACCTTAAGGCATCAAGGAGGTGAAGGAGAGTTAAAATCGGCCCTTCAAGCTTCAAAAGTCCCAACATCCATGGAAGTGAAGATGGAAGAATCAAGATTATGTTGGGTGGAAAACGAAGCTCTCACCGAGAGGAATCTAGCGGTATAATTTTTGTGTGATTTGGTGGAGAAATGAGCAAGTTAATGGAAGGAGAAGACGGAGGTTGTGTGCTGCTTTGGAATCGGCTAGCTTACAGAGGAGGAAGAAGTAGATAACAGAGAGCTGGGCAAAAACGTGAAATAAGGAAAGAAAGGTGAGAGAGAGTACTTAAACTACTTTTTACTATGTCACTTTTTGCTTTACTTATTTACTTGTCATCTTATTACTAATTAGCTAGCAAGCTTATTAATGTGTGTGTGTACACACTAATTAAAACCGGCCCATATATATTACAAGCTGGGAGCGTTTTTCGTCCTTTACAGAAAACGCTTGTTCTTTTACCCGGTTTGGCACTATTCACTAACCGGGCCCGTTTTTCGGATTTTTCTCGTTTCTTTATTTTTAATAGTTATTAAGCTTCCATTAATGCATAGTTATAGTTTTATAGTCAACCATAATTTTTACGGGTCCGTTTGACCACTTAAATTCACGTTTTCGGGTTTTCTCAAAAAACGTGCTTTAAAACTCCGTTAGCGTTTTAATCCATTATTTGGATCCGTTATCGTCGGGAATCACTCCCGTATACTAATTAGGCCTAACTAAGCCTTAGGGATCCATCTAGGACCCTAACGAGATCATATATCTCTTATACTCATTTAATGCGTGTTTTAGCGTTTTTCGCGTTTTGCACATTTTCTCTTTTCTTTTGGTTTTATTCTCTTTACCAATACTCTCTAGGCACTACTAGGCCTTTAATAATCGTATTAGAATAATTTAATCACCATTTTTAGATCCGGGGTATTAAAAGTCAGGTTTTAGGTCCACTTATAACCTAAGATTAATAACTATGTCATAAAACAATAATTATTAAAACCTAAGCTAGCTCACTGGAACCTATTATTAGTCGCCACCTAATTTTAACCTAGATCAAATTAGGAAAGGAGAGTTCGGGTTCGGGGGCTTGGTATTCGACTTACTTAGGGTTCAAATTACTTTCATTACCCCTCCTAGGTCGTTTTTCCTCTACATTGTCTATTTACGGCTTACTACAAAGTTGTTTTTAACCTAAGTGCGCGCTTCTGTTTTTTTTAACGTTTTTTGACTGAAAAATTAAAGTGAAATTAAAAGCTACCTAAACTGGGGTTTCGGAGGCAGAATTAGGTCAAATTTTAATTATGTCCGTAGCCACGGACCCCAATTGAATTAAATGATTTCGAAAACAGAACTAAAATAAAAACACAAACTTGAAAGGTCCGGGCCACGGACAGAGTGTCCGTGGGCCCGGACATGTATTGACAGAAACCCTAAAATTTGAAAAATTGAAAAATATGAAATCCCGCCATCGTCCGTGGGTGTCCGTGGTCACGGACAACCCATTCGTGGTCCTGGACAATGCGTCCGAGGTCGCGGACCACCCACGGAAAGTGGGTTTTTGATGGTTCCTGACGGTGTTTTGAGCTCAAATTTGATGGGTATGTTGTATGTTTTGCCTTCGAGTTTACAATGATTCTTCACACCGGGATTCGTCGAGTGCTCCGTTGATGGCAGACCTGAAAGGTTTTCGAAACAAGCTTCTGGTTGTTGGTTGTTCTTGCTTTCTTCACGTTTTGGTGGTGTTTATGTGGGGTTTTGATGATTATTGGTGCTTTGGGGATTGGAAAACGAGTTTAGATGGTGATTTCGGGGGATTTTCGGTATGATTCGGGTGGCTTGGCGTTGAAAAACGTGAGAGAGAGAGGGGAGGCTGTCCTTTCTGACTTCCTAGGGTTCTTGAGCTTATGAGATTCTCCTTTTATCAAAAGATCTATCCCTTTATATAGACTTTCTTAAAGATATAGAAAATCTAGTAAAAGTAAGATTTTTTGGCATTTAAGTGACTTTCCAAACGAATTTTGCTGTGAAATATTAGCCACGTGTCAAGGATGAAAATTATGATTTTCTGAAGTGGAATTGAATTTTTTAAATTTTGGAATAATTTTAAATTCAATTTCTCGTCAGATTCAATCGAAAATTGCTAGAAAAGTATTGGAAATTCGAAAAATAAAAATTCCAACGCCATTATGCTTAAAATGTCATCCTTTATCATGGGTGAAAATTTTAAATCATTTGAGTTGTTTTGAGCATCTTTTGGAGGAGAGAGAACCCTATAGGAGGTCTTGGGAGCCTTAAAAAATTACGAAAACGCCCCTGACAATGACGAAACTGCTCCCCATGTCCCGGAATGCGCCGATCGAGCTGGAATCCCTCATTACTTGATTGAAGTGCCTCTCACTACACCAAAGCCCTACAGACCCTAACCAGGGGGGTCAAAATTTTGGGTATAACAGATACTTAGAAACCTAAGTAGGAATTACCATTGTTAACAACGGATACCCGTGACGTTCTTATGAACGATACCTTTGCTTAAATTCAAGACCAACTGGTCATGGTGTTACAAAGCCTAATGCGAATGTTAAATGTTCAGATGTTAGGACGAGGTCGAGGCCGACCTAGAGGAGATACACCTGATGGACCAGGCGCATAGACGATAGTAGAGATCGTCGCCGCCACGGTAGCACAGATGCTACCTCAAGCAATCACGACAATGCAATAAACCCAACAAAACCAACAAACTCAAACGGGACCAATCCCTCCCCCTCCACCCAGAGGAGCAAACTGGGTAAAAGCTGTAGCGGAACTCCGACCTCCATGCTTTAGAGGCGTGAGTGATCCGGCAAAGCTAGAAGCCTACATCTTTGAGATGGAGACAGCCTTTGAAACCCTCGAAGCTTCGCTGGAGTTCGAGTTAGAGTAGCAGCTTGCAACCTCAAAGACGCTGCCATGGATTGGTGGAAGTTAATCAAGAACGAGCATGTCAACGACCCCACATTCGACTGGGAATCCTTCAGATCCCTCCTCCGATCCAAATACTATCTAGAACATGTCAAAACAAAGAAAAGACTAGAGCTTGATGCCTTGAGAATGACAGACAAGATGTCTGTGGATGAGTACTACCACACCTTCACTTCTATCCTTCATCTTCTACCCGACCTTGGGTACACCGGCCAGATGTTGGTCGATCGCTTCAATGGCGGTCTGAGCCATCGCCTTCGCTACGGCATGGGCTACACCAGATTTACCTCCCTTCAGGTAAATATCGGTTGAACCCTTAGTACCATTGTAAATATTTTACCTTTATCTTATTGAGTAAGAATCCCGGCTAATACCTGAAACTTCAGGAGTGCTATCATGCGGCATCTCGCGTTGAGATCACTTGCCAACTAAGATGAAGAAACAGCGCTTAAGCGCAAGGCTAACAACAAAAACACAGTGCTGAGGAGAAGAACTAGGGCAAGATCTGGAAAAAGAAGAAGGGGAATTTCATCCAATCTCCTTACACGTCAGATACACGCAGCGGATACTTACTTACATACTATGGGTGATACAATGCCGTTAACCACCCACGTGGCTAACAAGGCTACTACTACTGCTTACAGCATCGGTCTGATGGACCGGAATCCCGAGTACTACATGTCTGTAACACATACTCCTTTTACCAAGTAATTACTACAATCCTCATTCAATACAATACTTCAAGTTCAATACAAAATAATCCACATACCGAGTTTACTAGGTTTCAAATCAAATACAATGCTTCTCCCAAATTTATACATACTCACTAAGAGTCTATCTATTACCCCTTCCTCACAAACTACTTACTCCTAACTACAAGGGTGTGCCTCCGGTCCCTTCCTTGACCATATTCGCTTCGGGTACCTGCACACTAAAAAATGTCCCCCGAAGGGGTCAGCTTTCGCCGAGCATGATAACCGCATACCCCGCGTACTAGTGAGGGTACGCCGACCACTTGGTCGTATACATGCGGTTGATTTCATTCAAACATACATGCATACATGCTTTTATACATATTATTACAATACATTACGCAAGGCATACACACATACATACACTTCATTACATACAAGAGTACAACATAAACCATTCAATACGTACTTACCTTTTTCCGAATACACATACTCATTACACACAGTATACAATACTTGTTAGCTTCATTGGTCCACCCGGGTTAATCGGGTGGAGATTACTCTTTTACTCGTTACTTCATACATACGCATACATACTCATACTCATACTCACGGATCCATACTTAATTACTCTTACTCTTACTCAAGTTAAGTCGTCGGGACCTCCGGCCCTGGGGACTACACTGTCCCACCTCCGGGATTTACTTGACTCACTAATCCGGGATGCTACCCATTTAAGGGATTTGGGCCGCGGACCAGTTTAAGAGTCAGGAATTGCAGCCAACCTCTTGTGACTCCGCATCCTCACGCGTGGCCGAAGCTATATCGGACTTGTACTCATTCCAATTTACTCACTTAAGTTAGGAGTTAGATAGTTTGGAATTAGCACAAGTCAACATCCAAGCCACAATAATACAATACACATATACGCATACATACGAGGTACACTACATTACACAAGTACAATATGAGGTTCGAATACCATTCATCATCATTCGTATATTTCATGAATTATACAAACTAGTGCTCAAGACAATAAATATCAAGCACAACATAAGTCAAGCACAGGTAAGTGCAATATAGTCCGATTCATGCATTTATCTTATTTAGGTGGTCAAATAAGCACACAAATTGGGGTAACCAGATTAGGATACAGGGCATGAAGAAATCATACCTTTCACCGTTGTACTTGTATCCCAACGTTGCTCCGGTATTCACAATCCAAATCCTATGGTATACATACAACCGAATAATTAATCTAACTATCATTAACTTAATTCGGTTACCCTCACACCTCCCAACTCATACTTACTAGGTCTTCACATTCCTATACTTACATTTTATTTACTTACTTTTAATTACTTAACAATGGTTTACTTACACATATATGCACGTATGTATAGGTGGGTATACATATACATACATACATATACTAACCATAGTCTTATAGTTTTTTTTTGTAAGTTTTGACCCGACCGAACTTGCGACCGACCTTGCAAGTTCGGTCCGAGTCAGTAGGTTACATCGGGTGAAAATTCCAGGGCCGACCGACCTTGCAAGTCCGGTCCCAAGGTCGGTCCATTCCAGTAGGTTACTTAACAGAAAGATTTTAGCCCGACCGACCTTGCAAGTCCGGTCGCAAGGTCGGTCCATTCCAGTAGCTTGCTCGACGGAAATTTTTCTGGCCGACCGAACTTGCATGTCCGGTCGCAAGTCCGGTCGATTCCAGAAGCTTTCCCGTCTTTGTAAATCTGGGCTCGACCGAACTTGCAAGTCCGGTCGCAAGTTCGGTCCGGCCCAGCATTTGCATTTTTACTTCTGTTTTCAGTCCCATACTTTACCCATTGTTTCTCCAATCTTCTTACATGTAATCTCACATGTTTAAACACTACCTAGGCCCTTCAAATTGCCTTAGTTCATCCACTTTACATTCTTACTAATTCTTACTTGTACCATTTCATTTCCATTCTTTACTTACTTCTCATTCTCATTCTAGCTTGTTTATACTCCTAATGAGTCTTACTTATGATTACTTAAGCCTGAAGCAACTTATACAACCATCCCCAAACAAAGCCTTAACTTACAGCCCATTAAAATTTCTCTCGGGTGAATTATGGTGTTGGTCCGGGACCTTGTTCAGGTCCTAAGTCCCGGACCAACACAAATCAGAACTCTCGACTGGTTTTTAGTTATGGTCCGGGACCTTGTACATGGGGTAAGTCCCGGACCAGGCGTTTTGGGAAACTCTCGGGTAGTTTTAGATGGTTGGTCCGGGACTTAATACAAGGCCTAAGTCCCGGACCAACAATGGTCTGTTACGAACTGATACGTTTTTCCTGCTCTGTTTCATTGTCTTCTTCCTTTAATCACTTCCTAATGGTTTCTAATGTTAACATTACATGTTTAACTACTTATCCAAGCATCTAACTCACCTAAATCCCTCACCAAAATCAATTCCCTCAACCTACTGCTATCTCACCATTTCCACTGTTTCATTCTTTTCTTCCTTTCTGTTGCAGAGTTCGAGCTGCTGCTGCTTCTGTTTCTTTCTTTTCTTTCTTTCACAAATGTTACCAGCTCCTAAGCAAGATAGTTTCCTCTCTAAATTTTGACATGGTATCCCCTAAAAACTTAAGGTTTCACCACATTAGTTTGTTCACCCATCAAAGATCACAACCTGTTCAACTATACATAAATGCATCAGTTCACTCACGTTCACAGCAGCGGCTCATTCCTTATGTTTTGACAGATTTCAACTTATCTACACAACTAATGTTATCAATACCATTATGCTCATCTGTTTATACGGTTACAGTAGGTTTACATTTGTTTAACAATATACTTATACATACACACACACGCATTATACACAAAACTGAACAGAGGTAATTTACCTTGTTCTTGTTTTCCTTTTCTTTTCTCTTCTTCTTGGTTTCTTGCTCATCTTTCCTTCTTTTTCTTCCTCCACCGGTTATAGTTTCTCAACAATCTAACATTACAACCCATTCATAAACACACCATTCAATACTAAAACTAACCCTAACATTACTTAAGCTTTTAATGTATATTCTAGGGTTTAGGAGTTTCATTACCTTGCAAGGGAGTAGATGAAACTTAGAGGAGTTTAAGAACAAGGTTTCCACCCCTTCAAAGAAGCCAAAACCGGCTGGGTACAAGAGGAACCAAACAAGGGTTTAGTTCAAATTCGTTTTGCCTTTAAGGCTAGAAAAACAATGGAGTTTCGAAGAGATTTTTACCTCAAAAGAACAAGGAGAACAAGGTGGCTCTAATGGTGGTCTTGAAACTCCAAATGGGGTATACCCATAAAAACGAAAATGTGTGTTTTCGAATTTTGGAAAGATAGAAATGTAGTTCTTGGTGAGAGGATTACAATGGTGTAATTTTTGTAATTTTTGGAAGAGATTTGAGTGGGTTACAAGAGGAGAGAAGTTGAGTTTTTGTGTTTTGTTTCAATCCTCCATGGCCATCGGTTGAGAGCAACCAGCGAAGAAAAGAAATAGAGAGGAGGAGGATGGGGGGTCTGTACGTGAGGGAGAAATGGGGATAGGAGAGAGAGAATGTGAGAGTAATAAAGTAAGGTGGGTGTTTTTACTTTATTGTTTTTGTTGTTTAGTAAATAAGAGAGGGGTGTGTGTGAGGGATAAAAATCGGACAACACCAGACCCATGTGGGTTTTGAAAAATTCTTTTTACATTATTGGACACATAAGTTTGTGTTATTTGTATTTCTACCCCACAAGTTCCCGTTTTTGACAGTTTTTACTAATTCCTCGTTTTATTGATTTTATTGGTTCTAAAGCTTCACTAATATTTATTAATGATTATTTAGTTGACCAAAATTGTTACGAGTCTATTTGACCCGCTTAAAGACACGTTTTCCTGGCTACCTCGAAAAACGCGCTTTAGTGTTCATTAGTGGTTTTAATCCATTTTGAGGATCCATTTTCTTCGGGATTTGTTCCCTCATATTTATTTAGACTTAATTAAGCCTTTATAATCCTTATAATACGCTAACCGAGGTCTCATACCTCCTATGGTTATTTAACGCTCGTTTAGCGTTTTTCGCTTTTAAAGTGTTTCTTTATTTCTTTTGGATTTATTTTCCCTTACAAATACTTCTTAACCATTATTAGGCTCTTAAATACCTATTAGGATAATTTAATCGCCATATTTAAGGGGGGTATTTCAATCTACCCCCCTTAGGAACTTTGTCCTCAAAGTTGTTCGAGGTTATAAGTTTACAATGCTTACTCATTCTTACATGTCTAATACTACGGTCATACAATCTTCCTCTTACTAATTCCCAAATCCATTACTCAAGGTTTCTACATACCATACCATCCAAATGTACTATAGTTACTCCAATCCGCGCTACTACTAACTATCTGGTTCCTCATTACAAAGTTCATACATACATATAGTGCAAAGCTATCCCCAAAGCAATGCAATACACAATACAATCCCGCAGGCACTCAGGTCATCTAGACACGGGACTCCTCTATGTCCCGCTGCCCTTGGAATAATACAACATACTACCTTACTATCTTCTTCGGTACACACTTCTAGCAGATCCTCATTCTCCATACTAGGGAAATTCTTTCACCACTACCAATTAAAATTTTTCTAAAACATACAACTCCAAATTCCAATTTATATTCATTACTTCTATCCTATGTGTGATTCTTGTGACCACTTGAGGGGAGCTTCGAGAATCATTCGACCCTGATATGATCAGCATCAGTGTTGAACTATCTTTCCACCCCAATTTGTGTTCGGTTTCCCTTGATCTGATCAGGATCAAGTTCGACTTCCCACATCAGTTTCAAACAAGCAATTAATTCAATTATTTTCATGTTTTATCTTTTTACTCTTCCTAGTCCTTCATACATCTCCAAAGGATGGAATCAGTCCATCAATCATGCTTACTCTACTTCCCAAATGCTTTACTCCATGGTTCAATCCTAATGCTCATTTCCTCAACCTTCACTACTTCCATCCATTACTCCCCATCATATCCTATATTCTAACTAAGGAATACTACCTTTATAAGATTTAGTTGACTACAACTGTTTCAAATATTTTACTTACGATTACGCTACTCATAAACTTCATTCATCTACTATCCTCGTTCATTTCGTACTACTTCTTCAAAGGTTACAATACTTGTGGAGCTCCGTTCACTACTCATTACCTTTCTTTTTACTAATACTCTTACATTGGTGTTACAAGATGGGCATACTCCTCATATGGTATTTGCATGTCTGATGCCTAATTACCATAATTACAGTGTGAATGAGTACTTATGTTTGTTTAACATAGTATCAATCATCAATTTGGTTCTCATTTGTGCTATGCACATTATGGTTTATGTGTTTTATTCACAAAACTTACATTAAGCGTTTTTCGCTCTACCCCCCTTAAAAGGGATTACGCCCACGTAATCTACCATATGTTATTATTATTAAACATTGGTTTAATCAGTTTGGGCAAACTGAAGCGTTTAGCTTCACTACGGTATACTATAGAATATGCTCTGGTCAAAGGGTCTTAACCATACCAACGGTTTAGTCTTTGCACCAAGAGTTCCTATATGAGTTTATTTAACTCATCGTTAATTCGGTTCTAGCTTAATCGGCTTCAAGGCATTAATAGCCATTTTGCCATACTTACTAGGTATATTAATCTCCTAGCTAGGGCCCACTAGCTTCTGCTGCGCGACCCTGATAGCTTGGGTTCCTTACCCTTCGTGTTATCATTAATGTGCTATACATCACCTTTTTATCCGTCTATTATGGGAATAAGGTTTACTAGACAAATGCGGTATTCTTTTACCGTGTTTGAACTCAATGAGTTTAAGACTTATAACCAGCTCTCTGGTAATCTACTGCACATGCTTTTCATGCTTCCACGATTATTCATTAAGCTCCTCCGACTTATTGTCGGGCGAGGTTAAGTCACCACTTAGCTGTAGTGCTTCCTCTGTTGTCACTAGTTTTTAAATCATCCCAGTTCTTCTGGTTCAGTACAAGTGTTCTTTACTTGTATGACCTTGCATTTCTATGTGTCGGTCCTAGTGACTTTCCTGTATCTCCTTTCACCTTATATTCCAATGGAATTCACATCTGTGATTGTTAGTGTGTTTCGCACTCTTCGTGCTTCTTTGGCCTTAGGCCGCACGGTTTGTTGCTAAGCCTGCTTGACTGGCTTATGCCATGTTTGTGGTGAAAGGAAAGATTTACTACGGTTTACATTCTTCATATCCCTAGCCATCTCATTAGATCATTAGCTGAACAAGTGTAATGCCAAAACACTCAGTCATACAGAGTGCAGAGGCGTAAACGCTTGACAGTAAGTCACTTATGTGAGAGGAAGGAATATTTCTGCTTGTCATTTCGTACTTATACTCCGTGTCATTATCTGCTACTTCCTCATATCGGTCGCTTGTTGCGCACCGTATTCTTACTCATTATACAACATCGTTTTTACTGTTTCTGTTACTGTGATAGTTTCTCTTTACTCATTGCCATTGTCATTGGCACCATTCCCTTATGGTATAAATACCCTGGGGTTTCCAATATTCGTGTGTATGACGGTTGTCGTAGCATACCACAATATTAATATCTTCCCAATGTGGAGATGTTCTTCCATTTTAGGTTTCATGTGTAGGTTAGCTTACCTCACATTCCATCATCATTCATGATACGGCTTACCAAGTATCTTGGTTGACCAAGGGTGAGATAACTCATCGGGTTATAAGCTCTCTTGAGCGTTAGTCATTCGTGATGTTCAATGTGTGTTCACATTAATTGCTTTGATAATTATTGCCTTTCGGTGCTGAGCATTGGTTTAGGCTCTGGCTGTGTAGTTTTGCTTGTATATATATTACCAGGACATCCCACGAAACTTCAAGGGTTTTCTGGTCCCGTTCTCCAATTGAAGAGTACTCTGTCATTGATAAATGAAAGTTCTTGTTGAGTGGTTTGTCTCCACTCATAGGTCTACTGACAAGGTTGGCTATGTTGGTGTTTACACAATGGTTTACCACATGCTTGGGTTGATATGGAGTATACTTACTCCTTTAAGTCGTAATGGTTTGGAAATCTCATTTCCTTATTCCTTCACCCCTTGGCAATATCTATTGTGTGGTTTGTTGTTATAGTAAATGGAAGCCTTTTTCTAAGGGTTCACATCATCACTGCATTGGTGGTCTTTGGTTAATGAGGGGTACCTTCCCTTGGGTTTCTCGTAGTGTCCAAGTGTGGGCTAGGCCAATGTTGGCATTATCATGATTCTTATGCCTCTGTGTACAATGGCTACAGAAGGCATGAGGGGTATTTAAGCTCCGTCAACTGTATACTAGGCTGATGCTCTAGTGACAGTGACATTGAGTTGGCCATTACTCCCAGCCACTCAGGATGTTGGGTTTGAATTTATGGTCCAGTTGTTGATTTCTTGTTGTATGAGGCAATCCCTCTTGCAAGTCTATTAGTAATGGTGTGGGTTTTACAACCGTTTTAAGGTTACACAACGCATCAGGGTTATGGCTTTAGAGCCATATTGCTGCAAGCTATGCTTTTTGCAAGCTGCTTATACACGTTTCCACTCCATGTATACCGTCATAGGATGGAGGTATTATTGGGCTCCATGGTAAGTCGTGGCATCACGCTTCCGTTCATAGGATACCTTCTTAGGCAAATGGTGTTAATACGTGCCTCTAAGTATCTTAGGGCATTTCCTGTTAAGTGAAATCCCTTCGGTGTCCTAACCGAATGTTCCTTCTAGCTCATGTGCTCTTATCATACGCTTGTTCAACTGCTGTTATCTCAGGCACCCTTCAAGGATTGCTCCTGAGTGCTGTTAGTTGTGTCGTTACATCCGGCTAATGTTTACGATATGTTGTGTCTACTATACCGCCTTGTGGTATTGTATTTGAGTTGTCCCTTTTTGGGTCATGACGTCTCCCATCCTTGGGTAGACTGTTTATGCTTATTCCTAGTGTTTAAGACTAGTTTGGTATTCCCTTCGATGATGGAGTATACTTGTGGTAATCTTGGGGTTGCTCTTGGGAATTATGTCCCGTTTGTTGAGCATCGTGATGTTCGCGCTATAGGCAATTGCTTTGCTGTGTTTAGGCTGGGTATACTTCCCAGCTGTCATGTATTTTGACGTCCTGAGACATATCCAATGTCTACACTTACTAGCATGTGTTCTTTGCACTTCCTAATTCTTATTCCACATCTTCAGATGGATTCTCTTAGTTCCTTTATACTTGATCCTCTGAGGTGTCCAGCTTTCCTGGGCTGAACTACTGATGGTCCGTAGACGGAGCTGACTACTTCCGTGTGTGTCGTACCTACATGTATACATACGTGGGGTATCATGTTGATACGTTACCACTTACCCAACTATATGTCGGGCCCACAAGCTCTTCAGAGTGCGGCTGTCCACATCCCGTAACGGGTACACTCGTAGTGTTCATCACCGCCTAGGTGAAGTATTCTGTTGCCAACTCCTCTTGTATCATCCTATGATACTCACCATAATGCTGTTGGTCTGGTTTTAATATCCAAGGTTTTTAAAAGAGGGTTGTGGTTTTGGAAAGAAAATTTTGGGTTTTAAAACAATGGTTCGGTGTTAAAAGAAATCTCCCATGGCATAGCCACGTTTGAGGTCTTGACCAAGTCTAGCCTCTCGCTGACTGGTATGTTCTAAATACAGTGGTCGGGCCGTTAGGCCTTTCCAAGGTTCCATACGTCTGGTTGTTAGGATGTGTGATCCTGTGGTTGTTTCGTTACAGTCACCGTACATTACTATGTACTTGTGACGTGTTAGTGTTCCTTTACATATCGCTGTCCTTACTGCACTTGCCTTGGCAAGTGCGTGGTATCGGTGGGTTTTGGATAATCCCATGCCAATCTCGGTATGGTTTCCATTTGTGTTTGTTAGTCTCGTTGACGCTTCCCTCGATCTTATTGATCTATAATTGGTATACCCGCTCCTTTAGGTAGCTTCTTGGTGGTCTAGACATGGCTGTCGTAGATCTGGGTACTCCTCCACTCCTTGGAGGTTCCCGTTCTATTTGGTTTAGTGTCGTTCCCTGTGGCTCGTTCCCACACATTTGGTGGTTACTGAGCCTTCCTGGTTTAGGCACTACGCTTGTAGTCCTATTGGTCTATATCTCATGGTTGTTCTTGTAGTTGTCTGAGCTATATTGGCCAGGTGTTGCAACCTTGATGGCATCGTAGTTTTGGAGTTAACCGCTTCTGACTATGTCCTTAGTCGGCTAGCATACCGTTGGTGGTATTATTCAAGTATTACTATCCCGTAGGCTTGTGTCTCGGGTTCCGTTACTGCTCCCTTTTTCATTCCATTGCACGGTTAGTGCTTCTGTCCTGCTGTTGGTTGACTAGCTAGGTTTCGCGACTGCTAAGCAGGTCGCCCCATGCTGTTGCAAGTTATAGCCTCCTCGTGGTTGGAGTGCCCATTCTACCGCTGTTACGTGCGGGGTTGTGGTTCAACCGGGAACTGTCTCCGGGACTTCCAGTCACTACAAGAAAACAGTAGTATCACAGACGGAATATTCCGTAGGTAAAAGTTACATTTCCGTATGTAATGACAATCACAGACGGAAAATTCCGTAGGAAATTTCCGTCTGTAATAAACGGGTCGGTAATAATATTCCGTCTGTGAAAATACACTCCGTCGGTGATATTATTAATTTTTACCGACGGAAATTTCCGTCTCAGAAAATTATTATCACCTACGGAATATTCCGTCTCAGAAAACTGTTATCACCTACAGATATTTCCGTCTCAGAAAACTATTATCACCTACGGATATTTTCGTCTTAGAAAATGATAATCACCTACCAAATATTCCGTCTCAGGTAAAGTTATCAACAATGGAATGTTCCGTCTCTGATATGTTATCACCTACCAATATGGTGTGTTTCAGATATTATTACCTACGGAATGTTTCACCACAGATAATGTTATTACCTACCAAAATTTTGTGTTTCAGAAATTATTTCCTACGGAGTGTTTCACCTCAGATAATGTTATTACCTACGAAATCTTTCATCTCATAAGTTATCACCTACGAAATCTTTTGTACCTAATAATTTCACAAACAAAACACATAACCTGAATAATTCATAGCTGAAACACATGTGACATTTTATAATGTGCTACATAAAGTAGTTACATCCATAGTCACAACATTCCCAAAATAGTCTTCATAACTAGCAAATGTTTTCATAAGTAAGAAACTAGCTATAAGACGTTTCTCATAAGAATTCAAATACTACAACACCCATATCCTACCAAAGTTTACAGTATTCAAGCAGATCACACTATGACAATCATTTTCAGATTTGCTTCATTGAAGACGCATATTCTTCAATTGAGAGTTTCATGTCCCTCCAGCTACTTCCAAATCTGCAAACGAAAACACATCTAGTTTAACAGAAAATAAAATTACACTATACAAGAAGCAACTTCAAAGGGATGAATATTCACACACTTAAACAACAGCATGAACCAGATAAAAATATGCACATAATTCAGATCCTAAACAAAGCTTAAAGGGGTCACAAAACTAAGCACAAGTGCTGGTCAAAATCAACCATAGCAACATCAACATACAAAAGCAAAAAATAAGCAAAAACATTCACACACACCTTCAATATCCTCACTCTACTGCAGATTTCAAAACAGCTGTGCATAAGTAACTCCAGAGAATATTCAGAACAAAACACACCCATAAACCAGTAACAGATTCTCATTTATACAGTGGATATCCATATGTTTTTACTCCGTAGCAGCAAGTATTACTGGCCAAATCAGAGAATGTGTATTCGAAGCATGAATGTGCAGAGACGTAGACAAAATATAAAGTTAACCCATAGATTGTAAACTGGTGTGTATTTTATTAACATGCACTTTAATCATAACAGATAGCTTCCAATTTACTCTATATCTGCTCACAAGTGTAAAAGCATAGAACTTAACGTGAAACATGCTGGAGTGGGGTAGATCAACAAGCAATTCATGCTTCAGTAACTCAGATCAAATTCTATTAAAATCGAACATATATAACTAGTTTTCTGCTGCTACATATGCACAACCATCCAACTAAAAATTGTAAGTAACGGAAGTATGAATACCAGATTCCTAATGGGAGTCGAGGTACACAATTCATAGCAGCACCTGCCTGACGGTGGTCTTTTACAATACTATCCGCAGGTTAGAAGAAGAAAGCATAGAAGCTGTTGATTCAGAAAAAAAAAACAAAATATGTTCACTCGATGAAAGTATGTTACCTTTTCAAGGATTGAGCTCACTATTCATTAGCTAAATAAATTTATGTGTGTTTAATCTGCCAAAAGAAGAATAAGGTTTATCAAGACACGTAGCAAGGAAAGCAAAGAGAGTAATGCATATTTTAGAAAATGTTAGTTTAAAGTATCGCTAATTATATAGGATTGATTAATGTACAAGAAAGTAACAGTTCAAAGTTTAAACTTTCATAAATTAGAATTGTACATACATCGGTGAATATTGCAATCACGTCATCGACCGCTTTACGGACGCTTGTTTTGCCATAGGTGAACTCTATGCTACCATCTTCATTGATTGTATTTCCAGTGAAATATCTGCAAAATTTATCAATCCAAGATATTCAGTAATGATTCATACATGGCGTCAAGACAAAGCATATAGTGAGACAACCTACTTCCTAACCAAATTTAATAACTTGCCTGATCAATAAGATCACCAGCACACAAACAACTGAGAGCCCTACTATGCCAATGAATGTTGCCACACCATTCATCCGTACCTATACCAACTAAAGAGCTAAATCATTCCATGAAGCAAAAATTCTTTCAAACTACAATAAATTATCTTATGATACTATATAAAAAAGGGCCAGAAACTGTAAAAGAAATATATCCGCAAAGGGGGTTTCTATGCCAGTGCCTTTAGAGATACTAGCCATTAGATATCCCTATTATCATTCTATATTTTTCTCTATTCTTTCTCATTTTACAACATTAATTGAATTCTCATGTAACTCTCTGTTCACGTATTCACCAGTGACAGTTTATTTGTGCAGGTGGTTCAAATCCTAACTATACTACTTTTCAGTGTTTGGATAGATTTTTTTTAAAAAAATTGCTTTTACCCAATAAAATAAAAATAAGACATCAGTGGGTCATTATTCAGATGTTTTGTAGCTTCTTTTTCTGATTAATATAATAATGATAATAATGTTACAAAAAACAGAAAGAAAAAGAAAGAAAGACATATTTTAATTGCGTACAATAATATTGTCATTCATTCTCTCAAACTTGACCCGCATAAAGAATTTTTCTATTTGGAGATACAAAGATCGCACAAGTATAGACATTAATTAATGTAGTACGGCAGCGAATAACACTACTACATACGTAAGTAAGGTATCACTGCATATGATCATGCACATTTCCTTTCATGCTATTCAATGAGTAGAGCATTATATTTCCTCAGGAACGAGATTGGAGACACATCTAGAGTCGGAATAAAGAAGGCATATCCTTCATATACTATATTCTTGACAGAAATGCACAAGGATTCATAATGGTGAACTTTGACAATTGATCATACGTACCTCAACTCCACAGGGCCAATCCGACTTCTAGAGATGAAGTTGAGAACCAGAGATGCGGATTCATCAGGGACATCCTCCTAAAAGATACAACATTGTCATTCATAAGAAAAGTCTGAACAACGGCTTGACAACAGAAAGTTAAAAATCCCAACAAACAAACAATCTGTCTGCTGCACCTGAATTGCATGGCCGTGTCTAATCACCATCATCTGAAACTTTCCTTACATTTGACCAATAGTAAGAGTTCTGCCATCGAGCAAAATTCTTAACAAAGAAGTATTCTCTCAAATCAATATTGAGAAAAATAAGGTCTTTACCACATCAGTTATTAAAATCACTCTAGAAACTACTCAGACTTTCATGGAGGGCTGGGATTATCACACAGCTATAGAAAGCCAAATATAATAGGAAACTTTTGGTTGGTCTTGGTCTTACAAAGGAGAATTAAGTTAGCAGCTCACCGGTTCTGTTTACGAATGAACCCAGTGCAAATACATACTCAGGAGGACATTATATGAAGCATACAACTGACTGTTACCTGTCTAGTCTGTCAGTTCCCGTCAACATCAACACCTTTGGAACTGGGCTTGACAGGAATTTCTCTAAGAGACCCTCATACCTTTATGAGGAATACATGAGAAAGAAGTTATAAATTTCAGTTGAACTGTACAGGCATAGAGTAAGAATTATGAAACATATAAAGTGAATAAAATAGAAAGACATACAAGACACTGACCAAATTAAAGAGTACAGGAAGGTAGCCACACTCATGTTCATTCAAAAGAAGTTCATTTGGAGACGCAACAGCTGCATTGAAAGTATCAAAAGCCTGAAAAAGAAAGAAAGTTGATTATCATGCAGTAAGATGATCATGAAGACACCAGACAAAATTTTGACAATTAGCAGTTTGTCATGACTGCTTCAGGTCCATCGCCATTTACAATGAATAACTATACATAAACCACTGCAGCAAGTTCATTATATAAATGCCTCCAAGCTTCACACACCTAAAACGAGCAATTATCTGCGGGACATAAACAGCAACAAAGTTTGTAATCTCCTCATCGCTACATGAGTACATGTAGAATGATTATTAGGAAAAACAGACAAAGAAAGGTAGTAATAGTAGTAGAAAACAACAGACTTACTTTCTACTAAATGACTATCAAATGTAAGTAGCTAGTTTTGATAGCTCAAATTTGCAATCTACACTACTACAATTTGGCGACAGCGGACACTACAACTTGCCAATCGGTGTGCAGTTGGAACGCAATGAAAATCTATTTGAATCCTAATTTCTGGTGCTTGGAGATTCAGCAAAATCGAAAAGATATCAAACCGACAGACACACATTCTGTATCATGGTGGTTATCGCCGTTCAAAACAAACTCGAGTAGTCAATTAGGGTTATTTCGATTATTCTAAAAAAAAATCATAAAAGCTATTCAAATAGAGAATCTAACAAGGAGAGATTGAAATACCTAAGTTAATTGCTTCAGAGGCTCTCCGATGGTAAATACCAAATTCGCTGATTGGAATTGATGAATGTAGTCGAGGGAGTGGGTTTTAGCGAGTGGGAGAAGTGCTCGTGAGTCTCTCGTACTCTTATTTTACTTGGGTCGAATAAAAGAATAAAGTTGTACAGCCATAAAGTATTTCCAACGGATTGATAGACTTTCACCTACGAAAATTCTGTCTTCAAAAAAGTTATTTATCAGTGAACTATTTCCCACCAAAATTTTAGAACTCCCGCTTGCTAAATTGAGCAACAGTTTACTTACGGAAATATTTTCCGTCAGTAATGAGTTCACTTCCGTCGGTAATAGTTCATATTACTTGAATACCTCTTCCGTCAGAAATTTACAAAAATTCCGTAGGTAAAGACGCTTTTTACCTACGGATTAATTCCGTAGGAAATTTTCCGTCTGTGATATTACAGTTTTTTTGTAGTGAGTTCTTGGAATCTACTACATGTCGGTTCTTGTTTACTGTGTGATTGATTCACCACTGCCAGATCGGGTTTCCCCGAGTGTGAGAAGACTTTTCTTTTCTCTGGCGTCCTTTCCCCAGTTACACCGTGGGGTTTGCGGCGGGCGGGACTGGTATTGTAGGTATCCGGTACTCACCGGGAGTTCCTAACTAGCATCTCTCTAATGCTACCACTCAGCCCATAGCCTTAAGCTTCTAATTCCTAACTCGGTATTTCCTACACTCGGTATTTCCAGTCATCAGAGCGATACTTCGCTCTGATACCACTTTTTGTAACACCCCTACCATTAATACATGCTTACCGTCCAATCTCCTTACACGTCAGATACACGCAGCGGATACTTACTTACATACTATGGGTGATACAATGCCGTTAACCACCCACGTGGCTAACAAGGCTACTACTACTGCTTACAGCATCGGTCTGATGGACCGGAATCCCGAGTACTACATGTCTGTAACACATACTCCTTTTACCAAGTAATTACTACAATCCTCATTCAATACAATACTCCAAGTTCAATACAAAATAATCCACATACCGAGTTTACTAGGTTTCAAATCAAATACAATGCTTCTCCCAAATTTATACATACTCACTAAGAGTCTATCTATTACCCCTTCCTCACAAACTACTTACTCCTAACTACAAGGGTGTGCCTCCGGTCCCTTCCTTGACCATATTCGCTTCGGGTACCTGCACACTAAAAAAATGTCCCCCGAAGGGGTCAGCTTTCGCCGAGCATGATAACCGCATACCCCGCGTACTAGTGAGGGTACGCCGACCACTTGGTCGTATACATGCGGTTGATTTCATTCAAACATACATGCATACATGCTTTTATACATATTATTACAATACATTACGCAAGGCATACACACATACATACACTTCATTACATACAAGAGTACAACATAAACCATTCAATACGTACTTACCTTTTTCCGAATACACATACTCATTACATACACAGTATACAATACTTGTTAGCTTCATTGGTCCACCCGGGTTAATCGGGTGGAGATTACTCTTTTACTCGTTACTTCATACATACGCATACATACTCATACTCATACTCACGGATCCATACTTAATTACTCTTACTCAAGTTAAGTCATCGGGACCTCCGGCCCTGGGGACTACACCGTCCCACCTCCGGGATTTACTTGACTCACTAATCCGGGATGCTACCCATTTAAGGGATTTGGGCCGCGGACCAGTTTAAGAGTCAGGAATTGCAGCCAACCTCTTGTGACTCCGCATCCTCACGCGTGGCCGAAGCTATATCGGACTTGTACTCATTCCAATTTACTCACTTAAGTTAGGAGTTAGATAGTTTGGAATTAGCACAAGTCAACATCCAAGCCACAATAATACAAACATACATATACGCATACATAGAGGTACTACATTACACAAGTACAATACGAGGTTCGAATACCATTCATCATCATTCGTATATTTCATGAATTATACAAACTAGTGCTCAAGACAATAAATTCAATCACAACATAAGTCAAGCACAGTAAGTGCAATATAGTCCGATTCATGCATTTATCTTATTTAGGTGGTCAAATAAGCACACAAATCGGGGTAACCAGATTAGGATACAGGGCATGAAGAAATCATACCTTTCACCGTTGTACTTGTATCCCAACGTTCCTCCGGTATTCACAATCCAAATCCTATGGTATACATACAACCGAATAATTAATCTAACTATCATTAACTTAATTCGGTTACCCTCACACCTCCTAACTCATACTTACTAGGTCTTCACATTCCTATACTTACATTTTATTTACTTACTTTTAATTACTTAACAATGGTTTACTTACACATATATGCACGTATGTATAGGTGGGTATACATATCATACATACATATACTAACCATAGTCTTATAGTTTTTTTTTGTAAGTTTTGACCCGACCGAACTTGCGACCGACCTTGCAAGTTCGGTCCGAGTCAGTAGGTTACATCGGGTGAAAATTCCAGGGCCGACCGACCTTGCAAGTCCGGTCCCAAGGTCGGTCCATTCCAGTAGGTTACTTAACGGAAAGATTTTAGCCCGACCGACCTTGCAAGTCCGGTCGCAAGGTCGGTCCATTCCAGTAGCTTGCTCGACGGAAATTTTTCTGGCCGACCTAACTTGCATGTCCGGTCGCAAGTCCGTCGATTCCAGAAGCTTTCCCATCTTTGTAAATCTGGGCTCGACCGAACTTGCAAGTCCGGTCGCAAGTTCGGTCCGGCCCAGCATTTGCATTTTTACTTCTGTTTTCAGTCCCATACTTACCCATTGTTTCTCCAATCTTCTTACATGTAATCTCACATGTTTAAACACTACCTAGGCCCTTCAAATTGCCTTAGTTCATCCACTTTACATTCTTACTAATTCTTACTTGTACCATTTCATTTCCATTCTTTACTTACTTCTCATTCTCATTCTAGCTTGTTTATACTCCTAATGAGTCTTACTTATGATTACTTAAGCCTGAAGCAACTTATACAACCATCCCCAAACAAAGCCTTAACTTACAGCCCATTAAAATTTCTCTCGGGTGAATTATGGTGTTGGTCCGGGACCTTGTCCAGGTCCTAAGTCCCGGACCAACACAATCAGAACTCTCGACTGGTTTTTAGTTATGGTCCGGGACCTTGTACATGGGGTAAGTCCCGGACCAGGCGTTTTGGGAAACTCTCGGGTAGTTTTAGATGGTTGTCCGGGACTTAATACAAGGCCTAAGTCCCGGACCAACAATGGTCTGTTACGAACTGATACGTTTTTCCTGCTCTGTTTCATTGTCTTCTTCCTTTAATCACTTCCTAATGGTTTCTAATGTTAACATTACATGTTTAACTACTTATCCAAGCATCTAACTCACCTAAATCCATCACCAAAATCAATTCCCTCAACCTACTGCTATCTCACCATTTCCACTGTTTCATTCTTTTCTTCCTTTCTGTTGCAGAGTTCGAGCTACTGTTGCTTCTGTTTCTTTCTTTTCTTTCTTTCACAAATGTTACCAGCTCCTAAGCAAGATAGTTTCCTCTCTAAATTTTGACATGGTATCCCCAAAAACTTAAGGTTTCACCACATTAGTTTGTTCACCCATCAAAGATCACAACCTGTTCAACTATACATAAATGCATCAGTTCGCTCACGTTCACAGCAGCGGCTCATTCCTTATGTTTTGACAGATTTCAACTTATCTACACAACTAATGTTATCAATACCATTATGCTCATCTGTTTATACGGTTACAGTAGGTTTACATTTGTTTAACAATATACTTATACATACACACACACGCATTATACACAAAACTGAACAGAGGTAATTTACCTTGTTCTTGTTTTCCTTTTCTTTTCTCTTCTTCTTGGTTTCTTGCTCATCTTTCCTTCTTTTTCTTCTTCCTCCACCGGTTATAGTTTCTCAACAATCTAACATTACAACCCATTCATAAACACACCATTCAATACTAAAACTAACCCTAACATTACTTAAGCGTTTAATGTATATTCTAGGGTTTAGGAGTTTCATTACCTTGCAAGGGAGTAGATGAAACTTAGAGGAGTTTAAGAACAAGGTTTCCACCCCTTCAAAGAAGCCAAAACCGGCTGGGTACAAGAGGAACCAAACAAGGGTTTAGTTCAAATTCGTTTTGCCTTTAAGGCTAGAAAAACAATGGAGTTTCGAAGAGATTTTTACCTCAAAAGAACAAGGAGAACAAGGTGGCTCTAATGGTGGTCTTGAAACTCCAAATGGGGTATACCCATAAAAACGAAAATGTGTGTTTTCGAATTTTGGAAAGATAGAAATGTAGTTCTTGGTGAGAGGATTACAATGGTGTAATTTTTGTAATTTTTGGAAGAGATTTGAGTGGGTTACAAGAGGAGAGAAGTTGAGTTTTTGTGTTTTGTTTCAATCCTCCATGGCCATCGGTTGAGAGCAACCAGCGAAGAAAAGAAATAGAGAGGAGGAGGATGGGGGGTCTGTACGTGAGGGAGAAATGGGGATAGGAGAGAGAGAAATAAAGTAAGGTGGGTGTTTTTACTTTATTGTTTTTGTTGTTTAGTAAATAAGAGAGGGGTGTGTGTGAGGGATAAAAATCGGACAACACCAGACCCATGTGGGTTTTGAAAAATTCTTTTCACATTATTGGACACATAAGTTTGTGTTATTTGTATTTCTACCCCACGAGTTCCCGTTTTTGACAGTTTTTACTAATTCCTCGTTTTATTGATTTTATTGGTTCTAAAGCTTCACTAATATTTATTAATGATTATTTAGTTGACCAAAATTGTTACGAGTCTATTTGACCCACTTAAAGACACGTTTTCCTGGCTACCTCGAAAAACGCGCTTTAGTGTTCATTAGTGTTTTTAATCCATTTTGAGGATCCGTTTTCTTCGGGATTTGTTCCCTCATATTTATTTAGACTTAATTAAGCCTTTATAATCCTTATAATACGCTAACCGAGGTCTCATACCTCCTATGGTTATTTAACGCTCGTTTAGCGTTTTTCGCTTTTAAAGCGTTTCTTTATTTCTTTTGGATTTATTTTCCCTTACAAATACTTCTTAACCATTATTAGGCTCTTAAATACCTATTAGGATAATTTAATCGCCATATTTAAGGTCGGGGTATTTCATCCCCAAGTGAGAGCAGTGCCCATACTGAGAAGGGAAAACCAGTTGAGCTTCTTCAGCTAGGTTCTTCTGCGCCGGTGGTAGCGAAGCCATTGAGATCACACCCACCTAAGGGTTCTGGCTCCGGTTACAACAAGAACTACTCCGACGGCCGCAGCTATGTGTGCAGAAGATGTAACCAAGACCATCCCGGCAAGGATTGCCAAGGGAGAAATCCGGTGCTACAACTGTCAGAAACCGGGACATAGAGCTAATATGTGCCCAGAAAATGCCAAGCCAAAAGGGAACTTCCAGAGCTACAAGCAGAGGGAAGGCAAGGAGGTTGCATCTGGCGAGGCACCAGCCCAGCAGGCGCCGCAGGGACAGGGATCCCGAGGTCCTCAGAGGGGTGCACCCCAGAGGCAGCCTGTCTTGCACGTTATTGACCGAGACGGGTCCGGTTCTAAGTCCGGCCTAGGTAATTAACTGAAAACTTGAATCCTTGAGAAGCATGTCTAAGTATTGAAGCAATTTTTTGAGTGAATGCATGAGTAAATGAATGGAAGTATGTATTGAGCATGAAATGAAGTAGTTGAGACTAGTGCTCACCGTAGATGAAATTTACAACCATAGGTAGTTTTAATATCTGCTACCCGCTACCTTCAAACCCAAATCATGAAGAGACCGACATCACCTCTTACCACTACTCCAACGAGCAGTGTCAGGTCATCCGACCAGGTATGATTTTATTAAAGGGATACCTGACACCCGAAGCCCAAATCTCAATCATCCGACGATGCAACAAACTAGGAACGGGTCCATGAGGATTTTATACACCCGAATTCCCCGGTGGAGCGAAGATGAAGCTGAAGATGATGTGCTTGGGAAAGGATTAGAATCCTTATACCAAGACATACCAAGAGACACGAACACAAGATGGAGCGACGCCACCAACAATTCCTGTAACACCCCATCTCCAAATACAATGATTGTCTCCCTAAGTCCATCTCGTACATTAACAACGCAGCGGAAAAGTTCTACTAAATTGGTGTTACCACCGTTAGTCACCTACGTGACTAACTAGGCCGATTCTCTTATAAAGTCACTGTCTGACTAACCGGATAATTACTCGAGCATCTAAAACATTACAATTCATAAACCACAACTTATACCGAGTATCTCATATCCTAATACATCATACTAACATCTCATCAATTTACTAAACGAGTGTACTTGCACAACTCGTGTAACAAATGTAAAAGCAACCCGCAGTACTCTACCCGCTCCTACTCTCAGGTTGAGTCCTCGTCTGGTACCTACCTGTAAAGTTTAAATCACAGGCCCCAAGGGGCTCAGCACATGGCTGGTACAGAAAACGTGCAGCCCACAAGCTAGCAGGGTGACACACGACTACTTTGTCGTATACATGCAATTGTTTATTCATACAAATAATAATAAGAAGTACAATAACCAACAACACATTTATGTGAAATATTCACAGCTCAAATAAAGCGAACGTCGTAATGGACGCCCATTAATGATGTAAGTGAGATTTCTAACTCCTGAGGCCTGAGAATTGTTTAGTTCTCGTGTTTGACCATACCTTATTAGTGTCAACCGTTCTCTTAATAGAACTGGTTGTTCTCTAACTGAATTGTTTATTTTGTCGGGTCAAAGTAACCCTAGCCAGTGAGTTATTAGCTTCATTGGATTAATAAACATTAATTCTTAAGTTATGAGGGGTGTAGGCTTGACCCTCCTGCGCCTCCTGAATTTGCCTCGCACCTCGAACTGTTCACTCGAGCTGGTCGGGTCAGTTTGTCGACCCTAGGCGGAAGACAGATCTGATACAGATGCCGACCTCCTAACCTGAACATGCATGACCGGAGTCAGTCCCGGATTCCTCTCTCTCCAAGTTCCAGTTAGCTGAAGTCTCTTTGACAATTGGTTAGTTAAACCTCTCTCGGTATTAACCAACTAACAATAGGGAATATTTGTAACCTTATACAATTGTTATTAAACATAGTTAATGAACAAGCTCTGAATCAAGTCGTGTTAGTGTGCAATGTACTGAAATACCCCAAACTTAGATATGGTGTTTAAAAGATAAACTAAGTTATAAGGAGGCTAAATGATGCCTTAGAAACATTAAGAAACATTTCTAATCAAGGAAAACATAAGGAAACACCAAAAGAGCAGTTTAAGCAAAAACGTTCTCTAAGCTTGGAGAGACTTGGGTGAGTACCCAAATATTGTTCTAAGACCTTAGTAATATCCTAATGGTCATTTTAAATCAATTACCAAAGAAAACCAAGCTTGAAAACAAGTTAAAACACAAAATGTGCTTTAAGGAGTCTTAAAGCACATTTTTGAAAAATTGTCTTGTAAATGAGTTTTGAATGGCTAAATGTCCATCATTACTCTTTAATTAACATGTGTACTATATAGTATCACATTTGGAAGTCTATATCAATGGGAAATCAAAAATTTCACAACAATGTGCCTTGTTTTATGAATAGTAAATTAATTAAGCTAGTTTATAACATAAGTCAATATAAGTGAGATATTTGGTCAACAAAGACTTAAGTACCCTTGTTACTTAATGGGGGCCGGTTTTTACAAGGTGAGTCACCACCTTCATTAGTCATTAAGCAAATAAATAACCATAAAGCAAAAGTACTATTTACTTTATAAGATAAATATCTCATTTTACTCACCTCTCTCCTCACCTCTTCATTCTTTCTTGTTCCCACGATTTGAGCTGCTCCTCTCTCCTTCTCCATTAACATGAAGCACATCTCCATGCTAGCTCCACCTTCTCTTGCACACAACTTACTCATTTTAGCTCCAAAACTAAAACAAATTACATATTCCTCTTAGTTAGCTCAAGCTCTCTCTTTCTATCTTTTCAAAACTCCAAGAGCTTTGATTTGGTGCCAAGCCAAACCACCATTAGAGGAGGAAATTCAAGTTTGGAGACTCCATTGGCTTCTCCATTCTCTTAAGGTAAAGAAAGTGTAAGAAAATCTAGGTTTCCATCACTTTTCTTCTTGACCAAAAATGTATGCTCATGAGGCTTCATTTTAATGCCTTGTTCTAGCTTGTTTTCTACTCTTCAAAGGATTGAGGAGGTCCTTCTTGCTTCATATCCAAGCTTGTCTTGAGAAACCAAGGTAAAACAATCACCTTAATACCTTGAAGCACATTTTTAACTTAGGGTTTGTTCCTTAGGGTTAATGTATTATCTAGTACTCATTGGAGTCATTGGATATTGGTTAGAACATTGGCAAGGAGATATATATTGGTGACCGAGATTGAGCAAGGAAAAACCTAAGGAAGAAAGTTTTTAAAGCTTGTAAAGAACAAGGTAAATTACTTACCTTAAGGTGTTTTATTGTTTAAGGGAATGGGATTTGGATATGTGGTGAGTTTAGTGTAGAGTTTACATTAGAAAAGAGTTATATATGACCTAGGAGAAACAATGACCATGATTGTGAACTTGTGACTAAGGAGCAAATGAGGAAAAAGAGATAGTTTAAGAATATCAAGGTGAAGTACAAGAAGCATTTTATTTCAATGGGAGCCTTGTTGTGTGTATTCGCAGGTTAAAGGCAAATATATGTGGAAATTCAGTGGTTAAGATTATTGTCATTTAAGGGCCTAAGTGCCAAGCATTTAAGTTTATGCACTATATGATGATGTGGTGTAGTTTTGGTGTAAATTGTGTGTAGAGGTGTTGTGATGAGAATTTGAGTGATATTGGTTGTTTGATGGAGAAAAACCAAGTGTTAGGATGTACTATATACTAGAGAACCCATGGCAAAATTTAAAGGAGAACTTAAGTGTTTAAGATGTTCTAAGGGAATTTAATGACTAAGGAAGTACTAGGAAGTTTTAGAGGTTGTCTTGATGAAAAAGGGGTGAGATAAAGTATTTTAATGAGTTATAATGACTTAGGCATTACTATGAAGGATTTAGGAATCAAGAGAATGTACTTGAGTATGTAGGACTTAGGCAAATGTTGGTAAACAACTAGGAAGGAATTAATGTGTTGATGGATGGAAGCATAAGCTTGTTAAGGAACTTTAAGTGAATGCATAAAAGAGTTTTAGTTGGTGGAAGATGCTTGGGAGATGATGTTATAGTGGTGGGGAAACATTTGGCATAGTGGTTACATTAGGTATGAACCACCACCTAGAAACCTAGTGGGAAATGTTACAAGTGTTGGCATGGTTACAAGGAAAAATGCATAATGATTTAAGTGGATGTTGGTGAGTGATTTAAAGTGTTTAGTGGTTGGCTTTAGGTGCATTTGAGGTGCCCAAATGAGGTTATAACATATTAGGATATATGAGGAGAAGTTTGGAGTTAAAAGAGAATTTAGAAACAAGGTTCGGGAGCCGACCGACCTTAGGGACCGGACCTGCAAGGTCGGTCGAGCTCAGTTTACACTGCCGGAGAAAGTTTCTGGAATCCACCGAACATAGGACCGGACTTACAAGTTCGTTCGGGCTTGTATTTTGTGAAGGAATTAAGTCTCTGGAATGGACCGACCTTGGGACCGGACTTGCAAGGTCGGTCATGCTTAGAATTTTGTACGGTAACAAGTCTCTGGAATCGACCGAACATACGACCGGACTTGACAAGTTCGGTCGAGCTCAAATTTCCCTCGGGGAAAACTCTCGGGAATGGACCGACCTTGGGGACCGGACTTGCAAGGTCGGTCGAGATAGAATTTTCAAACGGTAATATGTTCTGGAATGGACCGACCTTGGGTAAGGTCGGTCGGAAGTTCGGTCGAGCCTAAAAAAAAATAAAAAAAAGAAAGAAATTTTGAATTCTAAGGATGGTAATTGGTAATAAGGTATGCCATTGGTAGGGTAGTAATGATTAGGACTCTAAGAACCTACGGGATTAAGTTAAGTTAAGTAAGAACCTTAATGTTTAAAAAGATTAAGTTTAAAAGGGTAAGTGGTAAGGACTTAAGAGGATATTCATCGGGAACATTTAGGGATTAAGTGAGTTAAGTGAGGTGCAAATAACTAATGGCCTAAAAATGAATCAATGTTTTAGGTTTGTGAATTGGGACCCCGGAGAAGGTTAAACAAACGACGATCGACGGTGAATGGTACAATCTTTCTTGTGACCTGCTCGCTAACGAGGTGTCCCTCGGCTTGTGTGCTATCTGTTTAATTGCTATGACTAAAACAAGATAAAGCATGCAACCGGTTATATTTGTTCTCGTTGTGTATGTGTTATCTTTGCACTAACCCGCAAGACTTGAGATTGTTACTAACCAAGTTTAGTACTTACTGAGTTAAGAATAAGAGTTAAGTTTTGGTGGTTGTTGGTTAACGCCCGTTAAGGCTTAGCTAGCACATGGTGATTAAGATCTCTACTAACTGGAACTTGAGTGAGGAAACCCGGGACCGAACTCCGGTCATGCATGCTAAGGAAAGGGGGACGGTATCTGAATCAGATCCGCCCTCCGCTTAAGGACTTGTCTTCGGACTTGTAGCCTAGGGCCGGTTGCCGGCTCAGCTACGCTGGACTCCCGTCCAGAGTAGGTGGCATTAAGATGGTGCGGTGGGATCACCTAAATCCCAGGTTTGAATTAAGCTACAACCATTCCCTTCCAGGAACGGTTTGTATACTGAGATTAAGATTAAGGTAAGGTAAGGAACTGAGATTAAGGAAATCAGGACTGAGGAGGGGGTTACTAACCCACTTGATAAGGGGACGCTTGAGTCGTTCATTGTTTGTGAACTATGCATGTTCATCTGTGGATTATTGTTATTGCACTTCATATCATGCTTGTGTATGTAATCAATTTCCATGCTATCGACAATTAGTCGTCGTAGCCCCGTTAGCTTGGGGGCCATGAGAGGGTGTACCAGCATTCGTGCTGACCCCCTTTGGGGGCTGTTTTTACACTTGCAGGTAAGAGACCCATGAGGACGCACTACGAGAGTAGGAGCGGTTAGACTTAGGATGGGATGTTTATTTTGAGTACCGGTTGCGCTTGTGCACCCGTCTGTTGATATTTAAACTGATGTAAGGTTGTGATTATGACTTAGTTACTTGTACTCGGTTGGTTGTTGGTATTATGGATGGTGATGTTTTGGGTTGGTTATGTATTTTGGATAAGTGTTGTAAATGTTAAGACCGGTATACTCTAATGATCAGACCGTGGCAAGGTCCAGGTGTTGTTATTTCCGCTGCGACGAATTCAATTAAGTGTTCAAGTTTTGCGATAATCACGATTGGCTTTGGATGGGGTGTTACATGGACACACAATAACAATATAGTAAATCGGTTTCATGCTTAATCTTGCTTGGTCGTATCACAATAACACATAGCACACAAACCGAGGTAGACCTCGTTAGCAAACAAGCTACAAGAATCCCATACCGTACACCGGAGATTGGCTAGCTCTTAATCCCTCGTTCGCCTAATCCGTAGAACGCCTCTGACTTATATAGATCTGTAACCAGAACTAGTATTAGTATCATGTGTCTTAAAACTAGTTTGGTTCTTTTCAACTTAAACCTCTTCCTAGGTTAACCCGGGTATAATAATATACCGTTAAACGGGTTCATTCATTTAGGAGCGTTTTCAAGCTCAATTCTAATTCATTGACATACTAACGTCGTTAGCAGTTATTTAGTTGCACAGTTAGCAACTTTAGACTTATACGGACCTTGTATTAGGTTTTTGTATTTTTCACTATTCATCCGTATTTCACTATTCATTTATGCGGTCTCGTATTTTACTATTCACCATATTTCACTATTCATTTATACGGTCTCGTATTTTACTATTCATCGTATTTCACTATTCACGTATACGTATTTTACTATTCACGTATATGTCTCGTATTTGACTATTCATATATACGTATCATGTATACGTATTCACTATACATGTATACGTATTTACTATTCATGTATACGTATTTGCTATTCGTGTATACGAGTACTATTCATGTACACCAAAATTTTCGTATACGTCCGTATGAAACTCCGTATCATACGTATTTATTTCTTTTTCCAATATAACTTGTATTTTCATTAAAATATTTTAAGTATTGATTTCTCCTATACTTATTCAATTACGGGTATACCCCTCGTATACCTTAATTTTTATACGGGTCTCGTTTAAACCCGTCTTAACTATGTTTCTTTTACAACTTGTTTCTAAATTATTTATTTAATTTCCTTAACCTTCTTAAACACATAAAAATGTGTTATTTATATTACTTACCCATAGTTTTCTCTTAATCTCCATTTTACTCTTAATAAGTTCTAAACTTGTTACTTTTATTTCTAATTTCTTCCATAGTCTTACTTAATTAATTTCTTTAATACTTTTGGTCAATTACCAAAATATACCCAAGTTTGACCAATCTTTTATGGTCAAACCCCCTAACTTTCCATTATTTACAATAACACCCCTAAAGTTAATTTAACTTAACTTTTTATTCCTTTATCCTTTTAATATCTAATCTTTTGCTACAAATTTTATTCTAGCTCCTCTAAACATTTTACAAACTGTCATTGACCAAGTTTGACCATGTTTGACCACGTTTGACCAGGGAAATTACCATTTTACCCTTGTGGTCTTTTCTTTTATCCTAACTCATTTATTAACCAATTTAACTCCAATTAATTTCTAATTTTCGTAACTAATTTTCCTACAAATTTTTGAACATCAAAAATCATTTTAAACATCTCTAAACCACCAGATTTAATTATCTAATGTTATAGTATATATAAACCATCATTTATTAACCTTAAATATACCAAAAACCATATAAATTCCTTATAACGCTTATAAACTCTTTATAAATAGTAAACTTAATTCTACAATTATTTTCTCATCATCTACACTCTCAACAATTTCATATTGACCCCATTAATTTTTGGCAATCACCATTGGGTACCAAAACCTCTTAAATTTTACATATTACTCTTAATTATACTAATTCCTTTAATTTAACTAAGTTAGATTTTTTTTTCTAACTCAATTAATACCCTTAATTTTCGGCCATAATATAAACCATAGTTTATGAATTTTTCTTGTATATTATGATAGCTTATATTGAAGCTTATATCATAAGGAGTATAAATCTATTCTTAGATTTCAGCAATAAATAATAAGATGAACAATATGTTAGATCATTTATAGATCAACAATTAGAACCTTGAAATAGGTAGTTGTAGGATTTACCTTGTATATTAACCATTTGCTTAATATTTAAGCTTGATTTCCTTATAAATTTTGACAGCAATTTGCTAGAGAAATTGGCTCCAAAATTATACAACAAGATGAAGAATAAGATGGGTTAGTATCCCATGCCAATCGGCTGTAACAAAAACCAAAGAACAAGAAGTTTTCAAGAAGGCAATGTTTTACCTCGAGAATCAAAGGCACTTCTTTGCGGGTTTTCCTTCGAATCTGGGGGCTCATGAGCTATGGTTATAAAACTCTTGAAGAGAGGAGTCCAACGAGCTATTAAGCTTGTGATTTGGAGTTAGGACGAGAAAGTTATGATTTCTACAAGGCAAGGTGTTCTTTAAGGCTCAAAACTAAGAACATGGAGTTTTTTTGTGTTGTTTCTTCAAAGAGAGGATGAGCTACGACCTTGGGAGCTCTCATTTGACAGGTAAGAGTCTGATTAATGATTTACCAAGGGGACAAGATGATATGGCAATCCAAGGAAGTATTGGTTGTTGAAATAGTACATTTAAAAGCATTTTTGGACTTGGTGACTCACCCCCCATGTCGGCAGCCCTAAGGCTTGTTTGATCTAATTTTTTTTGTTTTTCCTTGTACTTATGTAACATTTGATGAATTAAACTCGTTCATAATGACTTATACCATGTGTTAGGTATGTTACATAGCCAAAAATGCCTTAAAACACCATTTTATGTGCTTCTGGGTTCACATTGATTATGAAATTTGTTTTGGCTAGTTTAAATGTTTCCTTAATATATTTACAACCTTTAGAAACTTTTTTCATGAAATAGCATGTTGCTAATTCAAATTTAAACCAAGTCGTTTGGTGGTTTCTCCTTGACTTTCGTCAGTTTAGTACCTGTTTACTGTGGGCTTTGTATACTTAATTTGTGTGTATACACTATGGATCCTATGACCATTTAATTTTTTGTCCCTTATTTATTTTTGGTATTTAGGCTCATTAGCCTTTTCTTTCCATGCATTCATGCTTAAAGCACATTTTTCTTTAAAGCACATTTTTGTGCTCTAAGGTGCGTTTTCGGTTTAAACGCTAATTTCGCTTAATGTGTATTACTAATCTTAGGGGTATTTCACATTTGAAATCTCTTGGAACTTATTGGTAGTTCCCTAATTTATTTATACTCTTTAAAACACCTTTTGCTCTAATTGTTCCAAAAGCATGTTTTGGTGTAAATTGTTGTTTAACACTTCTTCTAATGTTTCTAAGGCACGTTCTAGCCTTAGTATATCCTAATTAGATAGTTCATTAATATATTAAGGTTTGAGGTATTTCAATCTACCCCCCTTAAAAGAACTTTGTCCCCAAAGTTCCTATGTATCTATATCTCTTAGAACACACAGGTAACTTCACACTAAAAGATCACATACATCACTCAATATCTGTACAGGCATTCTGACTCACAAGGTCTGCCATATGTATATATATATATTTACCACACTTGTCACACAACATGTCTTTTGCATGTTTTAGTAATCAAAATACTCTTTGTATATTCTTTGTTGTATACTCCTCTCGTAACCGGTCCGGAGACAAAGGTTTTCATGTCCTCGTGTTCATGAGCGAGTCTTAGTAAAGAAAATACATGTCAACTCCAATTCCACTTTATGCTACTGCATCTACTCTTAATGTGGTTAATTGTGACCACTTGTAGGGAGTTTCAGGAATCGTCCGACCCTGATGTGATCAGCATCAGTGTTGAACTATCCTTTCACCGTAATTTGTGTTCAGTTTTCCTTGATCTGGCCAAGATCAAGTTCTACCTCCCACGTCAACTTCAAACAACCAAATAATTATTCATGTAGCATTTTATATCTTTTAGTCCTTCTAGTCATAATCATAAATCAATACATCTCTAAATTATGGAACTCAGTCCATCAGTCATTCTTAATTCACCTCTCAGCAATTACTTAGAGAATTTAATTCCTACCAGGTTCTATATCGGTCTCATACCGATTCATACCTCATAACATTACCATATTTGGTCTCATATCAATACATATCATAGGGAAATTCCCCTAGAGTTTCTACTCCTCTTTTCCTGAATTCTCGCACCGAAGTTAACGAGGTCGTCCTCTAATACATCTGGTATTCGCATTTAATTGTGCGTAATAACCACAACCACATAAGAATGAATACATGTGTTTATATAACATACGTATCAAACATCATAACTAATTGGGTTACGTACTGAATACGTGAAATATAGGCTAAGCGATTGTACGCTCTACCCCCCTTAAAATGGATTACGCCCACGTAATCAACATTATATCATCCTTGAACATAGGCTCAAGATGTTTATGTGTTATGGAGCATTCTAGGTTCCATGTAGTCTACCTCACATTATGATTGGGTCAGAGGGTCTTCGCCATGGTAATGGCTTAGTCTCTGTATCAAGAATTCTTATTGGTGTTCATACCAACCTTACAACTGTGTTCCAGTGTAGTCTCTAATGCTCCAAAGTATTTGATAGATAAGTCGTATATTTTATTCGACTGGAAGATGTGCAATACATCGTTCCTTTTTCCTTTTTGTTAGGCATATCAAACCTTTAAGATTCGGTCCACTAGCTTCTACTTCGCGACTCTGATAATCTTGGGGCTTAGTTTGCCCTTCCTTTCCTCTTCAATATATTTTACAGCTCCTTTGTATCATTATAATTTAGGAATAATGGTCTCTTAATGGACGCGTGATATCTTTATTTATACACGGTCTCAATGAGTTATAGCTTATCTATCCAGTTCTCTGGATATCTGATGTTCATGCTCTTATTACGCCTTCCAGTTTCTGAATTGTTCCCTACTAACTGACTCTCAGTCTGAGATTCCTGTGTAATCTTGACTTAATGTTCAGTGCTTATTGCACTTCACAGTTTCCTTGAAAATCTTGAGACATATAAACTGTTCGTACTTACTAATTAGTGCTTCTCGCACTTTATAATTCTTAATTGTTTCCTCCTGGAATGAGTTCTCTGACTCTTTTAATCTCATTGGTTTAACTGAGTTCTTCCTCCTCCATTGTTCATGGTAACTTGTTGTTCTGGTGTGAGTTTGCATCTCTGACTGTCGTATGGAGGCGACTACTTCTCGTGTTCCTTATACTACTCGTTTACATATACGAGGTACCTTACTGATACATTGCCACTTACCCGACTAACTTATAAATAAGTCCATCAGGCCCACAAGCTCCTTTGGAGTGTGGTCGTCCCACATCTCGTTTAAGTATGCTCGTAGTGTTCGTCACACGCTTAGTTACAGCTAATTTGTGAAGTATTCTATTGTCGATCTCCTCTTTCATCATTCCATGATAACACACATGTCGTTCTTCTTGAACTTAATTAAGGAAGATACATCTACTGGGTTCATAACTGTATTATACCTTCTGTATTTGGTACGGACTCGATCCCTTAGTAATTTGAGGTCTCTTTCCTTAGAGCCTCTTATCTTATTTCTCATGTCGATCAACTAGGAATGCACATCCAGTTCCTCACGGAATGGACAGTATGCTTCCTGTGAAATCTTTCATCACATGGTCCAGGCTACCGGCGTTACTGCACAGTCTATCTCCCATTTCATCACCTTACTTACATCGGTTTTTAATTCATAAATATGATTGCTCTCATGTTGTGAGCCTCGATTTTAAACCCTATCCTATGTTGATTAAATTGATTAGGATCTAACCGGGTTTTAGGTCCACTTATAACCTAAGGTTAATAACTATGTCGTATAACAATGATTATTAAAACCTAAGCTAGCTCACTGGAACCTATTATGAGTCGCCACCTAATTTTAACCTAGATCAAATTAGGAAAGGAGAGTTCGGGTTCGGGGGCTTGATATTCGACTTAATTAGGGTTCAATTACTTTCATTACCCTTCCTAGGTCGTTTTTCCTCTACTTGGTTTATTTACGGCTTGTTACGAGTCGTTTTAACCTAAGTACGCGAGCTTCTGTTTTTTTGTGTTTTTTAGCATTTTTTGACAGAAAATTAAAGTGAAATTAAAGATTCCTAAACTAGGGCTTCGGAGGCAGAATTAGGTCAAATTTTGTTTCTGTCCGTGGCTACGGACCGAATGTCCGAACCCACGGACCCTAGTTAACCTATGTGAACATAAAAGTCGAATTTAAACAGAAACGAGATTTTGAAAAGTCGGGGGCCACAGACAGGACGTCCGTGGGCCCGGACAGGTTTTATAAAACCCTAAATTTTGAAAATAAAAATATCCCGCCACCGTCCGGGGGCGTCCGGCTTACGGACTGGGAGTCCGGGACCCGGGACGTAGCGTCCGTGGGTGCGGACCGACCTCGGACGGCGGCGTTGAGGCTGTTCCCGGTGGTGTTTTTGGCTCAAAATTTATGGGTAGGTAGCCTGAAAGATTCTAAACACGTTAGTGATCAAAAGTTTACAATTTGAAGTCAAAATTAATGCGAAACTTAGCTAACAAGTTAGAAGGCAGAAACACAAACAAACCTTAATTCAGAAGCAAGGAAAATCACTTCGGTTAGAAATTTCAACCAGAAGTGTAATTAGACCAGAGGAGTTAGAAAATTTGGTTTCTAACCTGTCTTGGTTTCGGATATCTATTATTCCTTCACGTCGGGAATCTTTGAGAGCTTTGTTAATGGCCAAACCGGTTCGACTTTGACCCGAGCTTCTGACCTCTTCTTCCTTGTGTTGATATGCACGTTTTGGTTCTGTTTTTTTAGTGTTTTGGTGCTTGGAATTTCAATAGAAGAAGAAAGGATGAGTTTTGGTGATTTTGGGGTGATTTCTGCAGTGTTTCGGTATTGATTTGAGGCTTGGAAGTGCAAAAACGTGGGAAGAAGGTTTGTGGCTGTGTTCTCTGACTTTGGAGGTGTTCTCCTTTGCCCTAGTTCGTTTTTGGGGGGTCCTTTTATAGAAAGAGCATGGTCAAATTGATAGAGCAAGATCTTTATCTAAAAGACTGATTTTGTGCTCTAAGGGAACCTGATTTTTTAGAATATGTTGCAAGCCGATAAAAATTATGAAAATTTAACTGAAGGTAAAGAATGATTTTTAGGAATTTTGAGAGTTGGAATCGGATTAGTTTGATAAATAATCGAATAGATAAAAATTTCACAATCTCGAATCTCACATAATTCATAACTTATTAATGGAAAGTCGAAATAACGAAATTCCAACGCCATTATTCTCTAAAAATCATCCTCTATCTTGTGTTAAAAATTCATGACATTTTGTTTTGATTTCGGTATTTTCCAAAAGAGAGAGAAAATTGCAAAAATGATTGAATTTCTCTTTTAAATTTTGGGCTAAGGTTCCAAATGAGATAATTTCAGGTTTATGACTGTATGTAGTCATGCTAACCATGTGACAATTTTATTTAAATTTTGGAAACCTTTTAATTTCTATTTTGAGGCTATTTCATGTGTTAATTATTAAAGAAATTAGCTTATAATATGAATTAAAAGCTAAATTTCCAGAATAAATATTATCAGAAAACCATGAAATACCTTTCATAATGACTATGATATTTGGAAGTGTTTGGAGATAATGAACAAGTCATATGAAAATAGAAAATCCCGATAATGTCCTTGGAAAATCCTACATTGGTGCATTTTGACCACTTTGCCCTTTGTAACACGTATGCCTTAGAGACTACTCCGGGGGGGTTGAAATTTTGGGTATAACAGATTGCCCCCCGTCAACTAGGCTTTGTAATGAAGATGAGAAGACTAGTTGATGCCTGAGTGATACCCCAAAATTTTGGATCTCAAAAGACCCTACATGTAGATTGTGTCGAGCTATTCTAAGGTGCTGACTACCTATGAGTGAGAATGAAAATGAAAAGATGTCAAGCGATTCTAAGGTGTTGACTACCTAAAAATGAAATGATGAAATAAATGTCAAACGATTCTAAGGCGTTGACTACCTAAAAATGAAATGATGAAGTAATATGTCAATCGATTCTAAGGCGTTGACTACCTAAAAATGAAATGATGTCAACTATTCTAAGGCGTTGACTACCTGAAGATGATGAAAGCTAAATAATGTGTAGATGTAGGAATGCTGGCATGCTGGCAATGCTAATGATATTGATGATGTTGGTGATGATGCTGATGATATTGATGATGTTGATGATGATGCTGATGATGCTGATGATATTGATGATGTTGATGACGCTCGGATGCTTCTGGGGACCGAAACCCGTTCCAATGCTCCTGGTTGGTATACTATGGGACTTATTGCCTCTGCCCACCAACTGGGGTGCTGGGATAACTTCTAGATTACCAAGGGGACTTATTGCCACTGCCCACTAGTTGTTTCTCTCCCAAGAAGTTGACATGAAGATGGGGACTTATTGCCTCTATGCCTGCCAACTTAGATCACCTGTCTCGTACTTGTCTCGCACTGAAGATGATACTAGGTCTCGTACTGGTCTCGCACTGGATGATGATGCTCGGTCTCGCACTGATGAAGGTGATAGGTCTCGCACTGATGAAGGTGATAGGTCTCGCACTGATGAAGGTGATAGGTCTCGCACTGATGAAGATGCATGGTCTCGCACTGAAGTCTCGTACTAAACGGATGAAAAAAACTGGATTTCGCATTGATTCTGGGTCGCGCACTGATTGAAGATGTCTCGTACTAAAGTCTTGAAAATGATGGGTCTCGCACTGATGAAGATGGTGGGTCTCGAACTAAAAATGAGTTAGGAAGATAATGATCTCGTGCAAATGATGAAAACTGATTACTGGAGTGCCAAACAGGGAAATGATGATAAGATGTATGCAATCAAAATATATGAAAGATACTCATTCAAAACAGGAAACTGTTGGAAAAGGTGTTGAACATGGCAATGTTGAGGTGTTATCCAAAAGTTGTAGAATGCAACTAAAGTGTTTATTGGAAGCTTGCCCAAAACAAGGAACTGTTGAAAAATGTGCCAAACATGGCAATGCTTGAGAAAAACCCTGCTGAAAAAGGAAAGTGAAATGATCATTTCCTAACTAAAAATTTCAAATCTGCAATTTGCTTCTTGAAAAATGAACATGCCATTGGTGGAAGTGTGTGGTGTTTGTTGTGGTGCTAAAGGCTTTCGCCGGTGTTCCAGATTTGTGATAGACCAGGGATTGGGTTGTGATTTATGATGGTGGTCAGGGTTATGATGGGCCTAATGTTTTTGTGGAGGTAAGGCCGATGATGGGCTTGAGAGTGTGTGTGTGGTGGTAAGGGCTTATGTGTGTATGGTGGTGTTCAAGCTTTGGGTTTCAATTGGTGTTGACATGGCAATTGTTGGAACCAACAATTGCCCCCAGTATTTTTTCTTAAGGCAATCTGAGTTAGAGTTCATGGCGATCGATCGGAACAATCGATTGCCCCCTGTATTTTCTTTGGCTAAACGTGCGAGCAAGTCTCGTCCTCACAGGGTCAAGGCTTATGTTTTGATATGGTGCTTCCTAACCTACACTTGACGTGTTTGGTGTTTGCACTCGTTTCTTACTTACGGTCACAACTTCTCAACCATTGAATTTGACATTTGTTAGATTTACATGTTCAACCTGTTACTTTCACTCGATTGGATACACAACTACTAAGTCGGAAGTCTTTTAAGCTTATAACGTGGCTATGGGGTGTGATGAATGATAACAGGACAATGGAGGAATGTTTAGGATATGTGGAGCTATAAGGGTGACCAAATCTGCAACTTGCACCGTCTCTCGGACTTGTCTTCTTTGCCTTGAAGTCGTTTGGCTACTTCGTGATGACTTCGCTTGTGAACTTGGGGCTTGGAACTTTTGGATTGTTCCTTGCATCTTCTTTCTTTTTTTCCGATTTTGGATTTCTTCGAGGCTTTTCAGGTTTGCCTTTCTTTGAATCTCCTTTCCTTCGGGGTTCTTGTGTTTCCCGGTTTTGAACTTTGAAAGCTGTTTTTGATGTCAGCTCATTTGGATCCTGTGTCACTTTGGGACCATTTGCGGATCATTTTGTTACGCTGGTAGCAAATTTGCTTCTCTGGACTTGTGAAGTTGTTGTTCGGAAGTCGGGCTCCTTGCTTCCTTTGGTCACTTGGGTCGGTTATTCATCACTGGCTGGCTTATTTGTGGAGCTTGTAGTGTTGTGAAAGAGGTCATATATGAAAAGCTCAGCGGGGGTGCCTAGGGTGTAATGTCAGGGTTCACAAGCTTTTTGGCTGTGTGGTGCTGTACCTAGGTGCTTCGTCATCCCTGGTAGTTGTGTATTTGTTCTTTGTTACTTTTCACAGGTTTAAACGTAAATTTACAAATTATCTCCTTCGGTCGAAGTCATGCCGTTTACCTTACCTTTGAATGTGACCTCTCTGGAGTCGCGGAAAAATGACACGCTCGTTCGCTCATGGTTTTTCCGCTCAAGACACTCTCGCGAAGTGTACGCTCAGAGACTTGTTCACGCGCTTTAAACTAATGAAAGAAACGTTATCGACCCTTAACTCAGATTGCCCCCAGTATTGTTTTGGGGTCTTTTGACAAGCCTTTTGAATACCCAGGTTATTTGTTGGAGGTGGCTATATGTGTGGTGGTACATGGCGATGAAGTCTTGTTGTTTTGGTGGAGTGATGTAGTGATGAAAGTAAAACATGGCAGTGGGATGCTTTCAGTGTATGGTGAAATTTTCCATTGAGAGGTGATGAGTGGTGGAAGCCAACAAGGTGGTGAGATATTCCTTGCACAAGAATGAGTTTCATGTGGAGAGGGGAGTGTGGTGAGACACATGGGATGTATGTGATGAAGGTAGTGGATGTGGGTGAAATGACGTGATGACTTATTTATTTTTTGGTGTTCTGGTTTTGTGAATAAATGCACAAAAAATAATGAAAATGGAACTATGCTCTAATTCATGAATGGAAAGACAACATCAAAAATTGTAATCTTAAGAAAACTACCTAAAATGATAAAGGAAGCTAGCTACCATAAAAGTTGGGAGAACGACTGGGAAAAGAAAACTACCAAATCGAGAAAACTTCAAAAATAGTGATGTTGGGCTGTCTGATGCCAACATACTGAAGACTCGAGCTCTGGACCGTCGGGACGCCATTGAGATGACTGTGATTGTCTTCCTTCTGAACTTCGAATAGGCCTCATAAAACGTTTGAACTAGGAATGCCTATGGGTCATGTAGGAGGAACCCGGTCTGAATCTTTTCCAAGCTGCGAGTGAAGTGCATGAGCTAGAATGACTCCTAGGATAGAACAGATTTGCGGGCCTAAAAACCCTTAATCTAGAAGTGAAGCAAACGGGCTGAAGGAGGCCACACGAACCGTGAATGGGCCACTGGGCCGAGAGGGAAAGCCTTGAAGTCTGAGATTCGTTTGATGCTCCTGTCGGGTCTTGACGCTAGAAACTGGAATGAATGAGTTATGTAACCTATCTTGGATTCAGATGTTTTGGCTATGGGCCAAACTTCTAGATTGAGAGCGAAGCTTATGGGCCAAAACTATGAATTGGTCTACGGGCCCCAAATAGAATGAGTCATGAGTGTGGTATTTGGGCCAGAATGATTGCTGAACAAAACCCTAGGTTGGAATTTGGACTGAAACCTGAATGAGTAGTATTGATTGAACCTGAAAGATGATGCCTAGATCTAGGATTTTGGGCTAAAGCCCAAGTGAAGAGTTTTCCTATACTAGAATAGGCCCTGGGTCGGAAGAATTTCAGTGGAAGGCTTGGTTGGTTTACATATCTCATGGATTACTTTTAGGTGGACTTTTATGGGCCTAGAACTAAATGGATAAACTAAATTGGGCTGAAAAAGAAACCTCCTAAGTCTAAACTTTTGGGCCGAAGCCCACATAACTCACATGTTGAACCAAACAAAGCCTTTAGGCTGCAAACAAATAGAACTGACAATTCGGGTTGGGCTAGGTTGATGTAGGAGAAATTCCTATCAGTTTCTAGGCTGGGTAGTGGGCCGATCACATAAGCAAACAAGGCCCACACAGATTCAACATGTCCTCACTAGATGTTTAAATCAAACCAGGTATGGATCGATCCGGAGAGGTGCTTGGGGCATGGGCCCAGGTCACCACAAAGGAATAGGGCTTGCACGCTATTCTCTTTGGGCTTCCCCACTCTTTTCACATCACCCGAAGGTGTGCGTCTACGGTCGGGTCTTTGACTGACCAAACAATGGGCTAGGTAAGGGCACTGCTGGGAAAACGCTTGGGGCTAAGGCCCAGGTATTAAGGGGATGTGGTTAGACGACATCCTCCTCTTTTCCCCCGCTTATTCACATCACCTAAAAGGTGTGAGTCCCTGACAGGGGACCCTCAAACGGGTCCCGGGGTGAAATTGGTTTGTGTGGACCCTCGCTCTCATATGATGCGAAGGTGCAGAAAATTAAAGTGCGCACGAAAGTAAACAAACAGAGTAATAAAGCCATAAATAAACATTTTCGAGTTAAGCCCTCTTTCATAAAATTAAACAAGTTAAAATTAAGAATTTTGTCCCCAGCGGAGTCGCCAGTCTGTGAGCCTCGATTTTAAACCCTATCCTATGTTGATTAAATTGATTAGGATCTAACCGGGTTTTAGGTCCACTTATAACCTAAGGTTAATAACTATGTCGTATAACAATGATTATTAAAACCTAAGCTAGCTCACTGGAACCTATTATGAGTCGCCACCTAATTTTAACCTAGATCAAATTAGGAAAGGAGAGTTCGGGTTCGGGGGCTTGATATTCGACTTAATTAGGGCTCAATTACTTTCATTACCCTTCCTAGGTCATTTTTTCTCTACTTAGTTTATTTACGGCTTGTTACGAGTCGTTTTAACCTAAGTGCGCGAGCTTCTGTTTTTTTGTGTTTTTTTAGCATTTTTTGACAGAAAATTAAAGTGAAATTAAAGATTCCTAAACTAGGGCTTCGGAGGCAGAATTAGGTCAAATTTTGTTTCTGTCCGTGGCTACGGACCTAATGTCCGAACCCACGGACCCTAGTTAACCTATGTGAACATAAAAGTTGAATTTAAACAGAAACGAGATTTTGAAAAGTCCAGGGCCACGACAGGACGTCCGTGGGCCCGGACATGTTTTATAAAACCCTAAATTTTGAAAATAAAAATATCCCGCCACCGTCCGGGGGCGTCCGGCTTACGGACTGGGAGTCCGGGACCCCGGACGTAGCGTCCGTGGGTGCGGACCGACCTCGGACGGCGGCGTTGAGGCTGTTCCCGGTGGTGTTTTTGGCTCAAAATTTATGGGTAGGTATCCTGAAAGATTCTAAACACGTTAGTGATCAAAAGTTTACAATTTGAAGTCAAAATTAATGCGAAACTTAGCTAACAAGTTAGAAGGCAGAAACACAAACAAACCTTAATTCAGAAGCAAGGAAAAATCAATTCGGTTAGAAATTTCAACCAGAAGTGTATTTAGACCAGAGGAGTTAGAAAATTTGGTTTCTAACCTGTCTTGGTTTCGGATATCTATTATTCCTTCACGTCGGGAATCTTTGAGAGCTTTGTTAATGGCCAAACCGGTTCGACTTTGACCCGAGCTTCTGACCTCTTCTTCCTTGTGTTGATATGCACGTTTTGGTTCTGTTTTTTTAGTGTTTTGGTGCTTGGAATTTCAATAGAAGAAGAAAGGATGAGTTTTGGTGATTTTGGGGTGATTTCTGTAGTGTTTCGGTATTGATTTGAGGCTTGGAAGTGCAAAAACGTGGGAAGAAGGTTTGTGGCTGTGTTCTCTGACTTTGGAGGTGTTCTCCTTCGCCCTAGTTCATTTTTGGGGGGTCCTTTTATAGAAAGAGCATGGTCAAATTGATAGAGCAAGATCTTTATCTAAAAGACAGATTTTGTGTTCTAAGGGAACCTGATTTTTTAGAATATGTTGAAAGCCGATAAAAATTATGAAAATTTTACTGAAGGTAAAGAATGATTTTTAGGAATTTTGAGAGTTGGAATCGGATTAGTTTGATAAATAATCGAATAGATAAAAATCTCACAATCTCGAATCTCACATAATTCATAACTTATTATTGGATAGTCGAAATAACGAAATTCCAACGCCATTATTCTCTAAAAATCATCCTCTATCTTGTTTTAAAAATTCATGACATTTTGTTTTGATTTCGGTATTTTCCAAAAGAGAGAGAAAATTGCAAAAATGATTGAATTTCTCTTTTAAATTTTGGGCTAAGCTTCCAAATGAGATAATTTCAGGTTTATGACTGTATATAGTCATGCTAACCATGTGACAATTTTATTTAAATTTTGGAAACCTTTTAATTTCTATTTTGATGCTATTTCATGTGTTAATTATTAAAGAAATTAGCTGATAATATGAATTAAAAGCTAAATTTCCAGAATAAATATTATCAGAAAACCATGAAATACCTTTCATAATGACTATGATATTTGGAAGTGTTTGGAGATAATGAACAAGTCATATGAAAATAGAAAATCCCGAGAATGTCCTTGGAAAATCCTACATTGGTGCATTTTGACCACTTTGCCCTTCGTAACACTTATGCCTTAGAGACTACTCCGGGGGGGTTGAAATTTTGGGTATAACACATGTCAATATTTGATGGCTTATATATAGTGGTTGCTTTGCTGCGCACTGTAACTTAATCTCCCTGATAGGTATTATTCTCATGGCCTCCACTATCGAAGTAGCTTTAGCTTTCTCATATTGCCCATTGATGGCACAATTCTTCAATTGTTTTACTTCAACGTCTCATCTTATTTTCAATCCCTTTCATGGTGTAACCACACTGGGGGTTCTCTAATTTCAGTGTTTGACGGTTGCCGTATCGTGTTGTAAAATGGTTATCTCTTAATATGAAGGTGTTCTGCTTCAATTTCAGGTTCGTAAGTAGGCTAATTTCTCTCACATCCTTTCATACTTTATGATGTTATTTACCACGTAATTTAACCGGTTACAGAAAAAGTCATCCATTGATTCACAAGCTCTTTTGAGCGTTGGTTACTTGACGTGTCATACTGCGCACTCACAATGTTTATCTTTGACGATTTGCTGATTCTTAAATCCTGGGTGTTGGAATTGAGGTCTGTCTCTGCAGCATTCCATATTATTTATGTGTAACTGGAATGTTCTAAGGTAATTTCAAGGTCTACGGTTCCCATTCTCCAATAGAGAGTATTCAATCTCTAAGAAGTGAAAGCCCTTTCTGAGGGGTTTATTCCCATTCATGGCCTCACAACAAGGAGAGGTATCTCCACCCT
Source organism: Limonium bicolor (assembly GCA_023374045.1). Lineage (NCBI taxonomy): Eukaryota > Viridiplantae > Streptophyta > Magnoliopsida > Caryophyllales > Plumbaginaceae > Limonium > Limonium bicolor. The sequence continues at coordinate 225,635,070 of CM041779.1, forward strand.
AAAAGGAATGGTTCGTTCTCCCCCCCTGTCAATAGCACTATCTCAACAATCTCATTGGTGCCCTTTCCTAGAAATTCTTCCTCAATTTAGTATAGGTTCTCATAACCACTCGTATGTATGAGTTGTAGTTCATTCATGGCCTAGATCAGCCTTTTATGCTTTCCTGTGCCTCGAGCTCTGATGTATTTTTTTTGGCTCGTAGGCCTTTAATGCTTGATTAGTCTCAAGTGATAGCCAATGTTCGGTTCACTGTTGCATTCTTAATCATCTGTAGGTTATCCACGTGATTCTCTTGTTCTCTGAACTCTGCCAATGTTGGGTCACATCATTGAATGTAATATTGGGTTTTACAATAAGTTACTGTATCTCGCTTCCTGCTATGGAAGTTCGCTTAGGTAATCCGATGTTTATCAGTGTCTGTGACAATACTTTTGCTCTCATAGACTTGCGTATTTTAGCAATTAATGATTAGTTTTCATTAGGCCTCTGCCTTCAGGTGTCTAAGTCAGATATTTACCCTGGCTATCATGTGCTGCCATGTCAATACTTTGTTCAACTTTCGTTGACTATGCCACCTGTTAATGTCTAATCATACTTGGGTGTTAATGAGTTAGGCAAGCAATACTAACCATCGTTTATGGATCTTTTTCTGCTCAACTATACCAACTCTATGGTGTAGTCCTTTTGAGGTTCTCTCTTTCGTGATTGCACGTCTTTGATCCTAGGTAGGTCATTGCTTAATTTTTTTTCTCTTATTCTGTTTCTGGGGTTATCAACATCTTCAATGAAGAGTGCTATTAATGGTATTATTCTGGGAGTTCATCCCGTTTTTATTGAAAGTTGTTATGTCCTCCATCTTCTTTGTATGTCGTAATACCTTCCTTGTAGGTTATTACTTACATCCGGTCCTCTCACATTGTTGAGTAATCTCTTTGATTCTTCCATTAAGGTTAGGCTTGGTTTTGGTTTGATGTTCTTACCTGTAGTGTCGGTTGTCTGTTGCTGATGCTCACGTCATTTAGTCTCCTGACCAAGTCCAGCTCCCTGCTGACTGGTGTATTGATTTAGTTGTCATGGTCAGGCCGTCAGGCCCTCCCGATATTTCGCTCTTCAGTCTTAAGGATTTGTAATCCGGTGTTAATATGTATTATACCTGTGGTTTTTACCATTTGGTCTTCACGACTTCCCGTATAGCTTCATTGCGGTAGCACTTGCCAAGGTAAGTGCGTCATGCAAGATGGGCTATCGGTACTGTGTACGTCGGTAATGGTACATTCTCCTAAACTCCATGTAGGTGGTAGTCCATGGGACTCCTTCTTTACCCTTTTTTGGCTTTGGTTAATTGATTATCTGGGCAGCTTCCTGACTGCTTTTGATTGTATAATTACTTATCAAGGTATTCCTCTTTCTGAGGGAACCCTTTTTCTTTTGTTTTCACCATGGTTCTCACTCTCATTTCCACACCTTCGTCGAGGTTATCGAGTATTCACTCTGCTTAGGCACTACGTCGTAGTCCTATCTTGGAGTATGACTTGCATATGCATTCGTAGTCATCTGGCTATTGCAGTTAGGTCTTTGCAACCCCTTTTTTGTAGGTTCGGAGTTACCCACTTCATAGTTGACTTTTAGGTAGTCCCTATGCTCTTGTGCGTATTATCCCACTGTTATTGCTCCCTTGGACTATTGTCCGGTGTTTATGTCACTTCTCTTGTCCTCTCATTGCACTTGTAGTACTTTCCTCCTTACTGGTATGGCAGGGTTATATCGACTGCGTAGCATGTCGACCCATGTTGGCGGTAATTATTATTCTCTCATTGGTAGGATTCCGTTGGTAGCGCCTATTTCAACGTTGCGCTCCAATTGGGACCTTCAAGTCTTGAAAGACTATTGTATAACGAGGTGCTTCTCATTGCATAATGCTAAGTAATTGCCAGATCGGGTTTTCCCGAGTAAGAGAAAGCTTGTCACCTCTCTATCGTTCATTTCCGGTATCTTAGAACCAAGGGCGCGGAGGGCGGTTCAGGTATTATAGATATCCAATACACATCGGGGAATCTTAACTAACGCACCTCTCACACTAATACTCAACCCTTATCCCAAAGTCTAAAGTTCCTAACTCGGTAATTCCTAAGCTCGGTAATTTCCAGTCATCAGAGCGTAACTACGCTCTGATACCACTTTTTGTAACACCCCATCTCCAAATACAATGATTGTCTCCCTAAGTCCATCTTGTACATTAACAACGCAGCGGAAAAGTTCTACTAAATTGGTGTTTCCTTGTTAGTCACCTACGTGACTAACTAGGCCGATTCTCTTATCAAGTCACGGTCTGACTAACCGGATAATTACTCGAGCATCTAAGACATTACAATTCATAAACCACAACTTATACCGAGTATCTCATATCCTAATACATCATACTAACATCTCATCAATTTACTAAACGAGTGTACATGCACAACTCGTGTAACAAATGTAAAAGCAACCCGCAATACTCTACCCGCTCCTACTCTCAGGTTGAGTCCTCGTCTGGTACCTACCTGCAAAGTTTAAATCACAGGCCCCAAGGGGCTCACATGGCTGGTACAGAAAACGTGCAGCCCACAAGCTAGCAGGGTTACACACGACTACTTTGTCGTATACATGCAATTGTTTATTCATACAAATAATAATAAGAAGTACGATAACAAACAACACATTTATGTGAAACATTCACAGCTCAAATAAAGCGAATGTCATAATGGACGCCCATTAATGATGTAAGTTATATTTCTAACTCCCGAGGCCTGAGAATTGTTTAGTTCTCGTGTTTGACCATACCTTATAAGTGTCAACCGTTCTCTTAATAGAACTAGTTGTTCTCTAACTGAATTGTTTATTTTGTCGGGTCAAAGTAACCCTAGCCAATGAGTTATTAGCTTCATTGGATTAATAAACATTAATTCTTAAGTTATGAGGGGTGTAGGCTTGATCCTCCTACGCCTCCTGAATTTGCCTCCCACCTCAAACTGTTCACTCGAGCTGGTCGGGTCAGTTTGTCGACCCTAGGCGGAAGACAGATCTGATATAGATGCCGACCTCCTAACCTGAACATGCATGACCGGAGTCAGTCCCGGATTCCTCTCTCTCCATGTTCCAGTTAGCTGAAGTCTCTTTGACAATTGGTTAGTTAAACCTCTCTCGGTATTAACCAACTAACAATAGGGAATATTTGTAACCTTATACAATTGTTATTAAACATAGTTAATGAACAAGCTCTGAATCAAGTCGTGTTAGTGTGCAATGGACACACAATAACAATATAGTAAATCGGTTTCATGCTTAATCTTGCTTGGTCGTATCACAATAACACATAGCACACAAACTGAGGTAGACCTCGTTAGCAAACAAGCTACAAGAATCCCATACCGTACACCGGTGATTGGCTAGCTCTTAATCCCTCGTTCGCCTAATCCGCCGAACGCCTCTGACTTATATAAATCTGTAACCAAAACTAGTATTAGTATCATGTGTCTTAGAACTAGTTTAGTTCTCTTTTCAACTTAAACCTCTTCCTAGGTTAACCCGGGTATAATAATATACCGTTAAACGGGTTCGTTCATTTAGGAGCATTTTCAAGCTCAATTCTAATTAATTGACATTCTAACGTCATTAGTAGTTATTTAGTTGCACAGTTAGCAACTTTAGACTTATACGGACCTTGTATTAGGCGGTTTTCGTATTTTTCACTACTCATCCATATTTCACTATGCATTTATACGGTCTCGTATTTTACTATTCACCATATTTCACTATTCATTTATACGGTCTCGTATTTTACTATTCACCGTATTTCACTATTCATATACGTATTTTACTATTCACGTATACGTCTCGTATTTGAATATTCATATATACGTAGTTAATATTCATGTATACGTATTCACTATACATGTATACGTATTTACTATTCATGTATACGTATTTACTATTCATGTGTACGAGTACTATTCATGTACACCAAAATTTTTGTATACGTCTGTATGATACTCCGTATCATACGTATTTATTTCTTTTTCCAATATAACTTGTATTTTCATGAAAATATTTTAAGTATTGATTTCTCCTATACTTATTCAATTACGGGTATACCCCTCGTATACCTTAATTTATATACGGGTCTCGTTTAAACCCGTCTTAACTCTGTTTCTTTTACAATTTGTTTCTAAATTCTTTATTTTATTTCCTTAACCTTCTTAAACACATAAAAATGTGTTATTTATATTACTTACCCATAGTTTTCTCTTAATCTACATTTTACTCTTAATAAGTTCTAAACTTGTTATTTTTATTTCTAATTTCTTCCATAGTCTTACTTAATTAATTTCTTTAATACTTTTTGTCAATTACCAAAATATACCCAAGTTTGACTAATCTTTTATGGTCAAAACCCCTAACTTTCCATTATTTACAATAACACCCCAAAAGTTAATTTAACTTAACTTTTTATTCCTTTATGCTACAAATTTTATTCTAGCTCCTCTAAACATTTTACAAACTGTCATTGACCACGTTTGACCACGTTTGACCAGGGAAATTACCATTTTACCCTTGTGGTCTTTTCTTTTATCCTAACTCATTTATTAACCAATTTAACTCCAATTAATTTCTAATTTTCGTAATTAATTTTCCTACAGATTTTTGAACATCAAAAATCATTTTAAACATCTCTAAACCACCAGATTTAATTATCTAATGTTATAGTATATATATACCATCCTTTATTAACCTTAAATATACCAAAAACCTTATAAATTCCTTATAACCTTATAAACTCTTTATAAATTGTAAACTTAATTCTACAATTATTTTCTCATCATCTAAACTCTCAAGAATTTCATATTGACCCCATTAATTTTTGGCAATCACCATTAGGTACCAAAACCTCTTAAATTTTACATATTACTCTTAATTATACTAATTCCTTTAATTTAACTAAGTTATATATTTTTTTTAACTCAATTAATTCCCTTAATTTTCGGCCATAATATAAACCATAGTTTATGAATTTTTCTTGTATATTATGATAGCTTATATTGAAGCTTATATCATAAGGAGTATAAATCTATTCTTAGATTTAATAAACATTAACTTTTAATAATCTAAAAACTGAATATTAATCACCAAAATTTCAGCAATTAATAATAAGATGAACAATATGTTAGATTATTTATAGATCAACAATTAGAACCTTGAAATAGGTAGTTGTAGGATTTACCTTGTATATTAACCATTTGCTTAATATTTAAGCTTGATTTCCTTAGAAATTTTGACAGCAATTTGCTAGAGAAATTGGCTCCAAAAGTATACAACAAGATGAAGAATAAGATGGGTTAGTATCCCATGCCAATCGGCTGTAAAAAAACCAAAGAACAAGAAGTTTTCAAGAAGGTATTGTTTTACCTCGAGAATCAAAGGCACTTCTTTGTGGTTTTTCCTGCGAATCTAGGGACTCATGAGCTATGGTTGTAAAACTCTTGAAGAGAGGAGTCCAACGAGCTATTAAGCTTGTGATTTGGAGTTAGGATGAGAAAGTTATAATTTCTACAAGGCAAGAGTCTGATTAATGATTTACCAAGGGGACAAGATGATATGGCAATCCAAGGAAGTCTTGGTTATTGAAATAGTACATTTAAAAGCATTTTTGGACTTGGTGACTCAACCCCCATGTTGGCAGCCCTAAGGCTTGTTTGATCTAATTTTTTTTGTTTTTCCTTGTACTTATGTAACATTTGATGAATTAAACTCGTTCATAATGACTTATACCATGTGTTAGGTATGTTACATAGCCAAAAATGCCTTAAAACACCATTTTATGTGCTTCCGGGTTCACATTGATTATGCAATTTGTGTTGGCTAGTTTAAATGTTTCCTTAATATATTTACAACCTTTAGAAACTTTTTTCATGAAATAGCATGTGGCTAATTCCAATTTAAACCAAGTCGTTTGGTGGTTTCTCCTTGACTTTCGGCAGTTTAGTACCTGTTTACTGTGGGCTTGGTATACTTAATTTGTGTGTATACCCTATGGATCCTATGACCATTTAATTGTTGTTCCCTTATTTATTGATTTATGGTATTTAGGCTCATTAGCCTTTTCTTTCTATGCATTCATGCTTAAAGCACATTTTTCTTTAAAGCACATTTTTGTGCTCTAAGGTGCGTTTTCGGTTTAAACGCTAATTTCGCTTAATGTGTATTACTAATCTTAAGGGTATTTCACATTTGAAATCTCTTGGGAACTTATTCGTAGTTCCCTAATTTATTTATACTTTTTAAAACACCTTTTGCTCTAATTGTTGCTAAAGCATGTTTTGGTGTAAATTTTTGTTTAACACTTCTTCTAATGTTTCTAAGGCACGTTTTAGCCTTAGTATATCCTAATTAGATAGTTCATTAATATATTAAGGTTTAGGGTATTTCAATACCCCCATAATTTCAAACGCTTGTTACACAAGCAGTAGAACTTGCACAACAATGTGAAAATGATCCGATCCCCGCACTTCAAGCGGACCTTTGTATCGTCAACTTCTATGAGAAAGAAGGACGACTTGGGTTACACCAAGACAAGGACGAGACAGCGGAATCTCTTGAACAAGGAGTGCCCGTAGTGTCTTGGTCCATTGGTGATGACGCCATATTTGTGTATAGCGAGCAGAAGCGTGTGGACCTCGCAGAGAAATTGGTATTGAGATCAGGAGATGTCCTAATCATGGGTGGAAACTCAAGGATGTTGTATCACGGGATCAAAATGATCAAGTTGAATACAGCACCGCCGGCAATAATCAATGTCACACACATGAAACCAGGACGCCTGAACCTTACCTTTAGGAAGTATTAAATTTGTAGTATCATGTAATGTATTGGTAACGTGTATTAGAGACACGGTATGTATGATGGTTGGTTTATCAATAAAGAGCAGTGTTGATTTAAATTCCACTTGTGTCCACTATCATTACTTATCCACTTGTGAATCCAATAGGTTATGGACTCGGTACCAAAGGTAACCTGAGTATCCTCACCGAAGCACAAGCCGGTAAAAGAGGCACCATTTTAATGGGAACCTTCCCAGTGAACGGCATTGAAGCCTCAGTGTTATTCGACTCCGGTGCCTCTTACACCTTCGTATCACCATCATTTGTGAAGAGGTTGGGGCTAGATGCGGATGAGCTACCAAACTTCCTGGTTACTCTCCCATCGAAGGAGCGAATACAGTGTACCAAGTATTACAAATCAGCCACGATCCGAATCAAAGGCGAAGCGTTTCCCATCTCCTTCATCGAGTTTAATGGGTTAGGTTTCGACTTAATAATCGGGATGCACTGGTTAGAGCGGCACAAGGGGCGAATCCTCTGCGCCGAGCATCGATTGCTGCTCAAGAGTCCTTCTAGGGTTATAATATCTTACCGCCAAAGACCGAGAGAGCCTTCGACTACAGTCATCTCCGCTATGGCTATGTACCGGGAGCTCAGAAAGGGCAAAGAAGTGTATTTGTGTTATGTACAAGACTTGGACAGAGACCCATAGTTTAGTGATGATGTACCGATTGTATCTGAATTCCATGATGTATTCCCTAAGGAGCTACCTGGTATGCCACCTCAGAGAACAGTAGAGTTTGAGATTGATCTCTTGCCTGGTACTGGTCCCATTGCTAGGGCACCGTACCGCACGGCACCTGCAGAAATGACAGAGCTGAAAGAGCAGTTGCGCAATCTTCTCGACAAAGGGTTTATACGCCCAAGCGTATCTCCCTGGGGAGCACCGGTCCTCTTCGTGAAGAAGAAGGACGGTAGTCTCCGACTTTGTATTGACTACCGCGAGTTGAATGCGGTCACCGTCAAAAATAAATACCCATTGCCACGCATCGACGACCTATTCGACCAGCTGAAAGGAGCCTTAGTCTTCTCCAAGATCGACCTCCGCTTTGGGTATCATCAGATTGCTATCAGAGAGCAAGACATTGAGAAAACGGCATTCCGTACCAGATATGGCCACTACGAATTCACCGTCATGCCATTCGGTTTGTCCAACGCACCAGCAAAATTCATGGATTTAATGAATCGACTATTCAGTGAGCAGTTAGACACTTTAGTTGTTGTTTTCATCAACGACATCCTTGTATACTCAAAATCAGCAGAAGAGCATGAAATTCATTTGAGGAAAGTACTTGAAACACTGCTCTAGAACCAGCTGTATGCGAAGTTCTCCAAATGCGAGTTCTGACTAGATCAGGTATCATTCCTTTGTCATGTCATCTCGAGCGCGGGTATTTCAGTTGACCCTTCAAAGATAGAAGCTGTACGATCATGGCCTAGACCTAAGACTATTACCGACATTCGGAGCTTTCTTGGTCTAGCCGGTTATTACCGGAGATTTGTAAAGGACTTTACGAAAGTCGCTAAGCCCATGACTACACTAATGAAGAAAGATGCACCGTTTGTATGGACAGACGAGTGCGAAGTATCATTCCAGAGCCTAAAGGACTCATTGTCCTCAGCGCCCATCCTTACTCTTCCAGAGGGCACAGAGGGATTTGAGGTGTATTGTGATGCATCAGGCAAGGGAATGGGATGCGTACTCATGCAGCATGGCAAGGTTGTAGCTTATGCCTCCCGCCAGCTGAAAAAGCATGAGGAGAATTACCCGACTCAAGACTTAGAGTTTGGAGCCATTGTCTTCACCTTGAAGATATGGCGACACTATCTCTATGGGGTAAGCATCACCATCTACTCCGACCATAAGAGCTTACAGTATGTATTCATGCAGAAAGAGTTGAATTTGAGACAGAGAAGGTGGATGGAGTTTCTCTCAGATTACAACATCGACCTGCAGTATAAGGAAGGGAAGGCAAACGTTGTAGCCGACGCCCTGAGTCGTCGAGCACACTCGCCCCATTTGCTACTCGCTTCTTCTAGCTTGGTTGACAAGGTGCGAGACGCTCAGTTAAGCGACCCTTACCTAACCGAAATCAGACAGAAGATCACAGATGGTAGTTTTGAGAAGAAGAAATATGATTTTAAGTTGCATGAAGATGGTCTGATTCGGCTGAATGGCAGGCTACGCGTCCCCCGAAGCAATGCTAAGCTAAGGGATCACATCCTGCGAGAGTCACACAGTTCTACATTGTCAGTCCATCCAGGAGCCTCCAAAATGTACAAAGACATGAAGAGGTACTTCTGGTGGTCAGGAATGAAATCAGATGTGACAGAGTATGTATTTAGATGCTTAACATGCCAGAAAGTGAAGTTTGAACATCGTAGACCGGGCGGAATGGTACAATCAATGCCAGTTCCGGAGTGGAAATTCCATGATATCTCCATGGATTTGTTGTAGGACTCCCACCTGCTAGGGGAGGACTCAACATGATCTGGGTTGTAGTTGATCGCCTCACCAAGGTTGCCAGATTCATACCGATCAAGGACACCTGGAAGGTAGTGAAGCTCGCAGAGCTATTTGACAAGGAGATTATCAGACACCACGGAGTCCCGAAGACTATCGTATCTGACCACGATACCAGATTTCTTTCGAGATACTAGAGAGCTACACAGGAAGCGCTGGGTACAGAATTGAAGCTGAGTACCGCCTTCCATCCTCAGACCGACGGTCATACATAAAGGACCATCCAGACACTGGAGGACATGCTTAGAGCATGTGCCTTAGACTTTCAGGGGAGTTGGTTAGATAAGCTTCATCTTATCGAGTTTTCGTACAATAATAGCTATCATGCTTCGATTAAGATGTTGCCTTTCCAAGCTTTATACGGTAGACCTTGTCGTACACCCTTGTGTTGGGATGAGTCAAGTGAAGCGGTCATCATAGGACCGGAGTATTTAGAACAAATCCAAGCGGAAGTGCAACAAATCCGAGCTAACATGAAAGTAGCCCAAGATAGACAGAAATCCTATGCGGATGTGCGACGACGCGACCTTGAGTTCGCCGTGGGCGACCAGGTGTTCTTGCGCGTTTCACCTATGAAGGGTGTCTTTCGATTTGGCCAGAAGGGCAAGCTGAGCCCAAAATTTGTAGGGCCGTACACTATTACCAAGAATGTTGGATCTGTAGCCTACAGGTTAGCATTACCTGAGGACTTGGGGCGTGTCCATGATGTCTTTCATGTGTTAGAACTCAAGAAGTACATCACCGATCCTTCTCATGTCCTAGATCCCGAGCAACTATCCATTGAGCCGACCATGAGGTATGTCGAAACTCCTATTAGAATTCTTGATACGAAGACTAGACAGACTCGCCATAAGTCAATACGAATGGTGAAGGTCCTATGGTCAAATCATGATGTCGAAGAAGCGACATGGGAGTTAGAAGACACCATGAAGGCGAAGTACTGACAGTTATTCATAGACTAGATAGTCTAGTATTTAGTGGATACGGGTACGGGGCGTACCCCTTTTTAAGGGGGGGTAGAGCCTTTTTGCTTTTGCATTGCTTCGGGTTAGCATTGCATAGTGTGTATGTACTGTAGTATGTTTTGATGGCACATGTAGTGCGAAGTGTATTTAGTATGTATGTGTAATGTGTAATGTATGGATGTGTATGTACGATGTGTAATGTATTGGTGTAATGTGTATTGTGGAATGATGTGTATGGAAATGACGTATTGTGTATTGCAAGTGTGCATTGTGTATGTGAATTATGTATGGTGCTTGATTTGTGTATGCTTGTAAGGTAGAAGAAGTAAACACCTCGTAGGTGGTAGTAAGATGCATTATGGCAATTGGTTTGCCTAATGAGTAAAATTATTAAACCTTTAACCTTGAGCAACTTTGGGGGCAAAGTTTCTTAAGGGGGTAGATTGAAATACCCCGTAATGAAAACTAGTGATTAATTAGGCTAATAAGTATTTTAGAATCTTAATTAAGTCTAAATAAATATAAGGGAACAAATCGTGAAGAAAACGGATCCTTAAAATGGATTAAAAACACAAACGAACATTAAAGCACGTTTTTCGAGGAAACCGGGAAAATACGACTTTAAGCGGGTCACATAGACTCGTAACAATTTTGGTCAACCAAATAGTCATTAATAAACATTAGTGAAGGTCTAGAGCCAATAAAATCAAATAAACGAGAAAATAGTAAAAACTGTCAAAACCGGGAAGTTGTGGGGTGAGAGTGTAATTAAAATAAACTAGTGTGTCCACTATTGCAAATAAGATTTTAAAACCCATGTGAGGGAGTGTGTGTAGCTGGCAGATTTTTGTGCCCTCTCTCACTCTCTTCTATTTTCCTTCCTTATGTGCTAAGTGACAAAAAAATAAAGTAACAAAAAGTAAAAAGTAATCTCTCTCCTACTCTCACCAGCCCTCTCTCACGTTCTCTGCCCAGACTCCCTCTTCTTCCTCTTTTGTTTCCCAGTAATGGCGATTTGAAGAATCCACACACAGCAACCCACTTCCTTCTCATTTTTGAAACCCCAAATCACCTCCAAATGCTACAAAAACTATACCGCTGAATTCGTGTCGCTTTGGAGATCGTTCTACACCCTTCAAAAATAAAAAACCTCCAACTTCATTTTTAAGGGTATAATCGTTTGAGAGCTTAAGGAACACCATTTGAAGCTCCATCCTCTTCTTCATGTTCTAAGGTAAGAAAAGGGACCAAGTTCTTCTCTTTTCATCTTTTCCCTTGTAAAAATCCAAAACTTACGTGAACACCATTGCTACCTCATCCAGCCTGTTTGGTGTTCCATCTTGAGAGCTGAAGCCTTGTCATTTTTCTACCCAAAAACTCCATTAGAAGCTCAAGGTAAGACTTCCTAAGAGTTTTAAATGATTTCTCACAAGTTAGGGTTTAATACGTGAGTTAGGAAATTTAATAGTTTTGGTGTGTGTGCCATGTTACATGGTGTAGCTTGGCTAAATAGAATCAAGAAAACAAAGAAACAAGAACAAAGAAGGAAGAGGAGCAAGAAAGGAGAGAGAGAAAGGAAAAGAGGAATCAAAACTCAAGGTAATGGAGTGCTCTGTACAGATTTTTACTGTTACATAGAAATGAGTATATTACCGTAGCAATGTTTAAGCCACTGTAACAGTAGGGGAGTAATGGGGTATATTATTGTTAACTATATTTGTAGTTTGAAGCTTTGAAAAACAAGTAAATAAAATGATAAGTGTGAGTATTAAGCTTGTGGCAAGTATTTAGAATGTGGTGTGATTAATGTATATATTGAACAAGTTGTACTGTATTGAGTGAGCAAAATAATGTGGTGAGAACACTTAGAAATGTAGGGAAACTCTGTCAAAATTTGGCTAGGAATTTAGAGACTTGAGTGTTGTTAGAAAAGAAAGAACATGGAGGTTACAGAGAAGGAAAAATAAGATTTTCACTTTGGTTTGTAAAAGGAAGAAAAAGTGTAGTGGAGTAGAATTGGAAATGGTGTAATGGGAAGTGTTTAACTAAGTTATGATGGATTAAGAGTCATTTAGCTAGTGGGAAGAAGAAAAGAAAAATCTGTAACAACAAGTGAGGAAGTGAAACTGTAACAAAAAGAAAACTGACAGAGAAATGGGTTAATGTAACAGATTTGTATAGATAGGTTAGTTTAAAGTGCTTAATCAATGTTAAAACATGCTAGATTATGTGTGGGAATATTGGGGAAGAGATTGGTAGAAGTTTGGAGTTGAAACAAGTTCAAAAACATATATATTTTACAAAACTACAACTGGTCCGGGTTTGTAAACCAGTACAGAAACCCGGGCCAGCCTTAAAACACAACAAAATGTTATGCCAGAGGAGTGGTCCGGGTTTACAAACCAGGACACTAACCTGGACCACCCCTAAATGTCACCTGAGAGTTCTCAAAACATGCGGTCCAGGTTTGTAAAGTAGTACACAAACCCGGACCAGTCATTTTTCACACCCGAGACTTTTACAAAGTAGTGGTCCGGGTTTGTAAACCCGGACAGTAACCCGGACCACATCAAATTCTTCACAGAAAGTGTTTTAAAGCTAATCTAAGGAAGGGTAATGATGGGTAATGATGGTATAAGATAATTAAGACATGATTAATGATGTTTAAAGGTCATTAAGGCCATAAATAAGCTTAGGAAATAATTTTGAGTAAGTAACTTAAGTAAATGTATTTGAATAACAATGAATTAGTAAGTATAAACCGGGAAACTTTAGAAGAGTAATAAGTAAGGTTAATTATAGATAATTAACCACCCAACTGTATGTATGTGATAGGATTCAAAGAGTTGAACACCGAAGAGGAGTCGGTGAGTCCAAGTCAACGGTGAGCGGTACGAACTTCTCATGCCCCATATGCTACCTTGGTTACTCTGATTTGTGTGTTGTGTGCTAATTGATCACCTAAATAAGATAAACGCACGAATCAGATTTATTATGCTTACTTGTGATTATTGTGATATTGTTCCATGTTGGGTAGTATCCTTAAATCATAGTTTGTATAATTCATGAAATGTATGGATGATAATGAATGTGTGTATGCTTAATGTATTGTGTTGTGACCGATTATAATTGTGATGGACTTCTAACTAATTCCTAATAAGCTAACCAATCTAACATAATAAATTGGTAAATTGGAATGAGTAGAAGTCTGATATAGTTTCGGCCACGCGTGAGGAGGAGGAGACACAAGAGGTTGGATCCAATTCCTGGCTTTTAATCTTTTCCACGGCCCAAACCCCTTAAATGGGTTGCATCCTGGATTAGTGAGCCACCTAAAGCCCGGTGGAGGGATGGTGTAGTCCCTGCCCGGAGGTTACACCGACGTAACATGAGTAATAGTAAGTAAGTAAGAGTAAGTAAATGAGTATGGAAAAGTAAGTAAGTAAAGTATGAATGTGATTGTGTAAGTATTGTGTAATGAGTAAAAGAGTAATAAACATCCGATTAACCCGGATGTGTTATTGGCTAACCCTTGAGAAGGTAAGTACTGTGAATGCTATTGTATTACTGTTAGGCTTGTGTGTTTCCCTCAGTTGTGTGCTTTGTATCTTGTATGAATGTATTGTGTATATAAAAGCATGTATGTATGTTAATAATGAACCGCATGTACAATCGACCTTAAATAGTCGGCATGCCTTTGTTAGCACGCGGTATATGCAAAGTTTATATGCAGCTTTTTGCTGAGACCCTTGGGGCACCGTTTTTAATATTTCCAGGTACTCGTGAATGGTGAAGACTTGGTGAGAACAAGATGGTTTCTTTTTGGATGTAATTAGTGGACTTGAAAGGTGTACCAAGTTGTACATGGCTATAGGCCATTTTGTATAGCCGGTGTACCATGGGGTACACCCTTTTTGGATATTGTGGGATTATGAATTGGTATAGATGAGTAGATTGTGTAAACTCATTATTTTGGAAGCTAGTGAAAGGATGTAATTGAATATACTTGGATACTCGGTAATCACTGTTGTAAACATATGATAATTTGTATTCAGTAAGTAATGTAGTAGCTCGGTACTTTCTAGACATCAGACCGTTACTGTATTGTAGTGTAAGCCTTGCTAGCCGTATGGGCGGTTAGCGGCGTTGTATCACCCGCCGTAGTAGTAGTATTTCCGCTGCGAGCACTAGGATGAACGGGACAATTAGACGGTAAGTAAGGGATTAGCGGTAGGGGTGTTACAATTACCAAGTGTTCAAGCTGTTCCACCATGTCCTTAAAATTATTAGAACATCCATACAACATACCAAGAAGAATCGAAGTACATAGCTACCATTAACCAAGCAAAAACCAAGTTAAAGCACATAATAAAACCTTGAAACTACCTTAAAAATAACTCCTTGTTTAACGTCTTACCTCTGTATAAATTCGGTCCACATTTTTACCAGTCCAATATCAACATCTTATGAGTATTTATCCATGAATTCAAAGAAAGATACCTTCGAAAACCTCTTTATAATTTGAATAGAGACCATAAAGGTCTTAAAGCCCATTTTTAGGTCTTATCTCACCTTTAACTCATAAAACCTCAATTGGAGAGCTTACCCACGAACTGGAATATTGTAAAGGGATAAGTACTCATAATATTTAGCCAAAAACCCATGTATGTTGTTCACGAAAATCACACACCAAGCTGGCTCCAAGTTATAGCACAAAAATCACAGAAATCAACATCAAGAGTTCAAGGTTTGTTCAACAAGTTTCCTAGAACTTCTCGGGGCCTATGATACATAAAAATCACCATAAGAGTCTAATTTCACACCATGAAAAGTTTAGAAGATAACCGCAGCATAAGCTACCGAAAATAGCACAAACATAAAGCGTCACCAGAATTGACACATGAAGAAAGAATGGTGGAGCACAAGAAATACCTGGATCCTTCTCACGATTTATTTCCCCCACGAGTTAGGTACTTCAAATAATTAAATGGGGATACCAAGAACTCCCAAATATTCTCCTGGAAAGACCTCCAAATCCTCTTTCTTTTACACGGCTTCTGCACTGGAAAGGAAATTAGCTTATGTTTTGGTGTTCTTGGGTGGCTGGCTTGCTTTACCTTATAATTCATGTTTCTATGGGCTTACTGAGGTAGTAGAAGATGTGTGATATGGTTTGGAAGGCCTGGGCATGGCTTCTTTCTTATATGCAGAAGAGGAGTAGTCTTAAGGCAAACGAAAGGTAACTTAAGACTAAGGAAAGGTTTAATATGGTGACACTTCTCAAGACACCTTCTCTTCTCCTATTGGATATGAGTTTGGATGATTATTTAAAGGTTATTTCGTGGCTATTCTTGCTAGGATGGAGGCAGCTGCAATGATGGGCTGAAATGAGCATTTATGATCATTAAATGAGCATTAATGTGGCCGCCAAAATTATGGCCTTGTTTTGCTAGGTATAACCACCTTTTCTTAGGGCATGTTTGGCTAGGTGTTCTAAGGTCATGGTTAAGAAAGGTAAAGATAAATTTAGTTAATTCCTTTTTGAAGGCGCCACTTATATGTGTAATTGCTTAAGGCATGTTTCTTCATGTGAGGGAAACCTAGTACGTTTCTTCATGAGAGGGTTTCCTTCCTAAGGGGGTTTCCTTCTGAGACGGTTTCTTTCCTGAGGGGCTTTCTTTCTTGAGGGGGTTTCCTTAAACTTTCACACCAATGATCATGTGACACCTATTAATGATTCCAGGATATTCTAATATACAAATGTCGATGCAGAAGTTGATTATATGACAAAAATACTTAAGCACCTCAAACACATGTTGACCTCCAAGTAGGTTGCCACCTCGTGCTTACTTCCAAGTAGGTCGCCACCTCGTGCTTACCTCAACTAGGTCGCCACCTCATGCTTAACAAGCTGCTTAAGGTGTTTGTTAAGGAGAAAAGTGATTATGATGGAGTAAAACTAACTATGGGGACATTTCCGGCTACTAGGATTTTACCGAGTTTTCTAAGGGATTCCAAGGCTGTCCATCTTGAGTTACTAGGGTTTTCAAGGGTTTTATAAGTTTCTAAGGCTTTCTTAAAGTTTTTATGGTCATTTTCATGATTTCTGGCACTTTCGAGGCTTTTGGGAACTAAGGTTTCTAGCATTTCTAGGACTTCTGGGAATTAGGATTTCTAGTGTTTTCGGGATTTCCGGGACTTCTTGGATTTAGGGTTTCTTTCTAACTTGGGGTATTTCATCCTCCCCTCCTGAAACAAAGCTTCGTCCTCGAAGCTTAAGCTTACCACAAAACAATCACCACCAGTGTATAAATTCCATAAGTAACATCACCACATTAAAAATAAATAACCACAAGTGCACATTTACCTATTCCACATACTCATGTTAAGTAGTCAACATCAATCGAAGCATAGCATCTCAGGCATGTAAAGATAAATATATCACCTTATATCAAACCTATGATTTCCACTCTTATACTTTCCTTAACCTTCCCCCCCCCCCCCCTTAAAATTAAAGTTTCTCCTGAAGCATAATAACTAACCTCAACCGAGGTGACTACCTGGATCCTGTGATGATTCCAAAGTACCTTTACCATTTCCAGTGTCTTTCCTCTGGTTATGGGTCCACGACGCTTCCACTGCGCCACTCTGATTTGCATTTCCACCTTTCCCACCTCCACTATTTTGCTTTTTTTTGCACTCATAGGCTCTTTGGCTTAAGATACCACAATTATAACATCTCACTTGCCTTCCTTCATAGTCTTCCCCCGGATGATTTCTTTCGTATTGCTTACAGGAATGATGTCTGGCCCTTTATCCCCAAGCATTTAACTTCCTTTTTGGTTGCCATTGTACTTCACCCTCTTTTCTGAATCTCCTCCCTCGCTTGACTCAAATTTCCTCTTTTGGCCCGTCTGTGCTTCCTTCCTTCTTTGTTCTACACAATAGAGATTTGCTGCCCTACTCTACGCCTCTTGTAAAGTAGCCACTGAAACAACACTTAATGCCTCTTGTAAACTCCAGTTTAAGTCTCCAATGAATCGTTGAACCATGGCAGCTTCATTAGGAACCATGTTTGATGCAAACCTTGCTAATTCCATGAACTTGGAATGATATGTCTTCACATCGTATTGTAGTTACTTCAGCTCAGTAAACTCGTGGTATTTCTGCATGCGAACATGCTCCGGATAGAATCTTCTTCTCATAGCAGCCTTGAGAACTCCCCACCCAAAGTCAGGTTCTCCTTGTAACTTTTCTCGTTCTGCAGTCCACCACAGGCCAGCTTCACCTTTAAAATAATAAACAGCCCCACTTACCTGCTTCTCTTCGGGGCAGCCAATGATGTCGTATATCTTGTCAAACTCCCTAATACATTCCTCCAGGATTACAGGGTCTTCTACACCGAAAAAGGTATTTGGTTTCATCACGTAAATCCTTCTAGAGATGTCCTTGGGAGTCTCTGCTCTTTCCTCTTGCCTTTCTAATATCTTACCCATGCTAAGGGCTAAGTTTCTCAGGGTTTCAAGATGGCTCTTATCGGCCTCCCTTCCTAGATGTTCACCATTCTACACACATATATTCATTAGTCTAAAATCATCAACAATCAAGTATTCAAACATTTTGTCAAACATTCACAAACAAGCATTCACACACACATATTCAGACAATGATCACCTATCATTTCCCTGATCTATAACCTATTGCTCTGATACCAAACTGTAACACCCCATTTTCCAGCTCTATATTTTTTCCTTTTATTTCTATTACTCGTCTTAACAGCGGAAGACTTACAAAACTAGTCGGGGTGCTACCGCCACACCCACACTCACTGTGGATGCTAAGACTTATTACCACCACTATACCAAACTAAGTTGAAACTATTAAACCTTATATATAAGTTCAAAAACCACACAACTTATACATCCATAAACTAACATCTTCTTTTAAAACTCATTACTAGTTGACACAAGGAGTTTAAACCTATTACAATTGAACTTTACTGAAACGTTACATCGCCTTCTAACTTCAATCTCTAGTCCCTTTAGCTCCTCTCTCTTATGCAACTTCTTAACCTGTTCCCGTGGTCTGTCATACAATCACAGAGAAAAGACCACAGGGCACATGCCAGAAAACAAACGTCATCAAAGTTGAGTAATTCTTGCCACATGTAAAATACATTTAGCTTATAAAACTCTTTAAGAAATCATATGTAACATCACAAAGAACCACAACAACATATATCACCAGAAACCACAACAAATATTACCAAGGTACATAAGCGTACACTCACATAATACCCTGAAACAACCAGAAAACAAATCACATCACAACCTTGTTCACAACCTGTAAAATTCATTTAGTATAAGAAAACACTTTGAAATAACATAATAACACACAAGTAATAAAACAAGTCAGGAACCATATAACCTCCTTACCAAAATAGAAACCAAAATTACCAACCAAGATAATACCACCAAACTTTAGTCCGGTTTATTATTCCGCCAATCCTCGGGCACACCGGTCTTTCGACAAAGAGCACTAAGGCTCTCAGCCTCTTGGACAACTCTTCTACCTCACCCCATGTCCTTAAGTGTGCACACCCCCTATGAGTCGTCATCCCATAGAGTAGATCATGATGGCTTACCCACAATTCATTTGTAGTGGGGAAAAATCAGTGTTGGACCTCAAAGGGCTCATAAACTTGTAATACCAAGTACCAAGTCATTACCAAGTGTTAAAGCTGTTCCACCAGGTCCTTAACTTTATTATAACATCCAAACAACATACCAAGAAGAACCAAAGTACATAGCTACCATTAACCAAGCAAAAACCAAGTTAAAGCACAAAATAAACACCTTGAAAATACCTTTAAAACAACTCGTTGTTTAAGGTGTTACCTCTGTATAAATTCGGCCCACCTTTTTACCAGTTCAATATCAACATCTTATGAGTATTTATCCACGAAATCAAAGCAAAATACCTTCGAAAACCTCTTTATAATTTGAATAGAGACCAGAAAGGACTTAAAGCACGATTTTAGGTCTTATCTCACCTTTAACTCATAAAATATTAACTGGAGAGCTTACACACGAACTGGAATATTGCAAAGGGATAAGTACTCATCATTTTTAGCCAAAAACCCACGGAAGTTGTTCACGAAAATCACACACCAAGCTGGCTCCAAGTTAAAGCACAAAAATCATAGAAATCAACATCAAGAATTCAAGGTTTGTTCACCAATTTTCCCAGAATTTATCGGGGCCTATTATACATCAAAATCACCATTGAAGAGTCTACTTTCACACAATAAAAAACGTTAGAAGAGATCCACATAATACGCTGCCAAAAATAGCACAAACATAAAGCGTCGCCAGAATTGACACATGAGGAAAGAATGGTGGAGAACAAGAACTACCTGGCTCCTTCTCGCCATTTCTTTTCGCCAAGAGTTAGGTACTTCAAATATCTAAATTGGGATACCAAGCACTCCCAAAGATTCGCCTGGAAAGACCTTCAAATCATCTTTCTTTTACACGGCTTCTGCACTGGAAAGGAAATTGTCTTATGTTTTGGTATTCTTGGGTGGCTGGCTTGCTTTACCTTATAATCTGAGTTTCTATGGGTTTACTGAGGTAGGAGAAGATGTGTGATGTGTGTAGGAAGGCCTGGGCGTGGCTTCTTTCTTATAGGCAGAAGAGGAGAAGTCTTAAGGCAAAGGAAAGGTAACTTAAGACTAAGGAAAGGTTTAATATGGTGACACCTCTTAAGACACCTTATCTTCTCCTATTGGCTTTGGGTTTGACTGATTAATTAAAGGTTATTTCGTGGCTAGTCTTGCTAGGATGGAGGCAGCATCAATGATGGGCTAAAATGAGCATTTTTTTATCATTAAATGACCATTAACGTGGCCGCCAAAATTAAGGCTTTGTTTGGCTAGGTATAGCCGCCTTTTCTTAGGCCATGTTTGTCTGGGTGTTCTAAGGTTACTTCATGGTGAAGAAAGGTCAAGGTAAATTTAGTTAATTCCTTGTTTTAGGCGCCACTTATATGTGTAATTGCTTAAGACACATTTCTTTATGTGAGGGAAACCTAATACGTTTCTTCAAGAGAGGGTTTCCTTCCTAAGGAGGTTTCCTTCCTGGGAGGGTTTTCTTCCTGAGGGGGCTTCCTTAAATTTTCACACAAAAGATCTGTGACACCTATTAATGAGTCTAGGATATTCTAATATACAAATGTCCATGCAGAAGTTGATTATATGACAAAAATACTTAAGCACCTCAAACACTTGCTGACCTCCAAGTAGGTTTCCACCTCGTGCTTACCTCCAAGTTGGTCGCCACCTCGTGCTTAAGTCAGCTAGGTCGCCACCTCTTGCTTTACAAGCTGCTTAAGGTGTTTGTTAAGGAGAAAAGTGATTATGATGGAGTAAAACTAACTATGGGCACATTTTGGGCTACTAGGAATTGACTGGGTCTTCTAAGGGATTCCAAGGCTGTCCATATTGAGTTACTAGGGTTTTCTAGGGTTTTATTAAGTTTCCAAAGCTTTCCTAAAGTTTTTAAGGTCATTTCCATGATTTCCGGCACTTTCGGGGCTTTTGGGA
Organism: Limonium bicolor; assembly: GCA_023374045.1. Taxonomy (NCBI): domain Eukaryota; kingdom Viridiplantae; phylum Streptophyta; class Magnoliopsida; order Caryophyllales; family Plumbaginaceae; genus Limonium; species Limonium bicolor. The sequence continues at coordinate 225,656,076 of CM041779.1, forward strand.
ACTAGGGTTTCTAGCATTTTCGGGTCTTCTGAGAATTAGGGTTTCTAGCGTTTCCGGGATTTCCGTGAATTAGGGTTTCTTTCTAACTTGGGGTATTTCAAAGCTACCACTTCATCAAGGGTAAGTATTTTGTCTAGTGTTAAGTTAATCTAAAAATTGTGATACTTGTATTATGCATTCAATTGAATTAAGTCCTAGGTGTGTTGTAGTCTATGAATAGCCGACACTGGTCCTTGCTAGTTCTATCTTTGAAGAGCCCAAGAGTCCCGCAGCTTGACTCAAAATCTCGGTGTCACAAGAAGCCAATGATATCAAACATGTTGTTGAGGTGAATTGCTTAACTTAATTAATAATCAAGTTTTAGTTATTTCTTAATCCTTTGCTTGATAACTTTTACTTTAACTGTGTGTACGAATTCCAGTACCTTTCAAGCTGTATTGACACAAATTTGGCAAACGAGGATTAAGAACTTCACTCGAATGTAGTCAAGGTATTTTTGTAAACCTTATTCTAATGTTGTACTATGATTATTAGTTATCAAATGTTAACGGTAATATGTGTAAAATTGATTACTAACATGTACGTATATGAATGTGCAGTGTCTATAGCAGTCGGGAGGTTCAGGATGTGGGTACTATGTCATGCGGTTTATGAATGACTTGGTAGCGGCGTCGACGCTATTGCCAGAAAAGTCATTAGACAAGGAACGTAACATTCTCTGAATATTTTGATTTTGTATTGAAATACCCCGAACTTAATTAGGGCGATTAAATTACTCTAATATGATATTTGAGGGCCTATAGTGCCTAAAGGATTTTGGTAAAGACAAATAAATCCAAAAGAAAAGAGAAAACGCTTAAAAAGTGAAAAACGCAAAAATGAGTGTTATGTGACCATAGGAGGAATACGACCTCGAAAAGGGTCTTAGATGGATTCCTAAGGCTTATTTAGGCCTAATTAATATACGGAAACAATTCCCGAAGAAAACGGATCCATAAAATGAATTAAAAACGCTAATAAAGCTTTAGCGCACGTTTTTCGAGAAAACCCGAAAACGTGACTTTGAGTGGTCAAATGAACCCGTAAAAATTATAGTCAACCAAATAACTATAATGAAACATTAATGGAAGCTTAAGAACCATTAAAATTAAAGAAAAGAGAAAAATCCAGAAAACGAGGCCGGTTAGTGAATAGTGCTAAAACCGGGTAAATTAACGAGCATTTTCTGTAAAAGACAAAAAACGCAAGAGCATGGGTATACAGTGAAGGCCAGTTTCTTAATTAAATCAGCCTCCCCCTCTCTATTATTAGCTAGTTAGGAAGAAAAGAAAAGAAAAGAAAAGAAAAGAAAGAAAGAAAAAGTAGAAAAGGTGAGTCCCTCTCTCTTCTCCCTCATTTTCTCTTTCTCTCTTTCCCTTCCCCTATTCTTTCCAGCCGGTTTTCTCCCCCTCCCTCTGCTGCCGATTTGAGCTTCTTCACCAAGCATCCATGGCTTCCACACCTTCTCTCCCTTGTACAAGCTCCAAATAAAAAACTAATTATATATTCTTCTTCCTCTTGCCAAGCTCTATCATCCTCTCTTTCACAAATCTCAAATTGAGATAGTTGACCTCCATGGGTATACCCCCATTTGTGAAGAAGGTGGCATTTTCTTGAAGCTTGGAGTCTCCTCTTTCTCCTAAGGTAAAAAGTTCCAAAGAAAACTCATTTTTTCTCCACCTCCTTGTGTTGGCCGATTTTACCCCTTTGTAATGCCTTGTCTTCTCTCTTTGTTTGAGCATTGGTTCAACACTCCAATGGTGGTGGAACCCACTTCTGGATTCAAGGGTTAAAACCGCTCCTAAAACTTTAAAGGTAAAGCCCTAACTTTTTGTGCTTTAAGCCTTTCATTGAATTAGAGTGATTCCAAGGGTTTAGGAGTTTAATTATACTCATTTTGTGTTCCTTGGGTGTTGGGATGGAGTTTGGCAACTCCATTGCCCACTTGACCGAAATTGAGAAGAGGAAGAGGAAGAGGAGAATTCAAAAGGGGACTTGGAAAACTTAAGGTAAGAATTCCACCTTAATGTTTATTTTGATTTTTTTAGAACTTGGGATGGGTAATTAAAGGAATGAAACCAAAATTTGTGCTAGTAATGTGTTTAGTGAAAGTTTGAGAGAAAATTGTGAATTGATGTTTGAATTAAGGGCCTAGGATCCAAGATTTTGAGTTATTGTGTTATATTGAGCTTTATGAGATTTGGATGAGGTGGTGAATTATTGTGTGCTGGTAGGACCCTCTATGGGTGTGGCTAGTTTAGGATTGAAAAAGGTGAGAAATGATGGATTTGGATATGTTAGGTTTTGGGGGGAACAATGGCAAAATTTTAGTAGAAAATGATTGTTTTTAGGTGACTTGTTTAATGGGAGGAGTTAGGTGTTTATAGTGTTGAGTAGAGTAATAACCTTGAAAATGGTATTTGGAGAACTAGAAAGAGAAGGGTGAAAATCTGCAGCAAGTTAGTATATTAGTGCCTTAGAGTTTGGAGAGAAACTAGGTTGCAAAACATTGAAAGAAATGGATGGACTTGGGTATAGTGACTAGGATGGAATTGTAATGGTCAATAAGGGATTTGGTGAAGTTGGTAGAAGATTGTAAACCACCAAGAGGAAGTTTAAAAAATGCACAAGTGTGCAAGATGCAAAAATGAGGATGGAAATTTGGTGGATTTGAACTAGAATTTGGGTAAGGATTTGACTAATGGTTTAAAGGGGTTTAGTGCATGATTAAGGAGTGTTTTGAGGTGTTTAAACATGTTAGAAAACATGTAAAAGGATTAGGAAATGAATGGGTGAAATTTGGAGTTGGGAAACAATGCAACACTGTCAATTTTGGAGTACTGTTGCTATGGTCCGGGACTTTGGTCCTTAGTGAAGTCCCGGACAACACCTGTAAAACTGCCGAGACTTAGTCTGCACACCTGGTCCGGGACTTAGGCCAGGTACAAGGTCCCGGATCAGTGCATAAAAATGGCCGAGAGTTTGATTCATGATTGGTCCGGGACTTAGGGTAAGCACCAAGTCCCGGACCACCCCCAGAATTGTACCGTGAGTGTTTAAAATGAATAAATGATGGGGGATTGATTGGTATTGGTTTTAGGAGTTGTTTAGGAGTTGTTTGGTGACTTTTAATGGTCCTAAGAAGCATAAACAAGTGTTGGAAACGAGTGAGAAGTAAGGACTTAAATTGACAAGAGTAAAACTAAGTATAACGGGACAACGGGGTAAGTACGGGAGTAGTAGTTATTTACATACCGTAACGCCTCCATGTTAATAAGAACATTTGGAATGTTATCAGTGATTCGAGAGTACCCGAGCAACGTGAGGTGAACCGGTAAAGTTAACCCAAGGTGAAAGGTATGATTTTCTCATGCCCCGTATGCTAACTGTATTACTCTGATTTGTGTGCTTGTGTTCTTTGTGTTATCACCTAAACAAGATAAATGCACAAATCAGATTGTTTGCACTTACTTGTGCTTGTAATGTAGTGTGCCTTGTTGGACTTTATTTTGAAATTGAAGATTGTATAATGCATGAAATGTGTGATTGTAGATGAAGTGCTTGGATGTTGAATGTGTACTGTAGTTCGACTCATAGTTGAGTCTTGGTTGAGTAGTGAATCGTAGATAGAGTCGTTCCGCTAAGTAACTAAAACACGGGAACACACGAAAACTATCGAATTAAGAATAACGATAATGTAAACCTATGAACTCACTAGAATGTGAGAGAGTGTACGGGATTAGTAAACTCCCGATAACAGTTAGAGAACCTAATTGATTTAATCCATAAAAAAACTAATAGTGGAAGTATATAAGGAACCTCTATTTAGAGGATTGATGATTGTTCAAGACATGAACCTTGAGAGAAGTAAAGTATGGTAAGGGATCACCAAACCCCTTAGAAAGATAGTTGAACCACAATGAGAGGATCCGACTAATATGAACAATGTCCCGAACATGAGAGTATTCGATACGTTGGGGGAACCCTTAAATCTGAGAATACTAGACATTGGAACTTCCCTAAGCTAATAGATGATATCGAGGGAGATACTTCTAGGCTAATCTATGAGATTATGAAATAACTCCGAGAGAGGAGTTTAGGAAATTTGAGTAGTCCGGTAGAGAAACGGACATTTGAGAATTTGAGGAGCTAAGTGTATAGCTCTGTTTGTATTTGTAATCCCGGTGGTGAGTCTTGTGTATGACTCTGCCCGGAGGTCATATGTAATGACTTAAAAGATGCCTTTGAGAATTTGATTGAGAACATGATTTGAGAATTTGATAATTGAGATTGAGGTTGAGATTTAAGTTGAGTGGAGAATTGAGATTGAGTTTGAGATTGAGAACTTGAGAAGTTGAGTCGAGATTGAGAATAAGAGAACTTGATAAAGGGTAACCCAAGTGATTGGGTAAGACACAGAAGAATTGATTAAGGCATAGTGAGGTAGAAACCCTCGAGGCCTATGTGTAGGATAATATAAACTAACCCCTTGATGTGTGAGTTAGTGTTTGCATTCAATGCCGAATATTGATGGTGCTAATGTACAGATATAATGTATTGTTTCCTTGCATGTTGATTGGATTAAAATGAATCGCATGTTCTCGACCAAATAGTCGGCGTACCCCGTTAGCACGCGGGGTATGCGAATTTCATATGCAGCAATTTGCTTAGCTCTAGGGGCACCATTTTTATTTTCCAGGTACATTGAAGCCGATCACCGTTCGAGAGTGTAAGACGGGGTTGTTGTATGGCATGGGTAGTTGATTGGGAACTTCTATATTTGTAAGGATTGATTTGTAAGTCCGAATTGTATTGGTAACTTGATGGTTGTAGAAACTCGGTATAGATTTGCTCGAGGTTGTACTTGTATTGTATTTGGATTGATTAAGAAATGGAAGGTATTTGTAATTGTTGAGTACTCGGTATAATAATCAATCAGACCGATATTGTATTTGAAGTGTTGTATTGGATTTGGCCTTGTTAGTCACATGGGTGACTAACGGCATTATAGTACCCACCGTTGGTGGTTTGATTTCCGCTGCATGATGTTGGTAATTGAGACGGGTAGGAGTTAATGATTGGATTAGCGGTAGGGGTGTTACATGTATATACTTTTTAGCATTGTTTGTTACACTTATAGTTTTTAGCAACTAATCAAGAATTTTTTTTGGTTCAAGGATTTTGTAGATTTGGTATCTTGTCAGTACAGTAAAGGACATATAATTGAGATGCTCGAGGAATGGGTGGAATTCATCACCATTAACATAGGTTGTTAGTATTGGCTAGGATTGATTATGTTGTTTTAGTAAGTGTCATAGTACAAACGTTTGTGTAAGTGATGCTATGGATGTGTGATTTCTCCTCTTAATTTGTAAGTGAAAGTTTTATTGCCCCATTTTTTGGGGGACCTTGCCTTGGTGGCCATTTAAATGGCTTAATGGATGTGTGATGTATCACCCCAATGTGGTGCCATTGTAAATTCTGATAAACAGGTTCGATTGATCATTCTGGTGCGTTTGGTACAATTGTATGGTGGAAAGGTAATAAAAACCTATTGCAGTGGTTCAATACAAACAACCGCTGAATTAGGCCCTTTCTAAATTAAATTCTGGCGACCACCTAATTCAACGGTTGTTAAAGAACCGCTGCCGTAGGTGGACACCTAACTCAGCGGTACTCAAAAGAACCACCGGAGTAGAGGACCTACCTCAGCAGTTGTACAATCGCTGAATTAGCTCTGTCACCTATCGCAACGACGCCCGTTTCAGCAGTTTGGAACCGCTGCAATAGGGGCTAAAGAACCGCCGCATTAGAGCCTTTTTCTACCATCATGGTTAATATTTTTAAAAAAATTTTAGTAAATAAATATATACCTAGTTTCTATAAAAATATACTACACATAGATCACAAAAAAGTCAATACAATGCATATTCTGAATTATATTCGGACATAATAAGGTTAAATCAAGCTTTTTTCCATATTCATTCAGGTCATTCATGTTTAGGACAATATAAGACACTATTATTTCATGGTATTAATTTGACTAATGTTTAATTACTATTACTTTGGGTCATTTTGGGTTTGGGTCAGTTTCGGGTTATAATTTTTCGGGTCATTTCGGGTTCGGGACATTTTGGGTTTAACCCAATCGGGTTTCAGGTTTATTATATTTAAATATTTTCGGGCATCGATCAGCTTTGGTTCAGGTCAAACAAACGGGTTTTCGGGTCGGGGCAAATTTTGACAGCTTTAATGGATGCCATGCCCGGGGTCCCGGACGCCTTGTCCGCAATCATGGACACCCCCGGACGGTGACGGGATTATACTTTTTTCAAAATTTAGGGTTTTATAAAGCATGTCCGGGCCCACAGACACCATTTCCGGGGCCCGGACCCTTTAAAATTTTGATCTTTTGTAAATCTGAACATTTCGTATAATTTAGTTAATCATGGTCCGTGATCATGGACATTAGGTCCTTGGCCACTGGCATTTTTAAAATTTGACCTAATCCAACTCCTGAAACCCTAGTTTAGGTAATTTAAGATTTCACTTTAAAATTCAGTAAAAAAATGTTTGAAAACACAAAAATGCAGAAGCACACTGACTTAGGTACAATAACCCTTATAATAAGCCATTAATGACATAAGTAGAAATAACTTAGAAGTGTAGTGAAAGTAATTTGAACCCATAAAAGTTATATACGAAGCCCCCGAACCCAAACTCTAACCTTTCCTAATTTACCATAGGTTATAATTAGGTGGCCACTCATAATATGTTCCAGTGGGCTAACCTTAGTTTTAATAATTATAGTTTCATTACATAGTTAATAAGCTTAGGTTATAAGTGGACCTTGAACCTAATCTGATCCTAATTAATTCAATCACCATAGGATAAGGTTCGAAAAACCCAGGGCTCACCGACTAGCGACTCTACTGAGGACTTTAATTTTAATCTTAACTTGTTTAATTTCAAGATAAAAGGGATTACCTTGAAAATTTTATTTACGACGTTCATTATATTTTTTTATTTACGTATGGCACACCATAAATTCCGCAACTATACATTATATGAGAGTGAGGGTCCACCTAAACCGATTTCACCCGGGCCTGCATTAGGCGTCCACTGTGAGAAACTTACACCTTTTAGGTGATGTGAATAAGTGGAGGAAAAGAGGAAGACATCGCACAACTGTGTAATCCTCAAACTCTGCCCATCAAGATCACCTAACTGTTCTGATTTGAGGACTATAGTCTCCTCAAGCTATGTAATCCTAATTATATAATAAATTAGGTTTGATTTCGAAAAAAACATTTGGTATACCAACTCGACTAGAGGGGATACACAGAGGTATTGGACTTATATTATGGTTTACTACTATGAGCCCAGCATATAGTTATAGGCCCAATGTAAACCAAGGCAAATCCACACTTTGCTTATTTGATATTCAGTTTAGATATTCTTAGATACTCAAGATATTCAGTTTTATCTTTTACAAACAGATTGCATTAGTATAAATGCAATTAGAAACACAAACAGAGATACAATGTAAAAGCTTACGTCTTTAATACAGAAATATTTCTTCTTACGCCTATCACTACCATCACTGCATACAATATTCCATTACGGTATCAAGAGCGATTGTTTTCCTGGGTTGAAATTTGCTTGTGGCAATGGCGAATGATGAGAAGGACGATGCGGGTGGCAAGAAGGTTGTGGAACCGCCTTCAACCTCGACTGGGAGTAGTATAATCGATATCAACGATCCCATATATATGCCTTCTGCAGAAAATCCAGGCCTCAATTTAGTGGCAAAGTTTAACGGGACGGGTTTCCTAGGATGCAAATTCGATATGATAACGACACTTAAATCCAAGAACAAGTTTGGATTTGTGACTGGAAAAATAAAAGTTCCAGATGAAGAGGATACCGTGTGTTTTTCTGGCTGGAGAGGTCATGTCTTTGGTGGCTTCTTGGATCAAGAATCACTTGGTACGAATGCTCTTGAAGGTGTCGGTATTGCGACGATCCCAAAGAAATATGGGATTCCCTTTGTGAGCGTTATCAGCAAAGCAATCTTGCTCTAATACACACTTTGAAGCGCAACCTCGCAGAGGCAAGACAAGGAGAGGATTCAGTAGCAGAATATTCTAACAAGTTGAAGCGCATCTGGAGCGAATTAGAGCAAGCAAAAAACGAAGAGATGTAATTGCAATGGTTGCACTGTAACACCCCATCCAACATAAAATACTTACAACAAACTGCAGCGAGAAGAACAACCTTATCACATTACTTAACTTGTTGGTGTTACACGCGTTAGCCACCCACGTGGCTAACAAGGCTAATACTACACAATGTACGGTCTGATGGCTAAATTCCGAGACAATATACATTAGTATCCATCTCCATTAACAACAACAACAACATACACCATATCAACATACCGAGATTTATAAACTGTTGCCGACAACAATTTCGGTCTTACTACACTATGTATACATACACTAAAAAGTTTACCCATGCACAACGACTACGTCCTACTCTCGAGCGGCTTCCAGCATTCGTACCTGAAATAGGAAAGAAGAGAAAGGGGTGGCCCCAAGGGGCTCAGCACCTTTGCTGGTATGGTAATCCCGCAGCCCACATGCTACCGGGCCACGCACGACTAATTGTCGTCTTAGCATGCAGTTGATTATATTAAATCATGCATGTGACAATAAACCAAACAACACTTAACATTTCGCCTCAATGGGCTCAACAATCGGATAATACATCCTACTTAACAAGTCACCCATGGTATTCATCATCCCTAGAGTGTTTCTCCTCCAACGGAGCTACTTCCTTAATAGACGGCACATACCCTTAAATCGGGTTATCCTTAAACGTTCTTATCACAAACTGGGAATCATATCCATGATCCACACAATCTACTTATACAACACACTCCACATTATACAACCTACAACATACACCACATACAACACTTAACAACACTTGCAAGTTCTACGTACAAATAATACCGCAATGAATAATGCATCACAACAAACACATAACACAACGGGAATGGTTCGCTTAGGAACCGTCCCAAACATTGTTTACACACTGGTGAGCCTAGAGAATGTTGCCAGTCTCATGATAAGCTCGTTATACAATAACACCAACACTCATTACCGTCCTATTAGTTGGACGAGTAACTTAAGTTAAGGCGGTTCGGGTTTGGAGGCCCGAAAACACCACACAAACAGGTTCCCACTAAAACGATCATAAGTCAGAATAGGTAAGCTTGGAGTAAGCTAATGGAGATCATAACCCGTGAGGGAAACAACCATAACAAAGAGAAGGTAAGGCTAAAAAAGGATACCCTCTCCCAAACAACGCGCGACCGGCCAAACCGGATTCCTCACTACTGTTAGTACATACTCACTTTAGGTAATAGTTAGAACCCACTATGGAGTCTACCACACTTACACACATACAGTATTACAACTGGGTTAAACACACAAGGGAGATCCCTACATTCACAACACATAACACCAATTAACACACGCATAGCCGTGGTTAGAGTCCCATGGTTCGGGTGTTTACTCGATACCGAACTCTCGAGTGATCCTAGACTCAGTCAACTAAGGTTAACACTGCCGAGGTTAAATGGTATCGGAGTTGAACACGCCACATATATGAATTACTGTAAATCATTACATGTTTATCTTACAATGTGGCAAAACATACAGAAAAACACATGGCATACAAGCGGTGTAATCCGGTAGGACGAGGTTGCAAGAAAACCATACCTGTCACCGGAGTCCACTTTATCCTGTCCATTTATGTTCCTCGAGCAATCCTCGAACAATGTTAACATCACATGTGTTTTTATTAACATTGGGGTAGCATGCTTGTTATTTAGCGTCTAATGCTTAACTTCCCGTTAACTTTGTTACATAACTTTACATTTTTAACTGTTTACTTTTACACTTGATACAACTTTTCACCCACCTATTTGCCATTTAAACTCACCTAACCATGTCCTCACATTCCTATAACATCATTACCTACCAATCCCCATCATTCACATCATTTCATAACCTTAAACAACATCTTTGGTCCGACCGACCCACCGACCGACCCACAGCTGGGTCGGTCCATTACGACCCCTTTTTACTCCTTACAAACATGCCCGTCCGACCACGTCGACCCACCATGGGTCGGTCCATGTGCGAACATTTTTCCACCTTGAAACTTGACCGACCGACCCATGTCCGACCCACCCTTTTGGGTCGGACCATTACCGAACACATTCCAAACATTTTACAGAGGCTCGACCGACCCACAAACTGGGTCGGCCCATGGGTCGGTCGCCTCCTAAACTTACCACAAACTTTGTCAAATCTTCACACAAACTTCTCCGAAGGCCTCTTAATGTGTTTCACATCATTTGGCACTTCAAACACACCCTTAAGATATCCTTAACACTCTCAAAACTATTTCTAATTCCTTAAACCTTTACTTATATCCACAATTCCTAACACTTACGATGTTTTCTCCTTATGATTTCTAGGTGGTATTTCACTATAATGACCACAACACCAAGGTGTTCCCTACACCTTATCATCATCTCTCAACTTCTTTCTACTAACTAAATCTCCTTTTACATCATGCCTAAACATCACTTGTTCCTTGAACACCAACCTTACCTAACCTGAAACAACTCTCCAAGACTTTAATACATTCACAAACACACATTGAATTCCTAGAACTTCCAAGATAACACCTAAATCCTTTGCATCACTCTAAATCACCTTATTACATGCTTTCTCAAGTAAACATTCAATCACCTTTAACACTTCCTAGTTTACCAAAACTCACTTTAAACACTTAGAATTCTTACACATTTCCCAAATTTGGCCATAGCTTCTCTAGTATATACTCACACAAACACTTAGGTTTTTACCTTATTTCATTCAAGAACACCTAAAATCCATCAAACACACTTTTATACACAAACTTCACACATTTAGCACTACATCACAATATAGTGCATAACTTAAATGCTTGGCACTTAGGCCCTTAAATGCATGGCTCTTAGGCCCTTAAATTGCATAAACCTTAACACTGAATTTCCACATAATAATGCCTTTGACTGCAAATACATACACCAAAACATATGTTCTTTTACTAGTCTCCTTGAGAGCATTTTACTAGGTCACTTGCCATTGGCTCCTTAGGTCTTTTATCAAGCAAATCTAGCTCATTTCCTAAGGCATTTAAACTACATTGAGATAGTTTGTTTACCTCTTTTTCCTCACAAATTTTTCTTGTTTCCTTGTAAAAACCGGTAGGGCATTTGGTCCCTTTTCAACTATTAAACATTATACAAACAATAGAATGAGTATTCAAGCATTGTGCTTCATCTCATTGAAACCCTAGTTACATATATTGTTTTAACACATTAAGGTAATTGTTTTACCTTGGAATTGGAAGAGAACTTGAATAAGTATCAAGAGAGGACTCCTCCTAGCCCTTGGAAGATTCAAATGAAGCTAGAACAAGGCAATATAAGAGCTCCATTAATGGTGAATTTTCGGACAACAACAAAACATGGAGGAAACATGGATTTTCTTTGAGTTTCCTTACCTTGAAGCAAAGGAGAACATGATATGTAAAAAGGTGAGCTCAAGCTCCTCCCATGGTGGTTTCTCTTGGCACCGAATGGAGGTTTTGAAGTTTTGAAAGGACAAGATTGTAGAGCTTGGCTTAACTAAGAGAATGGTGGTGTTTGTTTTTGATTTGGTTAAGTGAGCTAGGTTTTACATGTGGTCAAAGATGGACTTCCATGGTTGTGGTGATATATTACGAGAGAGAACAAGAAGAAGAGAGGAAGAAGGAGTTGGAACCGTGTGAAATGGAGAAGGACAGAGAGAATGAGGATAAACACTTGCTTTTGGAGATATTTAAGCTAAAAGCAAATAGTACTTTTGCTTTGTCATTACTAACTTATTATTGTTCAAATGTGGTGAGTCACACCTTGAAAAACCGCCCCCATTTTAATAGAAGGTGTTTTGGTCTTGTTGACCAAACTTAATCACTTATAACATTATATGTTACAAACTAGTTACAAAAATCACTATTCACCAATAACAAGGCACATAGAAGTGAAATTTTTGATTTCCACTAATATGGCCACCCAAATGTGAACTATATAGTACACATGTTAATTAAGAGTAATGATGGACATTTAGCCATTCAAAACTCATTACAAGACAATTTTCAAAAAACGTGCTTTAAGACTCCTTAAAGCACATTTTGTGTTTTAAAGTTTCAAGCTTGGTTTTCTTTAGTAATTGATTAATATTCATTAACATATTTACAAAGTATAGGTATGACCATTAGGTCTTATACACATTCATCCCAAGTTAGAGCACATTTTTGCTCATATTGACTTTAAGGTATTACCTTGGTTTTGTTTGGTTTCATTGTCTACCAAGTTTCTTAAGGACTTATTTAGCCTTATTAAATCATAATTAAATGTTATCAAGTCTTGGTAGGCTCTTTGGGTCCTAACCAAGTTCACTCATAGCTTAGAGCATGTTTTTGCTCAAACTGTGTCTTAATGCTTATGCATTTATTATGGTTTAAATTGTTCACTGACGTTACTAAGGCACTTTTAGCCTTTACATACCATAATTTGATATTTAAACCACATATCAGGTTTGGGGTATTTCAATCTACCCCCCTTAAAAGAACTTCGTCCTCGAAGTTCACACTTTCCACACATCATTAGATTTGAACACGGAATCACTTGGAAATAAACTTCCTTAACCAAACACACTTTACATCACAACCTCGGACTTGCTGGTCCGGGCAACACATTCACATCCACACATAACATAACATATCCACATGATAACCTCGGACTCTATGGTCCGGGTATCTTAACAACACTTACACATACATAACAACCCCTTTGACTCACTGGTCTTGGGTAAACATAACCACATTTGGACACATAGGTCCTGGTAACATAACAGTCTTTAGACACATAGGTCTATGTGACACCACACATTTAGACTCATAGGCCTTGATAGTATACACTTTAAGAAATCCAAGTCAAAACAACATCATTACACATACCACACAACATGTCAGAGCATGTATAGCAATCAAAAATATCCTTGATATACACTGTGATCCTGCAGAACACGGTCGCGATGGACACCTTCCGTCCCCGTGTCTTTGGGAGTTTAAAACAATCACTTAAATTTAAAATTTCTTTGTGAGGTTAAGTAGAGAACTTTAATTACGTAAAGTACCATCAACGTTTTATAAATACCAATTTAATCCTTTTGAAAACACACACAACTCCAAGTCCAACTTAAGCTCTTTGCTTTTTATTAGGTGGTATTTCGTGACCACTATAGGGAGTTTCAAGAGTCATCCAACCCTGATGTGATCAGCATCAGTGTTGAACATCCTTCACCCCAATTTGTGTTCGGCTTCCCTCGATCGCATGCAAATCAAGTTCCACCTCCCACTTCATTTTCAAGCATCAAGTAAATCACTCATTTCCAATTTCTATCTTTTGAATCATTCTAGTCATGATCACAACATCTCCAAAGGATAGAACTCCTTCTATCAGTTACCTCCATTCACTTAATCACGTTGCCTAGGGAATCTTATTCTCACTAGGTTCTATGTCGGTTCATGCCCTTTCATGCATCACTATTAAGTATACATATATATATACATATTTTATCAAAAAACAACCACACCTGATTTTTACATTTATACACTGTCGGGGCTTTTATTCCCCCGGGAGTTTTATCTACTCCCCACACTTGTACCACACACAACTGTAACAAACACACACACTTATCACAATGGTATTCGCATCTTCGTGCGCAATTACCACAATTAAACCATGAATGAATGTGTATGTTTACGTAACACACACACCAATCATCAAAACAATAATATAATTTGTGCTATGCACAATATAAATCACATACACTACGTACACTTGTACGGTAATATACACCAAGTGGTTTTGCGCTCTACCCCCCTTAAAAGGGATTACGCCCACGTAATCAGTCACTAAAACATTGGCTTAAATGTTGCGTCGTGAAGTGTTTTAACTTCCACGCGGTCTATTAACAATGGATTCTGATTAGAGGATCTTAACCATATTGGCGGTTTAGTTCCTAAACCAGGAATTCTCATTGGAGTTGTAACTCATAACCGGTTTCGGTCCTGGCTGTGAGGTTTTAGGCATTAATAATTAGCCATTCACTCATGTTCACCATGTACATTCAACACTTGAATCACTGGTCACTAGTTTCTGCTGCGAAACTCTAGTAACTGTAGAGCTTAATTGCTCCCTTTTTATTCTTACTGTATTGTACATCCCCAATTGTCACCTTCATCTTGGTAACAATGGTTTCTCAACCGACGCACGGTATCTTTTACCTGAGCGGATTCGGTGAGTTTCACAATTTCCATCCACTTCCATGATAATTTACTGTGTATACAGCTATGTATTTCACAATGATTGACTTGTTCCCTTCCGACTTACTGTCGGTTGAGATTGAGCTACTACCTAGTGTGTAGTGCTCTCTCAGATATTTCCAATATTTGGGGTATATTCCATACCGATACTTGGCAGTTAGTGCTACTGTAGTCACTTACTGTTAATCATATCTCCACATTTGGTTTGTACAAGTACCTTTTTTTATTGGTGCGGCCTTGCATTTCCTATGCATCGGCCATTATAACATTATTCCTCCATAATTAACACGTTTCCAATTCCTAGCTATCCCACTCGTTCATTACTGCACAAGTGCAATACCAAAACACTCAGTCATACAGAGTGCAGAGGCGTAAACTCTCGACAGTAATCCCTTATGTGATTCGCCATGGAATTCACACTGAGTTCCTCATCACACAGTACCTACCACTGGCTTATTGCTCAGTTTGTTTAACATCACTTATCTTGCATCTCCACTGAGTTTAACTCAAACTGATCTTATCAGTTACGTTTTCGTTTAACAACATTTATACAACGGTCGCTTGTTGCGCACCGTGCTCCTACTCCCTGTATAACATCAGCTTATATCGTATCTACTGTCACCTCAACTTCCACCATAAACTTACATTTTTCACATTTTGGTTCATCCTTCCTTTGGATGACTACTAAATGCTCCTTGAGCATCGATCATTCGAGTCACAAACCGGCTATTCAGTCGGGTTTCACCTTATACACATACTACTAAGCTAATTTCTTTCAAAACACATGGTCAATCCTTAAACATATTTCTTGAACTTGATTCACATAACTACCGCTCCTGCGGTGTCACAATGTCGAGAGGTATCCCCACTCTCAATGCAGTGGTTCGTTACCACTCCATTCACTTATACACTAAACTTCTACCATCAATCGAATTTATATAACGTATCTTGCTTATGGCTTATAAGCCTTATTTGCCTTGAGCTGGGCTCATTGTAGGCTGTCTACACACATGTACTCCTCTGTACTTACATGGTTGGGGGTATATTGAGCTCCATGACAAGGTCGTTGCATTCCGTTTCCTTTCATGGGATGCCCCTTAGGTTTGTCAGTCCGTCTCCTGACAACTTATGTCTAAACTGGGTGTTAGTTCAACCCTTGTGCTTCTGTCATGCATTTCATTCAACAATTGTGATGTGAACACCCTTCAAGGATTGCTCCTGGGTGTTGTTCGTTATGCCTTTACATTTGGCTCATACTTATTGGTACATTCCGTTAGCTACGCCTTTCGCGTTTTTACTGGTTATTATCTTCTTCTGTGAAGATTAAACATTTCCTGGTAGTGTAGGTACTCATTCTGGGAATTTATCCGTTCATTGCACATTAATGTGTCCGCATTAGGCATCTGCTTGCCATGTACAGGCTGGGTCACCATTCCAGCTATAATGTTTATCCCTAAGGATCCTTAAGACATATGTGGTGTCTTTACTTAACAGTTTGTGCCCATCGCACTTCCCAACTCTTAAACATTTCCTTGAAAGGAGTTCACTAATCCTTTAGTCTTGCTAACTTAACTGAATTCCTTAACTTCAACTATTCCTTGTAATCCTTAGCTCTCGTTTGATTTATACTGCTGACCGTAGACGGAGTCGACTACTTCCCGTGTTTCGGACTCTGCGTATACATATATGGGGTATCTTACTGATACATTGCTACTTACCCAACTAACCCATAAGTAGGTCTGTCAGGCCCACATGCTCCTATCGGAGTGCGGTCGTCCCACAACACAGTTGGTACTTGTAGTGTCCGTCACACGCCTAGGTGAAGTATTTGTTGTCAACTCCCTTATATTATCCCGTGACAATATTCATTCCCTGCTTCCCGAACTTAATCGAGGGAAAGTTTATCCATTGTTGTATCCTTGTCAACTGTCCTTGGTTTTACTGGTTTGGTTTAAAAGAAGGTTGGAAAGAAGTGTTGGTTTGAAAGAAAATCTGGTTTGAAAAGAAAAGGGTTTGAATAAATCTGGGTTTGAAAGAAAATTTTCATGGTTTCACAACATCTTCTTACCTTAGCCAAGTCTAGCTTCTTGCTGACTGGTGTACTTCCAATTACAAAGGTTAGGCTGTTAAGCCCTTCCATGGTTATAATGTTCACACTTAACTTCGTGGTACTTTACCAAATACTTTGTAGTGGTTATAACTCTCCCGAACAGCTGTTATAGCAGCACTTGCTATGGCAAGTGCGCCATGCTAACTGGCTTTCGGTTAACACATACCAGTTGTGTATTGTTTTTACCCGTATTGTCATCAGTGGCCTTGTTGGCCCTCACTGATCTTACTGTCTTGATAATAACTTGTCTAGGTGAATCCTCGCTGTACTTACATAATAATCATTAACTAGGGTGTTTCCCATTCTGGGAGACCCCTTGTCTTAGTATTGTATCCTCCTTATAGCCCGTTCCACGCACTTGTCGTGGTTACTGAGACTTGTCTCTTGTTGGGCACTACGTTGTAGTTCCTTGTCGGTTGGTATACGTTGGTGTTTTATTTATCAACTGGGTTCCGTAGACACTTGTCTCGGGTGTTATTAATCCATTTCTTGCCTGTTGCACGGTAGGTGCGTTGCAAGCTGGTTATTCTCGACTGCTCTGCATGTCGACCCAGGTTGCCGGAAATTATTCTCCAATACACAAGATCCTTCATTCATTGCTATGAAATGCGGTTAACATTATTCAGATGGAGACCGTCTCCGGGACTCCCAGTTTTCGGGATCTACCGTATGACAGGTTCTCCGTACCCTAAGGGTTTAATAACAGCCAGATCGGGTATCCCGAGTAAGAGAGGACTTCCATCTCTCTGGCATTGTTTCCCCAAGTATACAGGGATTGTGGAGGGTGGGATGGATATTGTAGGTTTCCAGTAGTCACTGGTTTCCTATCTAGCGTATCTCTCACGCTATCACTCAACCCTTAACCCAAAGTACTTAAAATCCTAACTCGGTACTTCCTAAGCTCGGTAATTCAGTCATCAGAGCGATACTTCGCTCTGATACCACTTTTGTAACACCCATCCAACATAAACATACTTACAACAAACTGCAGCGGAAGAACAACCTTATCACTTACTTAATGTTGGTGTTACACGCCGTTAGCCACCCACGTGGCTAACAAGGCTAATACATACACAATGTACCGGTCTGATGGGCTAAATTCCCGAGCAACTATACATTAGTACCTCTCCATTAACAACAACAACAACATACACATATCAAACTATACCGAGTATTTATAAACTGTTGCCGACAACAATTTCGGTCTTACTACACCTACTGTATACATACACTAAAAAGTTACCCATGCACAACGACTACCCGTCCTACTCTCGAGCGGCTTCCAGCACTTCGTACCTGAAATAGGAAAAGAAGAGAAAGGGGTGGCCCCAAGGGGCTCAGCACCTTTGCTGGTATGGTAATCCGCAGCCCACATGCTACCGGGCCACGCACGACTAATTGTCGTCTTAGCATGCAGTTGATTATATTTAAATCATGCATGTGACAATAAACACACAACACTTAACATTTCGCCTCAATGGGCTCAACAATCGGATAATACATCCTACTTAACAAGTCACCCATGGTATTCATCATCCCTAGAGGTTTCTCCTCCAACTGAGCTACTTCCTTAATAGACGGCACATACCTTAAATCGGGTTATCCTTAAACGTCTCTTATCACAAACTGGGAATCATATCATGATCCACACAATCTACATTATACAACACACTCCACATTATACAACCTACAACATACACTACATACAACACTTAACAACACTTTGCACGTTCTACGTACACAACATAATACCGCAATGAATACTGCATCACAACAAAACACATAACACAACGGGAATGGTTCGCTTAGGAACCGTCCCAAACATTGTTTACA
Organism: Limonium bicolor; assembly: GCA_023374045.1. Classification (NCBI taxonomy): domain Eukaryota; kingdom Viridiplantae; phylum Streptophyta; class Magnoliopsida; order Caryophyllales; family Plumbaginaceae; genus Limonium; species Limonium bicolor. Next base: position 225,674,554 of record CM041779.1, read on the forward strand.
CACTGGTGAGCCTAGAGAATGTTGCCAGTCTCATGATAAGCTCGTTATACAATAACACCAACACTCATTACCGTCCTATTAGTTGGACGAGTAACTTAAGTTAAGGCGGTTCGGGTTTGGAGGCCCGAACACACCACACAAACACAGGTTCCCACTAAACCGATCATAAGTCAGAATAGGTAAGCTTTGGAGTAAGCTAATGGGAGATCATAACCCGTGAGGGAAACAACCATAACAAAGAGAAGGTAAGGCTAAAAGGATACCCTCTCCCAAACAACGCGCGACCGGCCAAACCGGATTCCTCACTACTGTTAGTACATACTCACTTTAGGTAATAGTTAGAACCCCATATGGAGTCTACCACACTTACACACATACAGTATTACAACTGGGTTAAACAACAAGGGAGATCCCTACATTCACAAACATAACACACAATTAACACACGCATAGCCGTGGTTAGTACGTCCCATGGTTCGGGTCGTTTACTCCGAATACCGAATCTCGAGTGATCCTAGACTCAGTCAACTAAGGTTAACACTGCCGAGGTTAAATGGTATCGGAGTTGAACACGCCACATATATGAATTACTGTAAACTCATTACATGTTTTATCTTACAATGTGGCAAACATACAGAAAAACACATTGGCATACAAGCCGGTGTAATCCGGTAGGACGCAGGTTGCAAGAAAACCATACCTGTCACCGGAGTCCACTTTATCCTGTCCATTTATGTTCCTCGAGCAATCCTCGAACAACTGTTAACATCACATGTGTTTTATTAACATTGGGGTAGCATGCTTGTTTATTTAGCGTCTAATGCTTAACTTTCCCCGTTAACTTTGTACATAACTTTACATTTTTAACTTGTTTACTTTTACACTTTGATACAACTTTTCACACACCTATTTGCCATTTAAACTCACCTAACATGTCCTCAACATTAACATCATTACCTACCAATCCCCATCATTACACATCATTTCATAACCTTAAACAACATCTTTGGTCCGACCGACCCACCGACCGACCCACAGCTGGGTCGGTCCATTACAGACCCTTTTACTTCCTTACAAACATGCCCGTCCGACCACGTCCGACCCACCATTCTGGGTCGGTCCATGTGCGAACATTTTTCCACCTTTGAAACTTGACCGACGACCCATGTCCGACCACCCTTTTGGGTCGGACATTACCGAACACATTCCAAACATTTTACAGAGGCTCGACCGACCCACAAACTGGGTCGGCCCCTGGGTCGGTCGCCTCCTAAACTTACCCAAACTTTGTCAAATCTTCAAAACTTCTCCTAAGGCCTCTTAATGTGTTCTAACATCATTTGGCACTTCAAACCACCCTTAAGATATCCTTAAACACTCTCAAAACTATTTCTCAATTCCTTAAACCTTTACTTATATTCCACTAAATTCCTAACACTTACGATGTTTCTCCTTATGATTTCTAGGTGGTATTTCACCTATAATGACCACAACACCAAGGTGTTTCCCCTACACCTTATCATCATCTCTCAACTTCTTTTCTTACTAACTAAATCTCCTTTTTACATCATGCCAACACACTTGTTCCTTGAACACCAACCTTACCTAAACCTTGAACAACTCCTCCAAGACTTTAATACATTCACAAACACACATTGAATTCCTAGAACTTCCAAGATAACACCTAAATCCTTGCATCACTCTAAATCACCTTATTACATGCTTTCTTCTCAAGTAAACATTCAATCACCTTTAACCACTTCCTAGTTTACCAAAACTACTTTAAACACTTAGAACTTCTTACACATTTCCCAATTGGCCATAGCTTCTCTAGTATACTCACACCAAACACTTAGGTTTTTACCTTATTTCATTCAAGAACACCTAAAATCCATCAAACACACTTTTATACACAAACTTCACACATTTAGCACTACATCACAATATAGTGCATAACTTAAATTGCTTGGCACTTAGGCCCTTAAATGCATGGCTCTTAGGCCCTTAAATTGCATAAACCTTAAACACTGAATTTCCCACATAATAATGCCTTGACCTGCAAATACATACACCAAAACATATGTTCTTTTACTAGTCTCCTTGAGAGCATTTTACTAGGTCACTTGCCATTGGCTCCTTAGGTATTTTATCAAGCAAATCTAGCTCATTTTCCTAAGGCATTTAAACTACATTGAGATAGTTTGTTACCTCTTTTTCCTCACAAATTCTTTCTGTTTCCTTGTAAAAACCGGTAGGGCATTTGGTCCCTTTTCAACTATTAAACATTATACAAACAATAGAATGAGTATTCAAGCATTGTGCTTCATCTCATTGTAAACCTAGTTACATATATTGTTTTAACACATTAAGGTAATTGTTTTACTTGGAATTGGAAGAGAACTTGAATAGTATCAAGAGAGGACTCCTCCTAGCCCTTGGAAGATTCAAATGAAGCTTAGAAACAAGGCAATATAAGAGCTCCATTAATGGTGAAATTTTCGGACAACAACAAACATGGAGGAGGAGGAAACATGGATTTTCTTTGAGTTTCCTTACCTTGAAGCAAAGGAGAACATGAATATGTAAAAAGGTGAGCTCAAGCTCCTCCATGGGTTTTCTCTGGCACCGAAATGGAGGTTTTGAAGTTTTGAAAGGACAAGATTGTAGAGCTTGGCTTAACTAAGAGAATGGTGTGGTTTGTTTTTGATTTGGTTAAGTGAGCTAGGTTTTACATGTGGTCAAGATGGACTTCCATGGTTGTGGTGATATATTACGAGAGAGAACAAGAAGAAGAGAGGAAGAAGGAGTTGGAACCGTGTGAAATGGAGGAAGGACAAGAGAGAATGAGGATAACACTTGCTTTTGGAGATATTAAGCTAAAAGCAAATAGTACTTTTGCTTTGTCATTACTAACTTACTTATTTGTTCAAATGTGGTGAGTCACACCTTGAAAAACGGCCCCCATTTTAATAGAAGGGGTTTGGGTCTTTGTTGACCAACTTAATCATATAACATTATATGTTACAAACTAGTTACAAAAATCACTATTCACCAATAACAAGGCAATAGAAGTGAAATTTTTGATTTCCCACTAATATGGCCACCCAAATGTGATACTATATAGTACACATGTTAATTAAAGAGTAATGATGGACATTAGCCATTCAAAACTCATTTACAAGACAATTTTCAAAAAACGTGCTTAAGACTCCTTAAAGCACATTTTGTGTTTAACTAGTTTCAAGCTTGGTTTTCTTTAGTAATTGATTAATATGTTCATTAACATATTTACAAAGTATAGGTATGACCATTAGGTCTTATACACATTCATCCCAAGCTTAGAGCACATTTTTGCTCATATTGACTTTAAGGTATTACCTTGTGTTTTGTTTGGTTCATTGTCTACCAAAGTTTCTTAAGGACTTATTTAGCCTATTAAATCATAATTAAATGTTATCAAGTCTTGGTAGGCTCTTTGGGTCCTAACCAAGTTCACTCATAGCTTAGAGCATGTTTTTGCTCAAACTGTGTCTTAATGCTTTATTGCATTTATTATGGTTTAAATGTTCACTGACGTTACTAAGGCACTTTTTAGCCTTTACATACCATAATTTGATTTAAACCACATATCAAGGTTTGGGGTATTTCATGCACATGCGGAATAAACCAGACGATCAAAGAGGATTCAGATGAAGATAAATTAATCCATTTTTTGATGGGTTTGAATCACAATTACCTGTCCACTCGTGGGCAGATCCTGGCGATGCAAAAACCACCGAAGCTGGAGAAAGCGTTCTCACTTATCGTTCAAGAAGAAGAACAGCGGGGAAAACCCGCGAATGATGATGCAATGTCATTCTATTCTCAGAAGTCCGCAAACACAGAAAGCGGCGCTACCAGAAATCTCAACAGTAACAAGATCGAAGGTGATAAGCCGTAGACTTATCATATTTTATAAGCTAGATTTATGGTATTATTAGTTAAAATAAGGTTATAATAGGTAGTATTTACATTAATGTGCATCAAAAGTAATTGTATATGTTCAGACTAATACCTTGAGTGTTTTCCATGCAAGGAGCAAGTTCTACATCAAAAACCAAGCAAAGCCGGATGTAGAGCCGGGTTCCTTTGGCCCGGCATAAGTACGCATCAGGAAGAAGATCAGGCCGGGCAAGTTGTCGGGTGTGCCTTATCCGGCATAAGCAAAAGACGTGCCTACTCGCCAAAGGATGTCAGTTACTTACCGTTATTCAAATACTCAATGCCGGGTATGGTGCCGGATATAATCTAGCCGGCACAAGTGACTTTTCACGCCAAACGGTTTTCGGCCGTTACTGAAAAGCATGTGTTTTATTCACATGCCGGATAACTTTTTCCCGGCATGGGACCTGGCATCTGAAGATTTTCAAGTCTATAAAAGGGCCGAGAGTCTGCACTTGGAAGGGACCTCTAGCATTACTTTACATTCTAAATCTCTCAAAAATCACGACGAACTGCTGCCAAGGAAGTGCTGCGAATCCAACCTGAAGAAAGAAGACATTATCGAGTTCAAGGGAATTCTCATCAAGTTGTACTCTTGATCCTGCTTGTATCTTCTCTCAATGTTCTGGTTGGTTTGGTAGACTCTTTGGCTGCCTTGATTAGATGATTGCATTGTAAACACTCTTTGATCATTAATGAAATTATCAAGTGTCGTAACCCGAGTTTTAATCTCCTTACAAATAGAACAACAGTTTTCTCTTGTTCTATCATCTCAAAGTTCTATTTAAGGCTTCTAAAAGCAAGAATAGAATAGGTTATAATTCTGGTAATCTTTAATATTGTTACTTTGAGAAGTAGGTAACAAATGCTAAGGTTTAGGATTGTTTCTCTTATTCCCCTATTGTTCTGTTCGTATTCGCGGCATTATTTATGCACAATGCGAATAAGGGTAATGAGTTCCTTTTGTCATAATTGAAACTAGAAGTGTTATTTACAAAATGTACGATGCCGGATGCGATGTCGGATGAAAGATGTCCGGCATATTCAAAGTGTTTGAATACGCCGGGTATTCCTGGTCCGGCACATAACCCAGCATATGCATTTTGCGAGAAAGAGAATCCTTTTCGAGACTTGCCACTTTTGATCCGTGATCATATGAGTTCTTACATTGTTAATTGACCCTAATCAAGGTTAGTTCATTGTGAATAGTTATTTTAATTAGTTTAGAAATACTTATACACTTTTCCCCCCTCTTTTAATTAGTAATTACCAAGGCTAGGACTAATTTTGTATTCAAGTCCCTAGGGTTCGACTTGCTTGGTCTTAATTTGCTCCCCTGCTACTTTTGACCGGGTTTTTGTTTGCTACCCGTAGTAGATTGAGTAGGTTTTCCTTTAGTTTTATTTGTGTCGTGCTTGGAGCCGGGTGTTATTGACCCGGCACATTCTTGATTCTTTCCCTATTTTCTGTTTAATCTCTTGTACATAAATGTGTATATATTACCTACTAAAATCTCTGTTAGCAAAATGGCGCCGTTGCCGGGGACTTGGAATTAGTCCAAGTCCTAAAATTGGTAATAGCCTATTCTGTGTTCACTAATTTTTCATTAATTTCTTGTTCATTGATTGTGCCGAACCTAATGCCGGGCAACCTTAACCCGGCATATTCGGAGGAAGTCCGAGCCGGGTAGAATATTTCCGGTATTCCACTCGGCGCATTCTTTGTATGATGATTTTGTTTTGTATTTCTCTACGAATTTTTGATTTGTTCTGTATTTCGGTTAATATAGTTCCCACCATATGTGATTATGCTTTGTTTCGTTGTATAAATTCTAACATGCCGTGTATGATGCCGGGTTCCGTGTTCTGGCACAAACACAGGAAGTCTGATGTCGGGCGCATGTTATCCGGCATTCCATCCGGCCCATTTAACTTATCATTTTTTTTCCTTTTTCTTTTATACGAATTCCTTGCTCTTATAAATATCTCACCCTTTGTCTAACTTTGTACTCAGGATGCCTAGAAACATTTGGATGGCAAAGTTACAAAGTGAGGAGTCCAACCTTTTCCATTTTCTGCATATATATGTAGTCAATGAGCTTTACCCCCGTACAGGGGTAGAAATCTTTATTAAGAGGAAGAAATTAAGACCCGCCCTTGCCTATCACCGCCTTAGGACCACAACTCGCATGAGGGTCCTGCACGTGGATGAACTTAGGCGAAGATTCCCTCACATGGGTATCTTCACCAATAGGGTTCACCAAAGGCCCCCCTCCTATGCGATTTTCACTAGTAGAGTTAGGCGTACTAGGTTTAGGGCTATCTACTAGTTATATTTTAGTATCTTTTAAATACTCTATTGTAGTTCTTTTATATGTTTTATGTAATGACAATATTATCTCTTTAAATAAAAGCATATATTAATACAATTCTTTTTCATATTACATTAAAACAAATCCTTTTGCTATCTCTTAGGTACTTGCCCTCTTTTAGTGAATGCTTCTTTGGTCACACAATCTTTCTGACGAAGTAACGCCTTACGATCCGGAAATCGAAAGAACACTGCTTCGAACCTTAAGACAAAAGAAGAACCCATTTTACATACAAGAAGATTCAAGTACTTCAAGCAAGATGGCAACAGTACGCAACATCAATCGACCCTCAAACCAAGGCCAGAAGCCGGCCATCAATCTTCCTCAAGCCGATTATGATGAATGGCAGAAGTTAAAGCCATATCATCAAATTCGCTGTGTTAAAGAATTGGGAATGTTCGATGGTTCCATCCCTGACGAGGCATTGCTCCACGTTACAAAATTCCTACAACATGTCAATAGTCTCACCGCTACTGACACAGTTTTGCAATATGCTCGCCTCTCGCTCTTCCCACACAGCCTTACGGGGAGCGCCAGCAAATGGTATCACAGCCTCACACCAAACACCATCTCTACATGGGACGACATGGCAACGAAGTTCTACGACAAATTCTTACCGCCAAGTCGCACTTTGGAAATGATCGCTGAAATCTACAAATTCAAGCAACTAGGATCAGAGAATATTTGTGAAGCTTGGGATAGATTTAAGGGGTTACTTCTGAAGTGTCCCCACCATGGTCTCACGAAGGAGCAACTCTCTCAGTTGTTCTACAAAGGACTCGTGAACCAATACAAAACAATGGTGTTGTCCTCCCTTGGCGCCGACATCCTCAAGAAACCAGGGGATCAATTTCTTGACGGTATTGAGTCCCTTTGCGAGGAGATCCGTGATTGGGCTACAGGAGGAACACGAGGTAATACTCCAGGTCTGTATCACATTGGAGATAGTGATAACAAATTTGAAAAATTGATGAAGAGTCACGAGCAGTTTCTAGAGAGCAATGCCCAACAATCTACAAAGGTAAGTGCTCTACAAAAGTTGTGGAGCAACTGGCTATGAGTACTCTCCCTCAGCAGGCCAATATGGCCAATGCAAGACCAACCACTCAGGTAACTCGCTCTCCCATGTTTTCTTTACCACCTTCTGACGTGTCTTGTACACAGTGTGAAGGGTCACATGACTTTGAGAAGTGTCCTGAGTTACAAGAACTTAAGGCATCTGAGGAGGTGAACTACGTCGCCAACAATCAAGGGTACCGACAACCTTGGCAAAGAGTTGCCCAACCACACCAAAACTTTCAGAACAATCCCGGCTTTCAAGGAGGCCAGAGGCAATTCGCCCAACCTCCCTATAATAGAATGCCTTCTCATCAATCACCACAGCCCCATCCAACTCAAAAGCAGAGATGGCCGAGATGAGGGATATGATGAAGGCCCTTATGAATAAATCTAGAGATACACCAGAAGAAATCTCTGCATTGCGCAAGGACCAGAAGTCCCTGCAAACTCAATTGCAACTAATCTTTACCCAACCTAGGCCTCAGGGCCAATTCCCTTCCCAAACACAAATAAATCCAAGAGAGCAGGCGAAATCAGTTATCCTAGGGAGCCAAGATGCAGGCGCCGTTACTCTTCGAAGTGGAAGGGAGGTGGGTCAAGATCAAGAAAAAGAAAAACAAGTGGCATCTGATGATGTAGAGGACGCAATTCCTTTTATGCCCTCACAGGAGACACGGGCTCCTATCTCTTCGCCCTCTACTTCTAAATTTCCTTCTATTGTTTCCACTTCTCCAGCAAAAGAAAATTTGCCATTTCCAAATAGGCTCAAAAAGAAACATATGGATGAGAAATTCAAGAAATTCTTAGGAATTTTTCAACGCTTAACTATTGACATTCCTTTAATAGATGCTCTAAAACAGAAGCCTACATATGCTAAGTTCCTCAAGGAACTAATGAGCAACAAGAGACGAATGGAAGACGTGGAGACAGTTGCACTAACAGGAGAATGCTCGGCGGCACTGTTGAGAGCAATGCCACCCAAACAGAAGGACCCAGGATTACCAATAGTGCCTTGTTGTATTGGAAATTTCGATTGTGGCCATGGGTTATGTGACCTTGGCGCAAGCATTAATATCATGCCTTACTCTATCTTCACAAGGATCCGTGGTTGTCAACTGAAGCCCGTTTCCTTCTCACTCCAATTGGAAGATAGATCCTCCATCAAGCCAATGGGAATGGTTGAAAATTTGGTGGTGGGAGTTGACAAATTCATCTTCCCTGCCGACTTCGTAGTCTTGGATATTAGTGAGGATACTGAGGTTCCACTGATCCTAGGGCGCCCATTCTTAAGTCCTGCTAGGGCAGTCATTGATGTTTATGATGGGAAGGTTACCTTCCGATTCGAGGACGAGAAAATAGAATTCAACATGGCACAGATGGCAAGAAAAAGTATTTATGCTCACACCGTTTGTTGTGTTGGTCTACTAATAGATGACGGCACGGACGAATTCATAAATGATGATGAAACTTTCTCCGTCCCCTTGGTCGAACCGCATGAGTTAGAGGCCTTGGAGCAAGTGTTGGTTTCATCCATCGAAGAATCTCCACAGAAAGAGATCAATGCAATCGTTGAGCAACTAGACATGGGTAAAAAGAAAAGTTATCAACCACCACTAGAGAGGCTCGATTACCCGCCTCAAAAAGCTGTACCCTCCATAGAGCAACCACCTGAGGTAAAATTGAAGGAACTCCCTTCTAATCTAAAGTACGCCTTCCTTTCAGGTACAAACTCTCTTCCTATAATCATTTCCTCGCTTCTTTCTCCTGAGCAAGAAGTTAATCTGTTAGAAGTCCTAGGAAAGCATAAGAGAGCGATAGGTTGGTGTCTGGCAGATTTAAAGGGTATTGATCCTGGTTTTTGCACCCACCGTATATGTATGGAGGATAATTATAAACCTATGAGGCAAGCTCAAAGAAGGTTGAATCCCAACCTAAAAGAAGTTGTCAAAAATGGGGTCCTAAAATTATTGGATGCTGGTATCATATACCCCATTTCTGACAGCCCTTGGGTAAGCCCTGTCCAGGGGGTACCCAAGAAAGGTGGTATCGAAGCAGTTCCGAACGAAAAAGGGGAGTTGATCCCCCAACGAAAAATTACGGGATGGCGCATGTGCATTGATTATAGGAAATTAAATTCCGCCACCCGGAAGGATAATTTCCCTTTGCCATTTATAGATCAAATGTTGGAGAGGTTGGCAGGTCAAGAATTTTATTGTTTTCAAGACGGATATTCGGTGTATTTTCAAATCCCAATTGCACCTGAGGACCAGGAGAAGACCACCTTCACCTGCCCTTACGGTACCTTTGCATATACCCGAATTCCTTTTGGACTCTGCAATGCACCTGCTACTTTCCAACGTTGCATGCAGGCAATTTTCGCTGATTTTATCGAAAAAAGTATCGAAGTATTCATGGATGATTTCAGTGTATATGGCCCTAACTTTGATAAATGTTTGCAGCAACTAGATCTAATATTAGCCTGGTGTGAAGAAACCAACCTGGTGCTGAGTTGGGAAAAATGCCACTTTATGGTAAAGGAAGGCATTGTGTTGGGGCATCGAGTTTCTAAAGAAGGTATTGAAGTTGACCAGGCCAAGGTCGAGGTCATCAAAAAGCTCCCTCCTACCTCAGTTAAAGAAGTAAGGGCATTTTTGGGTCATGCTGGCTTCAATCGAAGGTTCATTGCTGATTTTTTGAAGATTGCGAAACCGTTAAGTGATCTGTTGGCCAAGGATACAAGATTCAACTTTACAGAGGAATGTCTTGAGGCTTTCGAGATCATAAAAGAGAAGCTTGTCTCAGCCCCTGTGGTCGTTGCCCCTGATTGGTCTCTCCCCTTTGAGATCATGTGCGACGCAAGTGACTACGCTGTGGGGGCTGCATTGTGTCAAAAGAAGGATAAGGTACTAAGGATTATAACTTATGCAAGTAAGACTCTTGTAGATGCCCAAAAGAATTATATAACTACAGAAAAAGAGCTTCTTGTTGTTGTCTTCGCCCTCGATAAGTTCTGTTCTTATCTATGGGTGTGACACCCCTACAACGAACTTCACAACTAAATGAAATCGCAGCGGAAATAAACAACTAGACATTAACCAAACGCTTCGGTGCTACAACGCCATCAACCACCCACGTGGTTAACAAGGCAGAATAAATACAAGTGTACCGGTCTGATGATCAGACTCCCGAGCATAGAACTAAAACCATAAATACATCATATACAATACCGAGTATTTAATTACATTCCTTCACTGTAAACTGCCGATATACCGCCACAGTAGTATCAACGGAATCAAAATATAATGCCACGGGAGCACAGGCGCATCCCGGGCTCAACATCCAAAATAACCAAAAGTACATCTGCAGCCTAGAATCTACAGCCACTCTGCTTCCTCGATCCTCATCCTGCAGTAAAAATATGAAGCCCCCGAGAGGGTCAGCAACCCTTGGCTGGTATGGTTAACGCGCAGCCCATCGGCTACCGGAATACGCGCAACTAATTGTCTTGATGACATGGCATTCATTTTAACTTATAACACATACATATGGCATAGCAACATTATTGCATAGCACAACTTCACATACACAGTGGATTTACTTCCCACAATAACAAACCAAGAAGGTTAAACAACACAAGAAGCCTAGAGAATGGTTCACTCACATGTTAAGCTCGTTACACACACTCATTACCGTTCTGTTATTCGAACGAGTAACTTAAGTCACAGATGGTTCGGATATTGTGACCCGAACACACCACACAAACACGTGTTCCCACTAAACCGATCATAAGTCAAAATAGGTAAGCTTTGGAGGAAGATAGTGGGAGATCGAACGCCAAATTAAGGAGAACAATCTTAACACCACAAGAGTCGAATCTGATTCAGATATCTACTCTTAAACTTACATGCATGACCGGACAACCGGATTCCTCACTTCCTAGTTAACACTTGTTAGAAGTTCAACAGTGGAACTTGACAAACAATTTCACAAGCAAGTGGTAAGTCATGTTAGACACACACAAGGGAAATGAGTCACGTCATAACATCACAATACTATGAACAACTGCAAACTCATTACATGATCAAGTCTTATAACGTCATAAACACACAGAAAAACATACAACACACAAGCCAGTGTAAACCGGTAGGCAACAGACTGCAAGAAAACCATACCTTGGTCCTTGCTTCGACTGGTTTCCACCTTCGAAGAATCCTATACACATTTAGTAACATCGGTTAATTAATGTACTAACCCATTGTTAACTTTTACTTCACTTAACTAGTTATTTTGTATTCACACTTGTTATAACTTCTCACCTTTTAAATTGTCTTTATTACACTCCTAACATGCCTTATATAACTTTATAACATCATTACTAACTAATCCCCATCATTAGACATCATTATCTAACCTTAAACTAACTTTTAAAGTGGTCCGGGACTTGGTCCCCAACTAAGGTCCCGGACCTACACTTAACAAAACCCTCGGCCTGTTTTAATGGGGTGGTCCGGGACTTCATACGGGTCCTAAGTCCCTGACCAACATAGGCAATTTCTCTCGGGGGTAAATCAGGGGATGGTCCGGTACTTCTTACATAACCTAAGTACCGGACCAAGGCTGTGTAAAAATCCTCGGCCCTTTTAAATGCATGGTCCGGGACATTATCCAAGACCTAAGTCCCGGACCACTGCTACAGATTTACATTTTGAACATTTTCTAAGTCTTGTTGCAATGGTTCTCCTTACTCATTAAATGTATAAACCTCCCAAATGATCTTAGGTATATTCTAATGCCAAAATATCATCTTAAACACACCTAGTTCCTTGTCTAACTTGTTACTAGATGGTTCCTCCTCTCCATAACATCATCTCCCAAGCATCTTTTCTTCCTAACCAAACTCCTTGAACATCTTCACAAGTTTATAGCTCCTCCATGCAACAAACCACTTCTTCCTTAGTCACCAACATTACACAAGTCCTAAACACAATCTCACCATGGTCTTGAAGTATCCAAAAACACTCATTTGCACTCTAAATCCTCTAAAACATTGCCTAAGTCCTTTTTACATCTTAGAATACCTTAATGCATGCTTCTTTCACTAGTAGAACAATTAACCATTCTAAACACTTCCTAACTTACCAAAACTCATTTTAAACACCTAAAGCTTCTTATACATTATCTAAATTTCGACATGGGTTCTCCTAGAACATTACTAAACCAAAACACATTGTTTTCACCATTAAAAAATCAAGGACACTAAAATCCATCAAACACATTCTTATACACAAAACTTCACTCATTTAGCACTACATCACAATATAGTGCATAATTTAAATTACTTGGCACTTAGGCCCTTAAATAACATGGCTCTTAGGCCCTTAAGATGCATAAATCATAAACACTGAATTTCCCACATTCTATTTGCCTTTGACCCGCAAATACACCCAACAATACATATGCCTTTTACTAAGCCCTTGAGAACATTTTACTAAGTCATTCACCATTGGCTCCTTAGATCATTTTAATAAGCAATATAAGCTCATTTCTCCTAAGACTTTAAACCACATTAGGTTAGCACATTTACCTCTTTTCCTCACAACTTCTTTCTTGTTTCCTTGATTAAAATCGGTAATGAAGTTTTGTTTGCTTGTCAACTTCTAAACAATATACAAACAATATAATGAGTATTCAAGCTTTAAGCTTTATCTCATTGTAAACCCTAGATTATACATTGTTTAAAAAAAACATTAAGATAGTTGTTTACCTTAGAACTTAAAGAGAGTTTGAATATATATCAAGATAGGACTCCACCTAGTCCATGAAAGGTTGAAATGAAGCTAGAACAAGGCAAGGTAAGGGCACCATTAGTGGTGATTTTTGGACAACATAATAACATGAAGGAAGTGTTATTTTTCTTTAAGTTTCCTTACCTAGAAGCAAAGGAGAACAATAATATGTGAAAAGGTGAGCTCAAGCTTCTCCCATGGAGATTCTTCTGGGCACCAAAATGGAGCTCTTGAGATTTTGAAAGGATAGAATTGAAGAGCTTGATGAGAGGAAGAGAATGGTGGTCTTAGAATTTGATTTGGCAAAATGAACTAGGAGATACAAGTGGTCAAAGATGGAAAATGATGGTGGTGTTGGTGTTGCTGTCCGTGAATGAGAGCAAGAAGAAGATAGAAGAGAGGTTGAAGACGTGTGAAATGGGAGAAATGAGAGAATGAAGATTGGTTTTGCTTTTTAGAAGATATTTATACCTTAAAGTAAATAGTAACCATTAGTCATCATTTGTTACTTAATAAACTAACATGAGTGGTGACTCATTACCATAAAAACCGGCCCCCTTAATGTTACTAAGGGTATTTTAGTCTTTGTTGGCCAATTTAATTACTTATACAAACATATGTTACAAACTAGCTTATTTTAGTTACTATTCACTAAAACAAGGCACATAGATGTGAAATTTTTTATTTCCCATTGATATAGACTTCCAAATGTGATACTATATAGTACACATGTTAATTAAAGAGTAATGATGGACATTTAGCCATTCAAAACTCATTTACAAGACAATGTTTCAAAAATGTGCTTTAAGACTCCTTAAAGCACATTTTGTGTTTTAACTTGTTTTCAAGCTTGGTTTTCTTTGGTAATTGGTTTAATATGTTCATTAGTATATAAATAAGGTCTTGGTAAGCTCGTTAGGTCTTACCCAAGCTTATCCCAAGCTTAGAACACATTTTAGCCCTAATTGACTTTAATGCATTTATTTGTGTTTCCTATGGTTTAAATTGTTTACTAATGTTTCTAAGACTCTTTTAGTCTTAATATACCATATTTAAATGTTTAAACAACATACCAAGGTTTGGGGTATTTCAATCTACCCCCCTTAAAAGAACTTTGTCCTCAAAGTTCACACTTCCACATATCCTAAATATTAGAACACGGGAATACATATAAACAATATTTCCATAACAACATTAACAACACACTTACATAACATTGGACACAAGGTCCATACAACAACATCAACATCATTCAGACACAACGGTCTGTAACATGACAACATAACATAGACGATGTATTTAAATACACGTCGTACACACATAATCGAAACGGCTCTACCCCCCTTAAAAAGGGGTACGCCCCGTACCCTATACACATAAACACTAAGAAGTAAACAATGACGGGTACTTCGCCTTCATCTTATCTTCCAGCTCCCAAGTGGCCTCCTCAACGTCCTGGTTAGACCAGATAACCTTCACCAGTCTCACAGACTTATGGCGAGTGTCTCGAGTCTTAGTATCCAGAATCCGTACCGGAGTCTCCACTGATCGCATGGTCGGCTCTAAAGTTAGCCTTTCAGGCTGAAGCACATGAGACGGATGAGACATATATTTCTTCAACAGGGACACATGAAATACATCATGTACCTTGCCCAGCTCGGCGGGTAGATCAAGTCTGTAAGCTACCGGGCCGATCCGCTCCGTCACAACATAAGGCCCCACATATTTTGGGCTCAACTTGCCTTTCTGGCCAAAACGAAATACTCCCTTCATGGGGGATACCAGAAATACCTGATCGCCCACGGCGAACTCCAGGTCACGTCTGCACACATCTGCGTATGACTTCTGTCTATCCTGAGCTGCCTTCATGTTAGCCCGGATTTGGCGAACTTCTGCCTGAACTTGTTCCAGATACTTTAGTCCTATAATGACCGTCTCACTCGACTCATCCCAGCATAATGGCTTGCGGCATGGTCTACCGTACAAAGCCTGGAAGGGAGACATCTTGATCGAAGCATGGTAACTGTTGTTGTAACTAAACTCGATCAGATGTAACTTATAAATCCAGCTGGTTTGAAAATCAAGTGCACATGCACGTAACATATCCTCAAGTGTCTGGATGGTGCGCTCACTCTGACCATCTGTTTGTGGGTGGAACGCTGTACTTAGCTTCAGCTCGGTACCAAGCGCTTCCCGTGTGGATTTCCAATACCTTGAGAGGAAACTGGTATCCCTGTCAGACACAGTTGTTTTCGGTACCCCATGATGTCTCACAATCTCTCTGTCGAAGAGTTCTGCTAGTTTTGCCACTTTCCAGGTGTCCTTCATCGTATGAATTGAGCCACCTTGGTCAGTCGGTCAACAACAACCCAAATCATATTCAGACCTCCCCTTGTAGGCGGAAGCCCTACTACGAAGTCCATAGAAATGTCATGGAACTTCCACTCCGGCACTAGCATTGGCTGTACCATACCACCAGGCCGTCGGTGCTCAAACTTGACCTTCTGACAAGTGAGACACCTCAATATATAATCAGTAACATCCTTTTTCATGCCAGTCCACCAAAAATAACGTTTCATACCCTTATACATTTATGAAGCTCCGGGGTGAATCGAAGTCGTAGAACAATGGGATTCACTTAGTATGCGCTCCTTCAGCTCAACGCTACTCCTCGGAATACACAGTCGGCCATTGAGCCTAATCAGGTCATCATCGTGGAGTCGGAAGTCGTACTTCTGACCCACGAATGTGCCATCAATAAGCTTCTGCCTGATCTCCAACATATAATGATCCGTCATCTGAGCACTCCGCACCTCTTCAACCAAGCCAGTATGAGAGACTAGCGAATGGAGAGAGTGTGCTCGGCAACTCAATGCGTCAGCTACCACATTTGCCTTACCCTCTTTGTACTATAGATTAATGTCGTAGTCGTTTAGAAACTCAACCCACCTTCTTTGCCTCATGTTCAACTCCTTCTGAGTGAACAAGTACTTTAAACTTTTGTGGTCAGAATAAATTGTCACACTTACCCCATATAAATAATGTCGTCATATCTTCAATGCGAAGACAATGGCCCCCAGTTCTAAATCGTGGGTAGGGTAGTTCTCTTCATGCTTCTTCAGCTGCCGGGAGGCGTAAGCTACGACCTTCCCGTGTTGCATCAACACACAACCCATACCTCTGCCTGATGCGTCGCAATAGACCTCAAAACCATCTGGACCGTCTAGTATAGTCCGGACTGGTGCAGATGTCAGAGCATCCTTGAGACTCTGGAAAGAACTCTCACAGTCGACTGTCCACTCGAATGGTGCATCCTTCTTCATCAAGAAAGTCATCGGCTTCGAGACACTGAAGAAGTCCTTCACAAACCTCCTATAATATCCTGCCAGACCGAGGAAGCTCCTGATATCGGTAATTGTCTTCGGCCTAGGCCAGGTGCGCACAGCATCAATCTTTGCCGGATCAACAGCGATCCCGGCCTCAGAAATCACATGACCAAGAAAGGATACTTGGTTCAGCCAAAACTCACACTTTGAAAATTTAGCATATAACTGATTCTTTCTTAACGTTTGTAACACATTTCTCAGGTGGCTTTCATGCTCACCTCTCGATTTCGAGTACACAAGAATATCGTCGATGAAGACTACCACTGACTTGTCCAACTGATCTTGGAACAAGCGGTTCATTAAGTCCATGAACTTTGCTGGTGCATTGGATAATCCAAACGGCATAACCGTAAACTCGTAATGTCCATACCTTGTTCTGGATGCTGTCTTCTCAATATCACTGTCACGGATGGCAATCTGATGGTATCCGGATCGTAGATCTATCTTGGAGAATACTGATGCTCCTCTCAACTGGTCAAATAAATCGTTGATGCGTGGTAAAGGGTAACGGTTCTTCACCGTAACTGCATTCAGCTCACGATAGTCAATACACAGGCAGAGACTACCGTCCTTCTTCTTCACGAAGAGGACCGGCGCTCCCCATGGTGAAACGCTAGGGCGGATAAATCCCTTGTCGAGTAGGTCTCTCAGCTGCTCCTTGAGCTCTGTCATCTCTGTTGGAGCCATACGATAGGGCGCCTTCGCAATTGGTCCGGTGCCCGGAACCAAATCAATTTCAAACTCAACTTCCCGTGCTGGTGGCATGCCCGGCAGTTCCTTAGGAAATACATCAGGAAACTCCGACACTACCGGCACATCTGGGCTAAACTCTGGGTCTCTTTCTATGTCCTGGACATAGCAGAGGTATACATCATTCCCTCGTCGTAGTTCACGATACATAGCCATGGCGGTGATGATCTGAGTCGAAGGCTCCCTGGGCCTCTGGCGGTAAGATATTTTAACCCCAGATGGACTCCGAAGAAGCAGACGATGCTCGGCACACAGGATTCTGCCCTTGTACCGCTCCAACTAGTTCATCCCGACAATCACATCAAAACCAAGCCCGTCGAACTCTATGAAGTCGATCGGAAACTCTTCATCTCTGATTCGTACAACAACATCTCGGTGGTAGCGGGTACACCTGATCCGCTCTTTCGACGGGAGAGTGACTAGGAAGTCTGGCATCTCATCACCGTCTAACCCCATCCTCTTCGCAAAGGATAGCGAAATAAATGTATGTGAGGCTCCGGAGTCGAACAAGATCGAGCGTCCACACCATTGACTGTGAAGGTACCGGGGAGGTTGTGCCGTCTTGCCGGCTTCCTGCCTCATTGCAGACACTCAGTATACCTCCCGTCCGAGGGCACACAGCCTTTCATTGGCAAACTAATAATATTGGGTAACAACACGGGTGATTACTTCACAACTCCACTTTATTCATTAACACACTCTTCTTACATTATACGTTGGTTTACACTGTTGACATAACTAACACATATAACATCTTTAACATACACTGGCTTAACACATACATATTACAAGGCTTTAAAACTGTCTGAAAGTCAATTCAAACGTCCAGGTTTCATGTGTGTGGCATTGATCACTGCCGACGGTGCAGTATTCAGTTTGATCTTCCTGATGCCATGATATATCATCCTTGACTGCCCACCCATGATTAGTACATCTCCTGATTTCAGCACTAACTTCTTTGCAGATCACACGCTCTGCTCGCCATATATAACACTGCGGTATCACCAATGGACCAAGACACCACGGGTACTCTCTTACTTAGAGACTCGGGTGACTCGTCCTTATCTTGGTGTAAACCTAATCGTCCACCTTTCTGGTAGAAGTTCACAATACACAAATCTGCTTTAACACTTGGAATTGAATCTGTTTCAACTTGCTGAGCAATCCCTACGGTGTGATTAAAAACCGCAAGGAACTCCTCAGGTATCTTCAGTACCGTTGCTCCATCTTCAGCTCGCACTTTTTGATATGTCTTGGTGTAAGGATTCCAGTCCTTACCCACGCACATCATCTTCAATTTCATTCTTGATCCGCTCGGGTATTCGGGTGTGTAGAAACCTCCAGATTTTGCTCCAAGTTCATTGCATCATCTGATGATGTGGATTTGTGCTTCCGGTGTCAGGTATCCATTTAAAAGTATCATACCTGGTTGGATGACCTGACATTGCTCCATTGGAATGTCGGTGATGCCGATGGTGGTCTCTTCAGGGTTTGGTGTGGGTGGGATTGGATAACATATATTGAAGGTTCCTTTAAGTTTAGAATTATCTAATTAGGTGACTTTCACACTATACTTTACTTCTTACTCACATGGTAGTACATTTGGACTTACTAACACACACATGCATGAAATGCGGTATGCAATCACTTATTTCACTCAACAATTTAGGCGGTACCTGGTCTAGAAGAGGGTTCTGGCGCCTCAGACCAGTCCACCACATTCAGGGCGGCCTTGCTAGGTCCCGACCCTTTCCCTTTTGGGAATCAGTGTGCCTCTGATCTGTGGGTGGCTGGTTAGCCGTCTTCGGGCCATCAGTGGTCGCTGTGGCCTTACCCTTCCACTGCCCCTTGGGCTTGTTGACTCTGCTGTTGGGGTTCCGGTAACACTCGTCGTCATGGTGACCCCACTTCTCGCAGTAACGACACTGCACGTCATTTCCTTTGCAGTCCTTGCCGGGGTGGTCTCCGTTACACCACTTACAGTAGTAGTGGCGCTCCGGTCCAGAACCCGTGCTAGCTGCTATCACAGTACACAATCAATACTTACTTCACAACTTAACAACATACACTTCAACTTGTCACACATGATTAAATAATTACCCTTAGGCGGGTAAGAGCGTAGGGGTTTTGCCGCGTAAGCATATGTGAGCTTCAATGGCTCCTCAGCTGTGGTGGCCTGGGCTTGGCCCTTGTCACCCTGGTGCTGACTCTTCTGGGGCTGGGATAAGGCTTCTTCTTCTTCTTTCCTCCCCCGTACCCCTGCGAACTCTGGCCCTCGCTCGTGGCCTTGCGCTTGTGCGCATTCTCCTCGTCCCTCAGACGGACGGTAATCTCGACCTTAGCAGTAGCATGATAGCACTCCTGAGTTTAGGATGTCAGTCATGCCCCGCAAAACATACTCACAAACTCACATTAATATTCACTTATGGATTACACTTAGTCACATCTCACTGTACTCTAATTACCTGCAAGGTAGTATACTCAGCTGGCCCCATCCCATAGAGAAGACGGTGGCTGAGACCGTTGTAGAAACGGTTTACCAGCACCCGGTTCGAGTATCCCAGGTCCGGTAATAGGTGGATAAGACTGGTGAATGCAGTGTAGTACTCATCAACCGACATCTTGTCCCCCTGCCTCAGACTATCCAGCTCCAGGCGCTTAGCCTCTTGAACATGCACAGGGTAATACTTGGCTCGCAGCAGAGCCGTGTACTCCCTCCAACCAAACTGAGGATCCGCCATCCGGTCCTCTCTCACAAGCTTCCACCAACTTTGTGCCGAGCCCTTCAGGTAGTAAGCGGCAAGAAGGACCTTGGCCCCAGCAGACACATCCAAGGTCTCGTAGGCGGTCTCCAACTCGGAGATGTACGCCTCCAGCTTACGTGGGTCGGTCTCCCCATGAAACGACGGGGGTCTCAAGTCTGCCAATGCCTTGACCCAGTTGGTCTCTCGTGGCGGTGGCGGTGGTGGTTGAACATCGGGCTGTTGCCCCTGCTGAATTACAGCTACAAGTTGTGGGACCATTTGGGCTACGGCGGCCGCTACAGCATCGGCCATGGATTGTGCCATAGGGTTCTCTCCCTGGTTCCCAGTGTCTCCAATGCCGCCCCCGCGGCCTCGACCTCGTGGTCTACCTGACATCTAAATTCACACGAACATTATTAGCATTGTGCTTAAACACTTATTGGTTCCAACGGTTGTAACGATTTCCCGACAACAAGGTATCTCCACACTTGGTTAGTGGTTAACCTTTCCATAACTGCTCACTTAGGTAACTGTAGTTAGGTTTCCTAACTCGGTATTTTCCTAAGCTCGGTATTCTAGTCATCAGAGCGATACTTCGCTCTGATACCACTTTTTGTAACACCCCTACAACGAACTTCACAACTAAATGAAATCGCAGCGGAAATAAACAACTAGACATTAACTAAACGCTTCGGTGCTACAACGCCGTCAACCACCCACGTGGTTAACAAGGCAGAATAAATACAAGTGTACCGGTCTGATGATCAGACTCCCGAGCACAGAACTAAAACCATAAATACATCATATACAATACCGAGTATTTAATTACATTCTTTCACTGTAAACTGCCGATATACCGCCACAGTAGTATCAACGGAATCAAAATATAATGCCACGGGAGCACAGGCGCATCCGGGGCTCAACATCCAAAATAACCAAAAGTACATCTGCAGCCTAGAATCTACAGCCACTCTGCTTCCTCGATCCTCATCCTGCAGTAAAAATATGGAGCCCCCGAGGGGGTCAGCAACCCTTGGCTGGTATGGTTAACGCGCAGCCCATCGGCTACCGGAATACGCGCAACTAATTGTCTTGATGACATGGCATTCATTTTAACTTATAACACATACATATGGCATAGCAACATTATTGCATAGCACAACTTCACATACACAGTGGATTTACTTCCCACAATAACAAACCAAGAAGGATAAACAACACAAGAAGCCTAGAGAATGGTTCACTCACATGTTAACCTCGTTACACACACTCATTACCGTTCTGTTATTCGAATGAGTAACTTAAGTCACAGATGGTTCGGATATTGTGACCCGAACACACCACACAAACACGTGTTCCCACTAAACCGATCATAAGTCAGAATAGGTAAGCTTTGGAGGAAGCTAGCGGGAGATCGAACGCCAAATTAAGGAGAACAATCTTAACAACATAAGAGTCTTTTCTGATTCAGATATCTACTCTTAAACTTACATGCATGACCGGACAACCGGATTCCTCACTTCCTAGTTAACACTTGTTAGAAGTTCAACAGTGGAACTTGACAAACAATTTCACAAGCAAGTGGTAAGTCATGTTAGACACACACAAGGGAAATGAGTCACGTCATAACATCACAATACTATGAACAACTGTAAACTCATTACATGATCAAGTCTTATAACGTCATAAACATACAGAAAAACATACAACACACAAGCCGGTGTAAACCGGTAGGCAACAGATTGCAAGAAAACCATACCTTGGTCCTTGCTTCGACTGGTTTCCACCTTCGAAGAATCCTATACACATTTAGTAACATCGGTTAATTAATGTACTAACCCAATGTTAACTTTTACTTCACTTAACTAGTTATTTTGTATTCACACTTGTTATAACTTCTCACCTTTTAAATTGTCTTTATTACACTCCTAACATGCCTTATATAACTTTATAACATCATTACTAACTAATCCCCATCATTAGACATCATTATCTAACCTTAAACTAACTTTTAAAGTGGTCCGGGCTTGGTCCCCAACTAAGGTCCTGGACCTACACTTAACAAAACCCTCGGCCTGTTTTAATGGGGTTGTCCGGGACTTCATACAGGTCCTAAGCCCCGGACCAACATAGGCAATTTCTCTCGGGGGTAAATCAGGGGGTGGTCCGGTACTTCTTACATAACCTAAGTACCGGACCAAGGCTGTGTAAAAATCCTCGGCCCTTTTAAATGCATGGTCCGGGACATTATCCAAGACCTAAGTCCCGGACCACTACTACAGATTTACATTTTGAACATTTTCTAAGTCTTGTTGCAATGGTTCTCCTTACTCATTAAATGTATAAACCTCCCAAATGATCTTAGGTATATTCTAATGCCAAAATATCATCTTAAACACACCTAGTTCCTTGTCTAACTTGTTACTAGATTTTCTCTTAAATTCACCAACACTTGTAACATTTCTTACAAGGTTTCTAAATGGTGTTTCTCACCTATGATAATCACTATACCAAAATGCTTCCTCCTCTCCACAACATCATCTCCCAAGCATCTTTTCTTCCTAACCAAACTCCTTGAACATCTTTACAAGTTTATAGCTCCTCCATGCAACAAACCACTTCTTCCTTAGTCACCAACATTACACAAGTCCTAAACACACACTCACCATGGTCTTGAAGTATCCAAAAACACTCATTTGCACTCTAAATCCTCTAAAACATTGCCTTAGTCCTTTTTACATCTTAGAATACCTTAATGCATGCTTCTTTCACTAGTAGAACACTTAACCATTCTAAACACTTCCTAACTTACCAAAACTCATTTTAAACACCTAAAGCTTCTTATACATTATCTAAATTTTGACATGGGTTCTCCTAGAACATTACTAAACCAAAACACATTGTTTTCACCATTAAACAATCAAGAACACTAAAATCCATCAAACACATTCTTATACACAAAACTTCACTCATTTAGCACTACATCACAATATAGTGCATAATTTAAATTCCTTGGCACTTAGGCCCTTAAATAACATGGCTCTTAGGCCCTTAAGATGCATAAATCATAAACACTGAATTTCCCACATTATATTGGCCTTTGACCTGCAAATACACCCAACAATACATATGCCTTTTACTAAGCCCTTGAGAACATTTTACTAAGTCATTCACCATTGGCTCCTTAGATCATTTTAATAAGCAATATAAGCTCATTTCTCCTAAGACTTTAAACCACATTAGGTTAGCACATTTACCTCTTTTCCTCACAACTTCTTTCTTGTTTCCTTGATTAAAATCGGTAATGATGTTTGGTTTGCTTGTCAACTTCTAAACAATATACAAACAATATAATGAGTATTCAAGCTTTAAGCTTCATCTCATTGTAAACCCTAGATTATACATTGTTTCAAAAAAACATTAAGATAGTTGTTTACCTTAGAACTTGAAGAGAGTTTGAATATATATCAAGATAGGACTCCACCTAGTCCATGAAAGGTTGAAATGAAGCTAGAACAAGGCAAGGTAAGGGCACCATTAGTGGTGATTTTCGGACAACATAATAACATGAAGGAAGTGTTATTTTTTTTGAGTTTCCTTACCTAGAAGTAAAGGAGAACAATAATATGTGAAAAGGTGAGCTCAAGCTTCTCCCATGGAGATTCTTCTTGGCACCAAAATGGAGCTCTTGAGATTTTGAAAGGATAGAATTGAAGAGCTTGATGAGAGGAAGAGAATGGTGGTCTTAGAATTTGATTTGGCAAAATGAACTAGGAGATACAAGTGGTCAAAGATGGAAAATGATGGTGGTGTTGGTGTTGCTGTAGCAAACCGTGAATGAGAGCAAGAAGAAGAGAAGAGAGGTTGAAGACATGTGAAATGGGAGAAATGAGAGAATGAAGATTGGTTTTGCTTTTTAGAAGATATTTATACCTTAAAGTAAATAGTAACCATTAGTCATCATTTGTTACTTAATAAACTAACATGAGTGGTGACTCATTACCATAAAAACCGGCCCCCTTAATGTTACTAAGGGTATTTTAGTCTTTGTTGTCCAATTTAATTACTTATACAAACATATGTTACAAACTAGCTTATTTTAGTTACTATTCACTAAAACAAGGCACATAGATGTGAAATTTTTGATTTCCCATTGATATAGACTTCCAAATGTGATACTATATAGTACACATGTTAATTAAAGTTTAATGATGGACATTTAGCCATTCAAAACTCATTTACAAGACAATTTTTCAAAAATGTGCTTTAAGACTCCTTAAAGCACATTTTGTGTTTTAACTTGTTTTCAAGCTTGGTTTTCTTTGGTAATTGGTTTGATATGTTCATTAGTATATAAATAAGGTCTTGGTAAGCTCGTTAGGTCTTACCCAAGCTTATCCCAAGCTTAGAACACATTTTAGCCCTAATTGACTTTAAGGCATTTATTTGTGTTTCCTATGGTTTAAATAGTTTACTAATGTTTCTAAGACTCTTTTTAGTCTTAATATACCATATTTAAATGTTTAAACAACATACCAAGGTTTGGGGTATTTCAATGGGGGAGTGAAGTTATAGTACACACTGATCACTCCGCTCTAAAGTACCTGTTCACCAAAGCAGACACTAAGCCGAGATTGTTACGTTGGATTCTTCTGCTGCGAGAATTTGACGTTCTAGTGGTAGATAAGAAAGGATGCCATAATGGAGTTGCTTATCACTTGTCCCGCATTACGAGACCTTATGATGGAGTTCCTATTCAAGAATATTTTCCAGACGAGACAGTGTTCAGCATCCAGCAAATAGAAGACATGGTTGAGAAGAGAACTTTTTCCAATTGGGTTGAGTTATTTTCTGCACTGATAGTAAGCAAGGAGGAACCATGGTATGCTGACATCGCCAACTACTTAGCCTCTGGAGTAGTTCCTCATGGACTCTCTTTTCAGCAAAAGAAGAGATTCCTCTCTTAGATCAAGCACTTCTTCTAGGATGACCCTTACCTTTTCAAAGTATGTGCTGATGGGGTCATCCGGAGGTGTATCCCTGAAAATGAGGCTACTTCAGTTCTCTACATGTGTCACTCTAAAGAGGCTGGAGGACATCATGGTTCCACACGGACGCCGCGAAAGTTCTAGAGTCCGGTTTGTTTTGGCCTACACTACATAAAGACGCTCACAAATTTGTCTCACAGTGTGACAGTTGCCAAAGGATGGGAAACATCTCCAGACGGCACGAAATGCCCTTGAACAACATCCTGGGAAGTAGAGTTGATCGATGTTTGGGGTATCGATTTCATGGGTCCATTCCCTCCATCCCAAGGCCATCAGTACATACTAGTCGCTGTGGATTATGTTTCAAAATGGGTAGAAGCGATCTCATGTTCTTCTGCAGATGCCAAAACAGTCCTGAAGTTTTTAAAGAAAAATATTTTCACCAGATTCGGGGTGCCCCGGGCGATCATTTCTGATGGTGGTTCCCATTTTTGCAATCGCCAATTTGATGCCCTACTACATAAATATGGAGTTCATCACAAAGTAGCACTTCCCTATCATCCACAAAGCAATGGACAAGCCGAGGTCTCCAACCGAGAGTTAAAATGGATTTTACAGAAAACAGTCGGTTCATCTCGGTGAGATTGGTCACAAAAGCTCGACGATGCTTTGTGGGCCTATAGGACTGCCTTCAAAACTCCTATTCGGACCACTCCTTTCCGTCTGGTGTTTGGAAAAGCATGTCATCTAACAGTAGAACTCGAACACAAAGCTTATTGGGCATTAAAGTCTCTTAATTTTGATATGAAGGCTGCTGGCATCAAAAGAAACTTCCAGCTCTCTGAACTCGAGGAGTTACGCCACAGCGCGTACGAGAATGCCAGCCTGTACAAAGAGAGAAAAGAAGTGGCATGATCAAGTCATTCTTCCGCGCCACTTTCAAATTGGTGATCAAGTCCTCTTTATAACTCCCCCTACGACTCTTCCCGGGAAGTTAAAATCACATTGGTTTGGACCTTTCACCATCACTGCCATGAACGCATCAGGTGCCTTCAAAGTTGAAAATGAAAAAGGTGAGCACTTTAAAGTCAATGGTTCTCGCTTGAAGAAGTATTTATGCAGTAAGCCTGCCTCAGCCCAGGCCGTCTACCTCGATGACTTCATTATGCCTTCTTCCTCAACAACACACATGAAACCCTCGGCTAAAGGCCAAGTGTATGGCCCTTCATAATCAAGCCCACATCATAACAAGGGAATAATTCTTACATACTTCCCTCCAATTGCTCTTATTTTCTTTTTCTTGTCATTTTAATTTTATTTTTCAAGTCTTATAACGTCATAAACACACAGAAAAACATACAACACACAAGCCGGTGTAAACCGGTAGGCAACAGATTGCAAGAAAACCATACCTTGGTCCTTGCTTCGACTGGTTTCCACCTTCGAAGAATCCTATACACATTTAGTAACATCGGTTAATTAATGTACTAACCCAATGTTAACTTTTACTTCACTTAACTAGTTATTTTGTATTCACACTTGTTATAACTTCTCACCTTTTAAATTGTCTTTATTACACTCCTAACATGCCTTATATAACTTTATAACATCATTACTAACTAATCCCCATCATTAGACATCATTATCTAACCTTAAACTAACTTTTAAAGTGGTCCGGGACTTGGTCCCCAACTAAGGTCCTGGACCTACACTTAACAAAACCCTCGGCCTGTTTTAATGGGGTGGTCCGGGACTTCATACAGGTCCTAAGCCCCGGACCAACATAGGCAATTTCTCTCGGGGGTAAATCAGGGGGTGGTCCGGTACTTCTTACATAACCTAAGTACCGGACCAAGGCTGTGTAAAAATCCTCGGCCCTTTTAAATGCATGGTCCGGGACATTATCCAAGACCTAAGTCCCGGACCACTACTACAGATTTACATTTTGAACATTTTCTAAGTCTTGTTGCAATGGTTCTCCTTACTCATTAAATGTATAAACCTCCCAAATGATCTTAGGTATATTCTAATGCCAAAATATCATCTTAAACACACCTAGTTCCTTGTCTAACTTGTTACTAGATTTTCTCTTAAAATTCACCAACACTTGTAACATTTCTTACAAGGTTTCTAAATGGTGTTTCTCACCTATGATAATCACTATACCAAAATGCTTCCTCCTCTCCACAACATCATCTCCCAAGCATCTTTTCTTCCTAACCAAACTCCTTGAACATCTTTACAAGTTTATAGCTCCTCCATGCAACAAACCACTTCTTCCTTAGTCACCAACATTACACAAGTCCTAAACACAATCTCACCATGGTCTTGAAGTATCCAAAAACACTCATTTGCACTCTAAATCCTCTAAAACATTGCCTTAGTCCTTTTTACATCTTAGAATACCTTAATGCATGCTTCTTTCACTAGTAGAACACTTAACCATTCTAAACACTTCCTAACTTACCAAAACTCATTTTAAACACCTAAAGCTTCTTATACATTATCTAAATTTTGACATGGGTTCTCCTAGAACATTACTAAACCAAAACACATTGTTTTCACCATTAACAATCAAGAACACTAAAATCCATCAAACACATTCTTATACACAAAACTTCACTCATTTAGCACTACATCACAATATAGTGCATAATTTAAATTCCTTGGCACTTAGGCCCTTAAATAACATGGCTCTTAGGCCCTTAAGATGCATAAATCATAAACACTGAATTTCCCACATTATATTGGCCTTTGACCTGCAAATACACCCAACAATACATATGCCTTTTACTAAGCCCTTGAGAACATTTTACTAAGTCATTCACCATTGGCTCCTTAGATCATTTTAATAAGCAATATAAGCTCATTTCTCCTAAGACTTTAAACCACATTAGGTTAGCACATTTACCTCTTTTTCCTCAACTTCTTTCTTGTTTCCTTGATTAAAATCGGTAATGATGTTTGGTTTGCTTGTCAACTTCTAAACAATATACAAACAATATAATGAGTATTCAAGCTTTAAGCTTCATCTCATTGTAAACCCTAGATTATACATTGTTTCAAAAAAACATTAAGATAGTTGTTTACCTTAGAACTTGAAGAGAGTTTGAATATATATCAAGATATGACTCCACCTAGTCCATGAAAGGTTGAAATGAAGCTAGAACAAGGCAAGGTAAGGGCACCATTAGTGGTGATTTTCGGACAACATAATAACATGAAGGAAGTGTTATTTTCTTTGAGTTTCCTTACCTAGAAGTAAAGGAGAACAATAATATGTGAAAAGGTGAGCTCAAGCTTCTCCCATGGAGATTCTTCTTGGCACCAAAATGGAGCTCTTGAGATTTTGAAAGGATAGAATTGAAGAGCTTGATGAGAGGAAGAGAATGGTGGTCTTAGAATTTGATTTGGCAAAATGAACTAGGAGATACAAGTGGTCAAAGATGGAAAATGATGGTGGTGTTGGTGTTGCTGTAGCAAACCGTGAATGAGAGCAAGAAGAAGTTAGAAGAGAGGTTGAAGACATGTGAAATGGGAGAATGAGAGAATGAAGATTGGTTTTGCTTTTTAGAAGATATTTATACCTTAAAGTAAATAGTAACCATTAGTCATCATTTGTTACTTAATAAACTAACATGAGTGGTGACTCATTACCATAAAAACCGGCCCCCTTAATGTTACTAAGGGTATTTTAGTCTTTGTTGTCCAATTTAATTACTTATACAAACATATGTTACAAACTAGCTTATTTTAGTTACTATTCACTAAAACAAGGCACATAGATGTGAAATTTTTGATTTCCCATTGATATAGACTTCCAAATGTGATACTATATAGTACACATGTTAATTAAAGTGTAATGATGGACATTTAGCCATTCAAAACTCATTTACAAGACAATTTTTCAAAAATGTGCTTTAAGACTCCTTAAAGCACATTTTGTTTTAACTTGTTTTCAAGCTTGGTTTTCTTTGGTAATTGGTTTGATATGTTCATTAGTATATAAATAAGGTCTTGGTAAGCTCGTTAGGTCTTACCCAAGCTTATCCCAAGCTTAGAACACATTTTAGCCCTAATTGACTTTAAGGCATTTATTTGTGTTTCCTATGGTTTAAATAGTTTACTAATGTTTCTAAGACTCTTTTTAGTCTTAATATACCATATTTAAATGTTTAAACAACATACCAAGGTTTGGGGTATTTCAATGGGGGAGTGAAGTTATAGTACACACTGATCACTCCGCTCTAAAGTACCTGTTCACCAAAGCAGACACTAAGCCGAGATTGTTACGTTGGATTCTTCTGCTGCGAGAATTTGACGTTCTAGTGGTAGATAAGAAAGGATGCCATAATGGAGTTGCTTATCACTTGTCCCGCATTACGAGACCTTATGATGGAGTTCCTATTCAAGAATATTTTCCAGACGAGACAGTGTTCAGCATCCAGCAAATAGAAGACATGGTTGAGAAGAGAACTTTTTCCAATTGGGTTGAGTTATTTTCTGCACTGATAGTAAGCAAGGAGGAACCATGGTATGCTGACATCGCCAACTACTTAGCCTCTGGAGTAGTTCCTCATGGACTATCTTTTCAGCAAAAGAAGAGATTCCTCTCTCAGATCAAGCACTTCTTCTGGGATGACCCTTACCTTTTCAAAGTATGTGCTGATGGGGTCATCCGGAGGTGTATCCCTGAAAATGAGGCTACTTCAGTTCTCTACATGTGTCACTCTAAAGAGGCTGGAGGACATCATGGTTTCACATGGACGGCCGCGAAAGTTCTAGAGTCCGGTTTGTTTTGGCCTACACTACATAAAGACGCTCACAAATTTGTCTCACAGTGTGACAGTTGCCAAAGGATGGGAAACATCTCCAGACGGCATGAAATGCCCTTGAACAACATCCTGGGAAGTAGAGTTGATCGATGTTTGGGGTATCGATTTCATGGGTTCATTCCCTCCATCCCAAGGCCATCAGTACATACTAGTCGCTGTGGATTATGTTTCAAAATGGGTAGAAGCGATCTCATGTTCTTCTGCAGATGCCAAAACAGTCCTGAAGTTTTTAAAGAAAAATATTTTCACCAGATTCGGGGTGCCCCGGGCGATCATTTCTGATGGTGGTTCCCATTTTTGCAATCGCCAATTTGATGCCCTACTACATAAATATGGAGTTCATCACAAAGTAGCACTTCCCTATCATCCACAAAGCAATGGACAAGCCGAGGTCTCCAACCGAGAGTTAAAATGGATTTTACAGAAAACAGTCGGTTCATCTCGGTGAGATTGGTCACAAAAGCTCGACGATGCTTTGTGGGCCTATAGGACTGCCTTCAAAACTCCTATTCGGACCACTCCTTTCCGTCTGGTGTTTGGAAAAGCATGTCATCTAACAGTAGAACTCGAACACAAAGCTTATTGGGCATTAAAGTCTCTTAATTTTGATATGAAGGCTGCTGGCATCAAAAGAACTTCCAGCTCTCTGAACTCGAGGAGTTACGCCACAGCGCGTACGAGAATGCCAGCCTGTACAAAGAGAGAACCAAGAAGTGGCATGATCAAGTCATTCTTCCGCGCCACTTTCAAATTGGTGATCAAGTCCTCCTTTATAACTCCCGCCTACGACTCTTCCCCGGGAAGTTAAAATCACATTGGTTTGGACCTTTCACCATCACTGCCATGAACGCATCAGGTGCCTTCAAAGTTGAAAATGAAAAAGGTGAGCGCTTTAAAGTCAATGGTTCTCGCTTGAAGAAGTATTTATGCAGTAAGCCTGCCTCAGCCCAGGCCGTCTACCTCGATGACTTCATTATGCCTTCTTCCTCAACAACACACATGAAACCCTCGGCTAAAGGCCAAGTGTATGGCCCTTCATAATCAAGCCCACATCATAACAAGGGAATAATTCTTACATACTTCCCTCTAATTGCTCTTATTTTCTTTTTCTTGTCATTTTAATTTTATTTTTCAAGTCTTATAACGTCATAAACACACAGAAAAACATACAACACACAAGCCGGTGTAAACCGGTAGGCAACAGATTGCAAGAAAACCATACCTTGGTCCTTGCTTCGACTGGTTTCCACCTTCGAAGAATCCTATACACATTTAGTAACATCGGTTAATTAATGTACTAACCCAATGTTAACTTTTACTTCACTTAACTAGTTATTTTGTATTCACACTTGTTATAACTTCTCACCTTTTAAATTGTCTTTATTACACTCCTAACATGCCTTATATAACTTTATAACATCATTACTAACTAATCCCCATCATTAGACATCATTATCTAACCTTAAACTAACTTTTAAAGTGGTCCGGGACTTGGTCCCCAACTAAGGTCCTGGACCTACACTTAACAAAACCCTCGGCCTGTTTTAATGGGGTGGTCCGGGACTTCATACAGGTCCTAAGCCCCGGACCAACATAGGCAATTTCTCTCGGGGGTAAATCAGGGGGTGGTCCGGTACTTCTTACATAACCTAAGTACCGGACCAAGGCTGTGTAAAAATCCTCGGCCCTTTTAAATGCATGGTCCGGGACATTATCCAAGACCTAAGTCCCGGACCACTACTACAGATTTACATTTTGAACATTTTCTAAGTCTTGTTGCAATGGTTCTCCTTACTCATTAAATGTATAAACCTCCCAAATGATCTTAGGTATATTCTAATGCCAAAATATCATCTTAAACACACCTAGTTCCTTGTCTAACTTGTTACTAGATTTTCTCTTAAAATTCACCAACACTTGTAACATTTCTTACAAGGTTTCTAAATGGTGTTTCTCACCTATGATAATCACTATACCAAAATGCTTCCTCCTCTCCACAACATCATCTCCCAAGCATCTTTTCTTCCTAACCAAACTCCTTGAACATCTTTACAAGTTTATAGCTCCTCCATGCAACAAACCACTTCTTCCTTAGTCACCAACATTACACAAGTCCTAAACACAATCTCACCATGGTCTTGAAGTATCCAAAAACACTCATTTGCACTCTAAATCCTCTAAAACATTGCCTTAGTCCTTTTTACATCTTAGAATACCTTAATGCATGCTTCTTTCACTAGTAGAACACTTAACCATTCTAAACACTTCCTAACTTACCAAAACTCATTTTAAACACCTAAAGCTTCTTATACATTATCTAAATTTTGACATGGGTTCTCCTAGAACATTACTAAACCAAAACACATTGTTTTCACCATTAAACAATCAAGAACACTAAAATCCATCAAACACATTCTTATACACAAAACTTCACTCATTTAGCACTACATCACAATATAGTGCATAATTTAAATTCCTTGGCACTTAGGCCCTTAAATAACATGGCTTAGGCCCTTAAGATGCATAAATCATAAACACTGAATTTCCCACATTATATTGGCCTTTGACCTGCAAATACACCCAACAATACATATGCCTTTTACTAAGCCCTTGAGAACATTTTACTAAGTCATTCACCATTGGCTCCTTAGATCATTTTAATAAGCAATATAAGCTCATTTCTCCTAAGACTTTAAACCACATTAGGTTAGCACATTTACCTCTTTTCCTCACAACTTCTTTCTTGTTTCCTTGATTAAAATCGGTAATGATGTTTGGTTTGCTTGTCAACTTCTAAACAATATACAAACAATATAATGAGTATTCAAGCTTTAAGCTTCATCTCATTGTAAACCCTAGATTATACATTGTTTCAAAAAAACATTAAGATAGTTGTTTACCTTAGAACTTGAAGAGAGTTTGAATATATATCAAGATAGACTCCACCTAGTCCATGAAAGGTTGAAATGAAGCTAGAACAAGGCAAGGTAAGGGCACCATTAGTGGTGATTTTCGGACAACATAAAACATGAAGGAAGTGTTATTTTCTTTGAGTTTCCTTACCTAGAAGTAAAGGAGAACAATAATATGTGAAAAGGTGAGCTCAAGCTTCTCCCATGGAGATTCTTCTTGGCACCAAAATGGAGCTCTTGAGATTTTGAAAGGATAGAATTGAAGAGCTTGATGAGAGGAAGAGAATGGTGGTCTTAGAATTTGATTTGGCAAAATGAACTAGGAGATACAAGTGGTCAAAGATGGAAAATGATGGTGGTGTTGGTGTTGCTGTAGCAAACCGTGAATGAGAGCAAGAAGAAGTTAGAAGAGAGGTTGAAGACATGTGAAATGGGAGAAATGAGAGAATGAAGATTGGTTTTGCTTTTTAGAAGATATTTATACCTTAAAGTAAATAGTAACCATTAGTCATCATTTGTTACTTAATAAACTAACATGAGTGGTGACTCATTACCATAAAAACCGGCCCCCTTAATGTTACTAAGGGTATTTTAGTCTTTGTTGTCCAATTTAATTACTTATACAAACATATGTTACAAACTAGCTTATTTTAGTTACTATTCACTAAAACAAGGCACATAGATGTGAAATTTTTGATTTCCCATTGATATAGACTTCCAAATGTGATACTATATAGTACACATGTTAATTAAAGTGTAATGATGGACATTTAGCCATTCAAAACTCATTTACAAGACAATTTTTCAAAAATGTGCTTTAAGACTCCTTAAAGCACATTTTATGTTTTAACTTGTTTTCAAGCTTGGTTTTCTTTGGTAATTGGTTTGATATGTTCATTAGTAATAAATAAGGTCTTGGTAAGCTCGTTAGGTCTTACCCAAGCTTATCCCAAGCTTAGAACACATTTTAGCCCTAATTGACTTTAAGGCATTTATTTGTGTTTCCTATGGTTTAAATAGTTTACTAATGTTTCTAAGACTCTTTTTAGTCTTAATATACCATATTTAAATGTTTAAACAACATACCAAGGTTTGGGGTATTTCAATGGGGGAGTGAAGTTATAGTACACACTGATCACTCCGCTCTAAAGTACCTGTTCACCAAAGCAGACACTAAGCCGAGATTGTTACGTTGGATTCTTCTGCTGCGAGAATTTGACGTTCTAGTGGTAGATAAGAAAGGATGCCATAATGGAGTTGCTTATCACTTGTCCCGCATTACGAGACCTTATGATGGAGTTCCTATTCAAGAATATTTTCCAGACGAGACAGTGTTCAGCATCCAGCAAATAGAAGACATGGTTGAGAAGAGAACTTTTTCCAATTGGGTTGAGTTATTTTCTGCACTGATAGTAAGCAAGGAGGAACCATGGTATGCTGACATCGCCAACTACTTAGCCTCTGGAGTAGTTTCATGGACTATCTTTTCAGCAAAAGAAGAGATTCCTCTCTCAGATCAAGCACTTCTTCTGGGATGACCCTTACCTTTTCAAAGTATGTGCTGATGGGGTCATCCGGAGGTGTATCCCTGAAAATGAGGCTACTTCAGTTCTCTACATGTGTCACTCTAAAGAGGCTGGAGGACATCATGGTTTCACATGGACGGCCGCGAAAGTTCTAGAGTCCGGTTTGTTTTGGCCTACACTACATAAAGACGCTCACAAATTTGTCTCACAGTGTGACAGTTGCCAAAGATGGGAAACATCTCCAGACGGCACGAAATGCCCTTGAACAACATCCTGGGAAGTAGAGTTGATCGATGTTTGGGGTATCGATTTCATGGGTTCATTCCCTCCATCCCAAGGCCATCAGTACATACTAGTCGCTGTGGATTATGTTTCAAAATGGGTAGAAGCGATCTCATGTTCTTCTGCAGATGCCAAAACAGTCCTCAAGTTTTTAAAGAAAAATATTTTCACCAGATTCGGGGTGCCCCGGGCGATCATTTCTGATGGTGGTTCCCATTTTTGCAATCGCCAATTTGATGCCCTACTACATAAATATGGAGTTCATCACAAAGTAGCACTTCCCTATCATCCACAAAGCAATGGACAAGCCGAGGTCTCCAACCGAGAGTTAAAATGGATTTTACAGAAAACAGTCGGTTCATCTCGGTGAGATTGGTCACAAAAGCTCGACGATGCTTTGTGGGCCTATAGGACTGCCTTCAAAACTCCTATTCGGACCACTCCTTTCCGTCTGGTGTTTGGAAAAGCATGTCATCTAACAGTAGAACTCGAACACAAAGCTTATTGGGCATTAAAGTCTCTTAATTTTGATATGAAGGCTGCTGGCATCAAAAGAAACTTCCAGCTCTCTGAACTCGAGGAGTTACGCCACAGCGCGTACGAGAATGCCAGCCTGTACAAAGAGAGAACCAAGAAGTGGCATGATCAAGTCATTCTTCCGCGCCACTTTCAAATTGGTGATCAAGTCCTCCTTTATAACTCCCGCCTACGACTCTTCCCCGGGAAGTTAAAATCACATTGGTTTGGACCTTTCACCATCACTGCCATGAACGCATCAGGTGCCTTCGAAGTTGAAAATGAAAAAGGTGAGCGCTTTAAAGTCAATGGTTCTCGCTTGAAGAAGTATTTATGCAGTAAGCCTGCCTCAGCCTAGGCCGTCTATGTAACACCCCATCCAACAACAAACACATAATAACAATCTGCAGCGGAAACTCAACTCATCACATTACTTATTCCAATGGTGTTACACGCCGTTAACCACCCACGTGGCTAACAAGGCTAATACATGTACATTTGTATCGGTCTGATGGACTAGATTCCCGAGCAACTACACAATACAATCCATTCCATTGCAACATTTATTATATACATACACTCCCCTGTACCGAGTATTTACAAACTACTGCCGATAACAACTTCGGTCTTACTACGCCTATCATACTCACGCCATTTAAATGGCTACCCATGTATAAACATCTGCCCCGTCCTACTCTCGAGCGGTTTCCAGCTCCTTGTACCTGAAATAGAAAAGGAGAGAAAGGGTGGCCCCCAAGGGGCTCAGCACCTTTGCTGGTATGGTAATCCCGCAGCCCACATCTACCGGCCACGCACAACTAATTGTCGTCTTAGCATGCAGTTGATTATATTTAAATCATGCATACAAACCATAGACATGCAACACATAACATTTC
Source organism: Limonium bicolor (assembly GCA_023374045.1). Lineage (NCBI taxonomy): Eukaryota > Viridiplantae > Streptophyta > Magnoliopsida > Caryophyllales > Plumbaginaceae > Limonium > Limonium bicolor. Next base: position 225,710,586 of record CM041779.1, read on the forward strand.
GCCCCAATGGGCTCAACCTATAACCAACACATCCACACTTAACCAACCATCCAATGATTCCTTAAACCCTAGAGTGGCTCTCCTCTAGAACGGAGCTACTTCCTTAACGAACGACGTGTACCCATTAATCGGGTTATCCTTAAACGCCTCTTGTCACAACTGGGATTCATTTCCATGATCCACACACTCCATATCCTACAACATATCCATTCCTCATATAACAAACATAACAAACCTTTCCTGTTTCGATAGACACATGATAACTCACCATCATTTTAAACATCCAATATATATATATATATATATATTATATATATATATATATATATATATAATATATATACCATATCATAGCAAGGGAATTTGCTAGCACCATAACATTACATAACCCATAAAATCGGTTCTCACAAGGAACCTTCCACCATAGTTAGTATACCATGTGAGCCTAGGATTTTTGCCAATCCCATGTTTGCTCGTTCCATCCTCGTTACCGTCCGGTTATATAGAACGGTTAACTTATACCCAAGGTGTGTCGGATATAGTAATCCCAGCACACCGAAATAACATACGTATGCCCTTGTGGCCCGACGTGAGTCAGTAACTAGCTTTGGATAAGCTAAGGAAGGTAGAAACCAAAATTGGAATACCACCTATACATACACCAGAGAGCCGAACTGGATATGATATCGACTCCCGTCCATCACACGCGTGGCCGGAACAACCGGACTCCTCACCCCCCATTAGTACACATACCCTTAATAATAAGTAGTTAGGGATCCATTATGGAGCCTACCACATCCACACACCATACGGTATCATAACCGAGTTAAGCACACAAGGGAGGTTCACACACTTGCATACAACAACAATGTCCAACTAACTCACACATAGCCGTGGTTAGCACGTTCCCAAGGTTTGGGCCGCCAACTCCGAATACCGATCACTCATGTGTTCCTAGATTTGGTTAGCTAAGGTTTAACACATATTTGAGGTTAAATGGTATCGGAGGCCAAATTCGCCACATAAATGAATTACTATAAACTCATTACATGTTTTAATCTTACAAGGTGGCAAACACTCAATAAAACATATTGGCATACAAGCCGGTGTAATCCGGTAGGACACAGGTTGCAAGAAAACCATACCTGTCACCGGAGTCCACTTTACCACGTCCACTTATGTTCCTCGAGCAATTCTCGAACAACTGTTAACATCACATGTGTTTTTATTAACATTGGGGTTTGCTTGATTATTTAATGTCTAATGCTTAACTTTCCCCGTTAACTTAGTTACATAACTTTACATTCAACTTATTTTACTTTCACATTTTGATACAACTTTTCACCCACTTAATTGCCATTTAAACTCACCTAACATGTCCTTAACAACCTTATAACATCATCACCTATCAATCCCCATCATCACATATCAGTTCATAACCTTAAACCATGTTTTTGGTCCGACCGGACTTGCCGACCGGACTTGTCCATGTCCGGTCGATTCCAGAACACATTTCCGTCAAAATTTTTCTACTCCGACCGGACTTGTAAGTCCGGTCCTATGTCCGGTCCATTCCAGAGAGTTTCTCCCCTTTGTAAATTTAGCCCGACCGGACTTGCAAGTCCGGTCCTATGTCCGGTCCATTCCAGAAGCCAATTCTCGCAGGGTAAACTGGGCCCGACCGAACTTGCAAGTCCGGTCGCAAGTCCGGTCTGCCCCTAATCCTTGTTTTCCTTTTCACATTCCACTCCAAACTTCACCCCATATAACCTAGTACATCCTAACCTCATTTGAGCACTTCAAACACACCTTAAGATATCCTTAAACACTCACAAAACTCTTTTTCTAATTCCTTAAACCTTTATTTATATCTTCACAAAATTTCTTACACTTACAATGTTTTCTCCTAGTTTTTCAAGTGGTGTTTCATCCATAATAACCTTTATACCAAAGTGTTTCCTCACCATCATCACATCATCTCCCAAGCATCTTCTCTTACTAACCAAATCTTCTTTTTCACAACTCCTCATAGTTCCTTTCTCAAAACCTTATCTAAACATTATTCCCACCTTGCACATCACATAACCTAAACCTTAGACAAACTTCTCCAAGACTTTAATACATTCACAAAAACACTTATTGAATTCCTAGAACTTCCAAGACAATGCCTAAATCCTTGCATCCCTCTAAATCACCTTAATACACGCTTTCTTCTCAAGTAAACATTCATTCACCTTTAACACTCCCTAGTTCACCAAAACTCCCTTAAAACACTTAGAACTTCTCACACATCTTCCCAAATTTGGCCATAGCTTCTCTAGTATATACCCACATCCAAACACTTAGGTTTTTACCTTAATTCATTCAAGAACACCTAAGATCCATCAAACATTTTTATACACACAAAACTTCACCCATTTTACACTACATCACAATATAGTGCATAATTAAACTTGCTTGGCACTTAGGCCCTTAAATGACATGGCTCTTAGGCCCTTAAATTGCATAATCCTTAAACACTGAATTTCCCACATAAGTAATGCCTTTGACCTGCAAATACACCCAACAATACATATGTTCTTTTACTAGTCTCCTTGAGAACACTTTACTAGGTCATTCATCATTTGCTCTTTAGGTAGTTTTAACAAGCATTATAAGCTCATTTCTCCTAAGGCATTAAACCACATTAAGATAGCATATTTACCTCTTTTCCTCCCAAATTTCTTTCTTGTTTCTTTACAAAACCGGTAAGGCATTTGGTTCCTTGCCAACAACTAAACAATATACCAACATTGAAATGAGTATATAAGCATTATGCTTCATCTCATTATAAACCCTAGTTACATATATTATCTTAAGGTATTAACATGATTGTTTTACCTTGGAATGGAAAGAGAGCTTGAATATATATCAAGAGAGGACTCCTCCTAGCCCTTGGAAGATTCAAATGAAGCTAAAACAAGCAAGGTAAAGACACCATGGTGAGGTGAATTTTCGGCCATATACCAAAAGGAGAGGAAATGGAGTTTTCTTTGGTTTTTCCTTACCTTGAAGCAAAGGTGATCAACAAGGCATAAAATATTAGCTCAAGCCCCTTCCATGGAAGTTCTCCTTGGCACCAAAATGGTGGTTTTGAGGATTTGAAAGGACAAGGTTGTAGAGCTTGCTCCAACTAAGAGAACGGTAGTCTCGGAATTAAATTCGGAGCATGGAGTCATAAGTTACAAGTGAGGAAGGATGAGAATGGTATGGCTCTGTTGGAAACCGATGGAGAGAGGAGGAAGAAGGTGGCCACCGTGGGAAATGAAAGGAAGAAGAGAATGAGGAGATAAGTTTGCTTTTGTTAAGATATTTATCCTTATAAAGCAAATAGTATACTAATTAGTCATTCTTTCTTTTCTTAGTAAACTAACAAGGGTGGTGAGTCACAACACCTTAAAAACCGGCCCCAAATAGTACCTAGGGGTACTTTAGACTTTATTAATCAATTGTCTCACTTATAACATTATATGTTACAAACTAGTTATAAAAATCACTATTCACCAAAAACAAGGCACATAGAAGTGAAATTTTTGATTTCCCATTGATATAGCCACCCAAATGTGATACTATATAGTACACATGTTAATTAAAGAGTAATGATGGACATTTAGCCATTCAAAACTCATTTACAAGACAATTTTTCAAAAACGTGCTTTAAGACTCCTTAAAGCACATTTTGCGTTTTAACTTGTTTTCAAGCTTGGTTTTCTTTATTAATTGATTTAATATGTTCATTAACATATAAATAAGGCATAGGTATGACCATTAGGTCTTATACACCTTTATCCCAAGCTTAGAGCACATTTTGGCCCATATTGACCTTAAGGTATTTATTTGTGTTTTGTTTGGTTTCATTGTCTACCAAAGTTTCCTAAGGACTTAATTAGCCTTATAAAGTCATAATTAAACATTATCAAGTCTTGGTAGGCTCTTTGGGTCCTAACCAAGTTCACTCCAAGCTTAGAGCATGTTTTTGCTCATACCGTGTCTTAGTGTTTTATTGTGTTTTACCATGGTTTAAATGGTTCGATCATGTTTCTAAGGCACTTTTTAGCCTTTAAATACCATAGTTTAACCTTTACACAACATACCAAGGTTTGGGGTATTTCAGTCTACCTCGATGACTTCATTATGCCTTCTTCCTCAATAACACACATGAAACCCTCGGCTAAAGGCCAAGTGTATGGCCCTTCATAATCAAGCCCACATCATAACAAGGGAATAATTCTTACATACTTCCCTATAATTGCTCTTATTTTCTTTTTCTTGTCATTTTAATTTTATTTTTCATTTTTATGCTCTTTATATTTCCTTGAATTAACATATATATATATATATAATAAAAGAGAGAAATCAAGATGCTGTGTTCAAAGCCGGGTGTACAAAACCTAGCACAAAATTTTCAAAGTGTCGTTCCTGAAGCCGAGTAAAACACATCCGGCCCTATGAAATTCATTATGCCGGGTCGGGTAAGTTTGGGTTACAGTCCCATTCTTACCCTACGCAAAGCGCCGCACCCCAAGCTTCCACCACAGGCGACGCCGCACACCAAAGCAACACTCCAGCGCATTCCAGTCAGAAATCACACCACCAACCACCAACCATCGTGACCCATCATTCTTCTGCACTTAGAAAATCCAAACCAGGTTTTTAATCGACTTCCAGTATTTCGAATTCAATTTTTTACTATTGTTTAGTTCAATGTGACGTTTTGGTTAGATTCGTAGCTTAGTATAGGGAATTAGGGATTTCAGAACTTGCTGAAGATGATTTATGTGCTCTGGTGTGATTCGGGTGTTTCTGCAAATTTCTGGTTCGAAGTTTGAATGTGCCGGATGGATTTTGTCCAGCATCCCATCCGGCATTCAATTGTTTGCATGCGCCGGGTTGATTGTGTCTGCCATTCCGCCCGGCATTACCATCTGATTGAATTCTTTATGCCTATTTGGATCCTAGTCTTCTGCATTAATGCCTAGGATAATGTTTTGTTAAAAATTTATCATTTCGACATATAAATTGGAGAATCATAGCACGACACTAGGTTAATGCTATAACTGTTGAATTAACATTTGATAATTTGTTGTGTGTGGTATTCGATTTTCCTTTCTACTACCTGCAGATGACTCGGTGAAAACAGTTACTTCTCAGACCGTTGATTCTGACGAGGATACTTTCTTTGAGGAGTTGGATGCAACTCTAGGAGAGGCTACTCTAGAGGAGGACGAGGCTGTTCCTGCTCCACTAGAGCCACCTCGTCGCTCTTCTAGACGGGCAGGTAAGGAGCCTGCCTCCAGTAGTGCTCAGCCTCCACGGCCATCTACGACAGGGCGGAAAAAGAAGCGCCCTTCTCCTACAGGTCAGAGTGAGCCGGGTTCCACATCCTCAGCACCAGAGCTCGACGACTTCGGGATTCCTCAGCCCCTACCTTCTCGTATCCACAAGGACCCGCAATTCGATTCCAATGGGTTTGTTAGCGTAGAGGCCGCCCGTTACTACAATCAATCCAAGCAAAAGGGCAAGTAGGTGCAAGAGTGGCGAATTGACCAGACAGTTAGCCCGTTATCTCAGATCATCTCCCCATTTCAGAGGGATGGCTGGTCGGGATTACTAGAGATTGGTCAGAGGCACTTCTTCGCCGACCTAGTTTGTGAGTTTTATGCTAATGCTGAGTTCTTTGGGCCACCCCAAGTCTCCGAGGTACAGACCCGTTCTTATGTTTCCTGTACATGTATTCTGATTTCACCTCGTAGCATAGCGGATGCCTTAGGCATAGAGTATGACTAGAGGCAGTGCTCATTCACTAGGCAGTATCTGGCCACTGCCCATGCTGCTATACTGCTCAATTTGGATCACGGACCCGATATATGAATCGGGCCCATTCTAAGTCTCGCCCTGTGCTCCCTATCACCTTCATCACGGACTTGCAGCTTAGAGTGGCCATGGAAATCATTAGACATAACATTCGGCCCTGTAAGCATGATGAGCTCAATGACATGGATTGTGCCCTTCTTGAGTATCTTCGTGGGCCACCACCGAGTGATGTTGCAGCTCGATTTCCGGTGCACCGACTGATGTTTGCTCAGTTAGTTAGGGCGATTCTTCATCGAGATACTCAGCGCCCTGTCTTCCCGATGCTACTTCATCACCATATCACTCAGACTCTGAGGGAGGATCGGATTCCACGAGGTCTACAGTTCCACCAGGAATCCTCCCTCATTGACCTCACACTCATTAGGCGATGGTGGTTTCGTGAGTCTGCACCAGCGGAGTACCGGTTTGTTCCTCCAGCGCAGAGGCCTAGGGCCAATGCCACTGCTCAGGACTATCCATGCTATGAGGGATCTGAGCCCCAGTTGATGCTACCCCCTCCTACCTCCTCCGCTCCTCAGCCTTCTGCCCCCGCTCCTGACTTGGGTCCCCTTTATGAGAGGATGGATCATTTTCAGCAGACCCTTAAGCAGCAGCGGCAGTCCTTCGATGTCTACCGACAGTCTCAGCAGGATACCTGGACTGATTATGAGGCCTTCCGGGCCAGCTATGAGGGGTATCGTTCTGAGGTTACCAGTCGAGTTGAGACAGTGGAGCAGCGCTAGCAGGAGATGGTCGCAGATCAGCAGGTATTTCGGGAGCAGGTCACCCAGCGCAAGCAGGAGCATGAGCGGCGAGTAGATGACCGCATTCTGCTCGCAGTTGACAGACTTGACCGTGCCCGGGCTGCAGATAGTAAGACGTTAAAGAAGACTATGGAGTGTTCGATGAAGGCATTCTTCAAGAGTATTCTCAAGAGGGATCGGAAGAAGAGAAAAGCCTGCAAGGAGGCGAAGAAGCAGGGTCTTCCTACCCCTAGCTCCTCCAGGACTTCAGACTCCTCAGAGGTTCCTTCTGACTCGCCCCCGCCACCACCACCTTCATCTGCGCCGGCGGCCGCTATCTAGTTCTTTCTCTCTCTTTCTAAGTTTCTTTACCTTCATTTTCTTTCTTTATATTTTCCGTATACACTTAATGTTTAACTACTCTCCTTGTATTATGGAAGCTTGGCACTTTATGAGTTTTTGATTTCAGTTGATCTTATTATTATTGAATTCTGCTGTGCACAACTCCAATCATTGGCTCATCACAAGTGTAGGGCCTTCGGCCATAATCTGGGAAGTATATTTTTCTTTCAATTTCTTTCAGTTTCTTGTCGTCTTATGTCTTATTTCTTTTGGACACTGGGGACAGTGGTCCTGCCTAGTGTAGGGCAGGGGGACCCCCCCTTTTTGAAAAAAAAAAACTGAAAAAAAGATTTTATTAGTTTTCAAAAAAAAAAAGTTTATATACATATAGCATGTCTAGTTTATACAATATAATAAGTTTTAAGTTTATTAACCTTCTACTCAGCTTTTTGTATGTCTCTGATTAAAGTTAACATTAGGGAAGACTAAATATTTGTTCTCTCAAGAGGTAAGCTTTCTAATGACCTTTAGATATTATTTTCTCACTTCATGATTCCTTCTGTTCAACATGAGTATATGACCTTACTTCAACTTTTGTCCTTGATCTACTTGTGGGTAATATATCTTTCTTTCCTTTTTAAAATAGTTCAATTCTTATGGTGAATATCTTAGAAAGGGTGATAAAAAAAAAAGAAGAGAAGAAAACCTCTTCCAAAAAAAGAGCAAAATTGCCTCAAAATAAAAGCAAAAATTGAGAGTTTTTCCTTTTGTTTTTCTCATAAATTCCCTGTTCTTTAAATGCAAAAAAAAATCATGGTTAGATTCAGAAACCATTGAAAAATAGGGCTGAACCATTCAAAACCATTGATGAGTGTCTTGGCCGCATTCAGAAACTCTTGAGAAATAGAGCTGAATGTCGGAAACCGGAAAAAGGAGAGATACAAAAATCCCCTATGCACAATAACCCATGAGTCCTTGTTCTATTTTGAGATGGAATGTTTTACTTTTACCCATTTGTATATTATTGATAGATTGGGAAGGACTAAGTGATGCTTATGACTAAGAGTCAAGTAGTTAGGAAAGGAATATCTCATTGTCATTCTAAAGTTTATTTATTTTGTGCACAAGTAGTTACTCTTTTCTGATTTAATTTTGCTCGAGGACTAGCAATAGGTAAGTGTAGGGCCTTGATAAGCCGTAGACTTATCATATTTTTAAGCTAGATTTATGGTATTATTAGTTAAAATAAGGTTATAATAGGTAGTATTTACATTAATGTGCATCAAAAGTAATTTTATATGTTCAGACTAATACCTTGAGTGTTTTCCTTGCAAGGAGCAAGTTCTACATCAAAAACCAAGCAAAGCCGGATGTAGAGTCGGGTTCCTTCGGCCCGGCATAAGTACGCATCAGGAAGAAGATCAGGCCGGGCAAGTTGTCGGGTGTGCCTTATCCAGCATAAGCAAAAGACGCGCCTACTCGCCAAAGGATGTCGGTTACTTACCGTTATTCAAATACTCAATGCCGGGTATGGTGCCGGATATAATCTAGCCGGCACAAGTGACTTTTCACGCCAAACGGTTTTCGGCCGTTACTGAAAAGCACGTGTTTTATTCACATGCCGGATAACTTTTACCCGGCATGGGACCCGACATCTGAAGATTTTCAAGTCTATAAAAGGGCCGAGAGTCTGCACTTGGAAGGGACCTTTAGCATTACTTTACATTCTAAATCTCTCAAAAATCACGACGTACTGCTGCCAAGGAAGTGCTGCGAATCCAACCTGAAGAAAGAAGACATTATCGAGTTCAAGGGAATTCTCATCAAGTTGTACTTTTGATCCTCCTTGTATCTTCTCCCAACGTTCTGGTTGGTTTGGTAGACTCTTTGGCTGCCTTGATTAGATGATTGCATTGTAAACACTCTTTGATCATTAATGAAATTCTCAAGTTTCGTAACCCGAGTTTTAATCTCCTTACAAATAGAACAACGGTTTTCTCTTGTTCTATCATCTCAAAGTTCTATTTAAGGCTTCTAAAAGCAAGAATAGAATAGGTTATAATTCTGGTCCTCAGGTGAAGGTGGTCTTCTCCTGGTCCTCAGGTGCAATTGGGATTTGAAAATACCCCGAATATCCGTCTAGAAAACAATAAAATTCTTGACCTGCCAACCTCTCCAACATTTGATCTATAAATGGCAAAGGGAAATGATCCTTCCGGGTGGCGGAATTTAATTTCCTATAATCAATGCACATGCGCCATCCCGTAATTTTTCGTTGGGGGATCAACTCCCCTTTTTCGTTCGGAACTGCTTCGATACCACCCTTCTTGGGTACTACCTGGACAGGGCTTACCCAAGGGCTGTCAGAAATGGGGTATATGATACCAGCATCCAATAATTTTAGGACCTCATTTTTGACAACCTCTTTTAGGTTGGGATTCAACCTCCTTTGAGCTTGCCTCACAGGTTTATGATTATCCTCCATACATATACGGTGGGTGCAAAAACCAGGATCAATACCCTTTAAATCTGCCAAACACCAACCTATCGCTCTCTTATGCTTTCCTAGGACTTCTAACAGTTTAACTTCTTGCTCAGGAGAAAGAAGCGAGGAAATGATCACAGGAAGAGAGTTTGTACCTGAAAGGAAGGCGTACTTTAGATTAGAAGGGAGTTCCTTCAATTTTACCTCCGGTGGTTGCTCTATGGAGGGTATAGCTTTTTGAGGCGGGTAATCGAGCCTCTCTAGTGGTGGTTGATAACTTTTCTTTTTACCCATGTCGAGTTGCTCAACGATTGCATTGATCTCTTTCTGTGGAGATTCTTCGATGGATGAAACCAGCACTTGCTCCAAGGCCTCTAACTCATGCGGTTCGACCAAGGGGACGGAGAAAGTCTCATCATCATTTATGAATTCGTCTGTGCCGTCATTTGTTAGTAGACCAACACAACAAACGGTGTGAGCAGAAATACTTTTTCTTACCATCTGTGCCATGTTGAATTCTATTTTCTCATCCTCGAATCGGAAGGTAACCTTCCCATCATAAACATCAATGACTGCCCGAGCAGTACTTAAGAATGGCCGTCCTAGGATCAGTGGGACCTCAGTATCCTCACTAATATCCAAGACTACGAAGTCGGCAGGGAAGATGAATTTGTCAACTCCCACCACCAAATTTTCAACCATTCCCATTGGCTTGATGGAGGATCGATCTGCCAATTGGAGTGAGAAGGAAACGGGCTTCAGTTGACTGCCATGGATCCTTGTGAAGATAGAGTAAGGCATGATATTAATGTTTGCGCCAAGGTCGCATAACCCATGGCCACAATCGACATTTCCAATACAACAAGGCACTATTGGCAATCCTGGGTCCTTCTGTTTGGGTGGCATTGCTCTCAACAGTGCCGCCGAGCATTCTTCTGTTAGTGCAACTGTCTCCACGTCTTCCATTCGTCTCTTGTTGCTCATTAGTTCCTTGAGGAACTTAGCATATGTAGGCATCTGTTTTAGAGCATATATTAAAGGAATGTCAATAGTTAAGCGTTGAAAAAATCCTAAGAATTTCTTGAATTGCTCATCCATATGTTTCTTTTTGAGCCTATTTGGAAATGGCAATTTTTCTTTTGTTGGAGAAGTGGAAACAATAGAAGGAAATTTAAAAGTAGAGGGCGAAGAGATAGGAGCATGTGTCTCCTGTGAGGGCATAAAAGGAATTGCCTCCTCTATGTCATCAGATGCCACTTGTTTTTCTTTTTCTTTTTCTTGACCCACCTCTCTTCCACTTCGAAGAGTAACGGCGCCTGCATCTTGGCTCCCTAGGATAATTGATTTTGCCTGCTCTCTTGGATTTATTTGTGTTTGGGAAGGGAATTGGCCCTGAGGCCTAGGTTGGGTAAAGATTTGTTGTAATTGAGTTTGTAGGGACTTCTGGTCCTTGCGCAATGTAGAGATTTCTTCTTGTGTATCTCTAGATTTATTCATAAGGGCCTTCATCATATCCCTCATCTCGGCCATCTCTACTTCTGAGTTGGAAGGGGGTTGTGGTGATTAATGAGAAGGCATTTTGTTATAGGGAGGTTGGACCAATTGCCTCTGGCCTCCTTGAAAGCCGGGATTGTTTTGAAAGTTTTGGTGTGGTTGGGGACCTCTTTGCCAAGGTTGTCGGTAACCTTGATTGTTGGCGACGTAGTTCACCTCCTCAGATGCCTTAAGTTCTTGTAACTCGGGACACTGCTCAAAGTCATGTGACCCTCCACACTGTGTACAAGACACGTCAGAAGGTGGTAAAGAAAACATGGGAGAGCGAGTTACCTGAGTGGTTGGTCTTGCATTGGCCATATTGGCCTGCTGAGGGAGAGTACTCATAGCCAGTTGCTCCACAACTTTTTGTAGAGCACTTACCTTTGTAGATTGTTGGGCATTGCTCTCTAGCAACTGCTCGTGACTCTTCATCAATTTTTCAAATTTGTTATCACTATCTCCAATGTGATACAGACCTGGAGTATTACCTCGTGCTCCTCCTGTAGCCCCATCACGGATCTCCTCGCAAAGGGACTCAATACCGTCCAAAAATTGATCCCCTGGTTTCTTGAGGATGTCGGCGCCAAGGGAGGACAACACCATCGTTTTGTATTGGTTCACGAGTCCTTTGTAGAACAACTGGGAGAGTTGCTCCTTCGTGAGACCATGATGGGGACACTTCAGAAGTAACCCCTTAAATCTATCCCAAGCTTCACAAATATTCTCTGATCCTGGTTGCTTGAAGTTGTAGATTTCAGCGATCATTTCCAAAGTGCGACTTGGCGGTAAGAATTTGTCATAGAACTTCGTCGCCATGTCGTCCCATGTAGAGATGGTGTTTGGTGTCAAACTGTGATACCATTTGCTGGCGCTCCCTGTAAGGCTGTGTGGGAAGAGCGAGAGGCGAGCATATTGCAGAACTGTGTCAGTAGCGGTGAGACTATTGACATGCTGTAGGAATTTTGTCACGTGGAGCAATGCCTCGTCAGGGTTGGAACCATCGAACATTCCCAATTCTTTGACACAGCGGATTTGATGATATGGCTTTAACTTCTGCCATTCATCATAATCAGCTTGAGGAAGTTGAGGAAGATTGATGGCCGGCTTCTGGCCTTGGTTTGAGGGCCGATTGATGTTACGTACTGTTGTCATCTTGCTTGAAGTACTTGGATCTTCTTGTATGTAAAATGGGTTCTTCTTTTGTCTTAAGGTTCGAAGCAGTGTTCTTTCAATTTCTGGATCGTAAGGCGTTACTTCGTTAGAAAGATTGTGTGACCGAAGAAGCATTCACTAAAAGAGGGCAAGTACCTAAGAGATAGCAAAAAGGAATTGTTTTAATGTAGTATGAAAAAGAATTGTATTAATATACTTTTAATTAAAGAGATAATATTGTCATTACATAAAACATAAAACATATAAAAAGAACTACAATAACATATTTAAAAGATACTAAATATAACTAGTAGATAGCCCTAAACCTAGTACGCCTAACTCTACTAGTGAAAATCGCATAGAAGGGGGGCCTTTGGTGAACCCTATTTGTGAAGATACCCATGTGAGGGAATCTTCGCCTAAGTTCATCCACGGGCAGGACCCTCATGCGCGCTGTTGTCCTAAGGCGGTGATAGGCAAGGGCGGGTCTTAATTTCTTCCTCTTAATAAAGATTTCTACCCCGGTACAGGGGTAGAGCTCATTGACTACATATATATGCAGAAAATGGAAAAGGTTGGACTCCCCACTTTGTAATTTGCCATCCAAATGTTTCTAGGCATCCTGAGTACAAAGTTAGACAAAGGGTGAGACATTTATAAGAGCAAGTAATTCGTATAAAAGAAAAAGGAAAAAATGATAAGTTAAATGGGCCGGATAGAATGCCGGATCACATGCGTCCGGCAGCAGACTCACTGTGTTTGTGCCGGAACACGAAACCCGGCATCCTACACGGCATGTACGAATTTGTGCAACGAAACAAAGCATAATCACATATGGCGGGAACTATATTAACCAAAATACAGAACAATCAAAAATTTGTAGAGAAATACAAAACAAAATTCTCATACTAAGAATGCGCCGAGTCTAATACCGGAAATATTCTACCCGGCTCGGACTTCCTCCGTATGTGCCGGGTTAAGATTGCCCGGCATTAGGTTCGGCACAATCAATGAACCAGAAATTAATGAAAAAAATTAGTGAACACAGAATAGGCTATTACCAATTTTAGGACTTGGACTAATTCCAAGTCCCCGGCAACGGCGCCATTTTTCTAACAGAGATTTTAGTAGGTAATATATATACATTTATATACAAGAGATTAACAGAAATATGGGGAAAGAATCAAGAATGTGCCGGGTCAATAATACCCGGCACCAAGCACGGCACAAATAAAACTAAAGGAAAACCTACTCAATCTACTACGGGTAGCAAACAAAAACCCGGTCAAAAGTAGCAGGGGAGCAAATTAAGACCAAGCAAGTCGAACCCTAGGGACTTGAATACAAAATTAGTCCTAGCCTTGGTAATTACTAATTAAAAGAGGGGGAAAAGTGTAAAAGTATTTCTAAACTAATTAAACTAACTATTCACAACGAACTAACCTTGATTAGGGTCAAATAAGAATGTAAGAACTCATATGATCACGGATCAAAAGTGGCAAGTCTCGAAGAGGATTCTCTTTCTCGCAAAATGCATATGCCGGGTGTTGTGCCGGATTCGGTATACCCGGCGTATTCAAATACTTTGAATGTGCCACATATTTCATCCGGCATAGCATCCGGCATCGTACATTTCGTAAATAACACTTCCAGTTTCAATTATGACAAAAGGAACTCATTACCCTTATTCGCATCGTGCATAAATAATGCTGCGAATACGAACAGAACAATGGGAAAATAAGAGAAACAATCCTAAACCTTAGCATTTGTTACCTACTTCTCAAAGTAACAATATTAAAGATCACCAGAATTATAACCTATTCCATTCTTGCTTTTATAAGCCTTAAATAGAACTTTGAGATGATAGAATAAATAAAACCCTTATTCCATTGTAAGGAGATTAAAACTCGGTTACGAAACTTGAGAATTTCATTAATGATCAAAGAGTGTTTACAATTGCATGCTCTAATCAAGGCAGCTTAAAGAGTCTACCAAACCAACCAACATTGGAGAGAAGATGCAAGAAGGACAAGAGTACAACTTGATCTTGAACTCGATAATGTCTTCTTTCTTCAGGTTGGATTCGCAGCACTTCCTTGGCAGCAGTTCGTCGTGATTTTTGAGAGATTTTAGAATGTAAAAATAATGCTAGATGTTTTCCCCAAGTGCAGACTCTCGGCCCTTTTATAGACTTGAAATCTTCAGCTGCCGGGTCCCATGCCGGGTAAAGGTATCCGCATGTGAATAAAACACATGCTTTCCAGTAACGGCGAAAACCGTCTGGCGCGAAAAGTCACTTGGTCGGATAGATTATATCCGGCACCATACCCGGCATCGAGTGTTTGAGTAACGGTAAGACACACCCGGCATTATGCCCGGCCTGATCTTTCTCTGATGCGTACTTATGCCGGACAAAACAACCCGGCTTTACATCCAGCATTGCTTGGTTTTTGATGTAGAACTTGCTCCTTGCATGGAAAACACTCAAGGTTTAGTCTGAACATATAAAATGACTTTTGATACAAATTAATGTAAATAATACCTATTATAACCTTATTTTAACTAATAATACCATAAATATAACTTGTAAAATATGATAAGTCTACGGCTTATCAATTAGTTCGCCGGATGATGGAGAATTACATGGAGTATAATGATTTCATCGCGCATATTCCATTACTTGTTATTTATGATCCTATTGAGCCCGATGAAGATGATTTTCAACACCAAAACCAATTTATGAGATGCGACGTATGTAATAGCACGGGAATAGAGAGATAAAGGTTTAGGAAATAATTAGGTTATTGGTTATTGCATAATAGATCTTGTTAGTTCTCGTGTTTGAAATACCCCAAACCTTAATGAGTTGTTTAAATATTAATAATAGGGAAAATTACATCCTGCACCCATGAGGTTTAAGGTATTTTCACAAACCACCCACGTGGTTTGGATAATTACTTTCCCCACCCATCAACTTAGCTCTGTTTTACATCTGTCAACATTTCTCATGTTTCTGTTAGTTAATGCCACGGTCCCGTTTTAATTTGTTCCGTGTATGCTGACATGGTATCTTTTTTATCTCCTTCCTCCATTCTCTTTTTGTCTTGTTGAGAGAAAAAACGATAAACAGCAAGATTCCAATTAGAAGGAAGATTATAAGTAATCAAGGTTGTGCTGACGCCAAGATCACTCCCCCAGATTTTCGCCCCTTATCTCTCTAATTTCACTCCTTCTTCCCCATCTCTCGTAATCTGCTCCCTGTCCTCAGCGTCTTCAATCTACCAAGTAATAAACTCTGGATCATCCCTCCCTTCTTTGTCTTTTACTTTCTGCCAAAGTGACTGTTCTACTTCCTTGATTGGCTTTCGAACATCTATTAACACTTCATATACCGATGAGATGACTGGCAACTAATCTTAGTAATTGACACAAAAACTTCAACCGACAACTTATTTGTGGCTAATTAGCGAAGTTCTTTAATTTGGCTAAATGTGTCTCCTTCATAATTGTCTTGTGTCTGCGCCTCTGCCAAGACAAATCTCTTGAACTGCTGCATCTGCCTCTCATGCTCACCACGATAATTTTGCAAAATATTCTCCAGCCCACTCACGGTAATTTTGCAATATATTCTCCAAATTTAACTTATGCCTGTGTCTCGGCGGAGAAAAATCTCTGGATTTGCTGCATCCGCATCTTCATCTCACTCACAATAATTTTGCAATACATTCCTCTGCGCCAATGCAATCCAGAACACGTATTATTCGTGAACTTATCTTTACCACTAATCGTAATTTTGCAACCCTAATGGGGGAATATGGAAAAAATTTCACGGTCTGTCTTCATACCCTTCGCTCACTCAAGTAGATTATTGTTCTCATATGCCATGTCAGCATACTGGGGAACAAGTTAAAACAAGACATGTGGCATTAACTAACAGAAACAAGAGAAATGTTGACGGATATAAAACGGAGCTAAGTTGATGGGTGGGGAAAGTAATTATCCAAACCACGTGGGTGGTTTGTGAAAATACGTTAAACCTCATGGGTGCGGGATGTAATTTTCCCTAAATAATAACTTGTTAAGACTAAAAAGAGTCTTAGTAACATTAGTAAACAATTTAAAACAGTAAATACAGTAAAATGCCTTAAAGGCAATAAGGGCAGAAGTGTGCTCTAAGCTTGGGATAATCTTGGTTAAGACCTAATGAGCTTACCCAGACCGTATTTATATGTTAATAGACATATTAAACCAATTACCAAAGAAAACCAAGCTTGAAAACAAGTTTAAACACAAAATGTGCTTAAAGGAGCCTTAAAGCACATTTTTGAAAAATTGTCTTGTAAATGGGTTTTGAATGGCTAGATGTCCATCATTACTCTTTAATTAACATGTGTACTACTTAGTATCACATTAGGAATCCTAAATCAATGGGAAACCAAAAATTTCACAGTTATGTGCCTTGTTTTTATGAATAGTGACTTTTATAAGCTAGTTTGTAACATATGTATTAAGTAATTAAATGAGTTAACAAAGACCAAAACACCCCTAAGTAATATATGGGGGCCGGTTTTTGTAAGGTGAGTCACCACCACCTGCAATCAAATAAGTGAAGGAAGACATAAATAAAATACTATACTACTTTAAAGCACTATTTGCTTTACGTTAACTATCTTCAAAAGCAACTACAATCAGTGATTCTCTCATCCCTTCATTTCCTCCTTGCTGTCTCACGTAGCCCATCTCCTTCCTGCTCTCTTTCACGGTTGAAGCAGCACAGCACCAGACACCACCTTCAAATCCTTGTAACTTCTAGCTCACTTGGCCAAATTAAAAACTAAGACCACCAATCTCTTAGTCTCATCAAGCTCTTCAACTTGGTCCTTTCAAATCTTCAAGAGCTCCATTTTGGTGCCAAGGGGAATCTCCATGGAAGGAGCTTGAGCTCATCTTTTCACGTATTATTGTTCTCCTTTGCTTCAAGGTAAGGAAACTCAAAGAAAAATGATGTTCCTCCATGTTTTGTGCTGTCCGAAAATTACCTTAAATGGTGTCCTTATGTTGCCTTGTTCTAGCTTCATTCCAACCATTCAAGGACTGGGTGGAGTCCTCTCTTGACAAGTATCCAAACTCTCTCCAAGATCTAAGATTTCTGAAACAAGAAAGAACTTGTGAGGAAAGGAGGTAATTATGCTAACCAAAAATAGCTTATAATTCCTTTGGAAAATGAACTTATGTTGTCTATTGAAACTACCTAAAGAGCCAATGGTAAATGACTTAGAAAAATGTTCTCAAAGAGACTAGTAAAGGACATACGTATTGTTGTGTGTATTTGCAGGTCAAAGGCAAATATATTGTGGGAAATTCAGTGTTTAAGATTTATGCATTTTAAGAGCCTAAGTGCTATGCAATTTAAATTGTGCACTATGTTGTAATGTGGTGTATATTTGGTGAAGTTTTGAGTATAAGAGTGTACCTAAGATCATTTGGGAAGTTTATACATATGATGGGTGTAAAGAACTTATGCAGCAGGACTTGAAAAATGCAAGTACGTCAATTCTGTAGCTTCGGTCCGGGACTTGGGATTTGGATAACATCCCGGACCATATAAAAAGGCCGAGAGTTTTACATAGTCTTGGTCCGGGACTTGGGTCTTGTACAAGGACCCGGACCACCCCCTTAAATTACCCGAGAGTTTTTGCCTAGAATGGTCCGGGACTTAGGACCTGTATGAAGTCCCGGACCACCCTGTTAAATGTAGCCGAGAGTACAAGACTGTCTTGGTCCGGGACTTAGGGTGAGTACAAGGTCCCGGACCACCCTATCAAAACATACCGTGAGTTTGTGTAAGTGTTGATCCGGGACTTAAGGTAAGGACCAAGTCCCGGACCACTCTAAAATGTTGTTAAGGTATAAAAATGATGTGTAAGATGGGGATTGATAAGTAATGATGTTGTAAGGATGTTAAGGACATGTTAGATGTGATATAAAGACAACCAAGTGGGTGGAAAGTTGTAATAAAATGTGAAAGTAAAACAAGTTAAAAGTGTCAAGTTGTTTAACTAGTTAACGAGGGTAAGTTATGAGCGTTAGACTTTAAACAAACATGTTACCCCGATGTTGATAAAAGTAAATGTAATGTTGCCAGTTGTTCGAGAACTGTTCAAGGAACTTAAGACGACATTAGAGTGGACGTTGGTGACAGGTATGGTTTTCTTGCAACCTGTGTCCTACCGGATTACACCGGCTTGTATGCCAATGTGTTTTTCTGTATGTTTGCCACGTTGTAAGATAAAACATGTAATGAGTTTACAGTAATTCATATATGTGGCGTGTTAGTTCCGATACCATTTAACCTCGAAAGTGTTAAACCTTAGCTAACTGAGTCTAGGATCACAGGAGAGTTTGGTATTCGGATTAAACGACCCGAACCGTGGGGCGTTCTAACCACGGCTATGCGTGAGTTAATTGTGTGATTTGTGTATGTGAATGTAGGGATCTCCCTTGTGTTTAACCCAAGAGTATTGTATGGTGTGTAGGTACGATAGACTCCGTAGTGGAGTTCTAACGAAAAATTAAAAGTAAGTATGTACTAACAGTAGTGAGGAATCCGGTTTGGCCGGTCGCGCGTTGTTTGGGAGTGGGTATCCTTTTTAGCTTTACCCTTCTCTCTGTTATGGTTGTTTCCCTCACGGGTTATGATCTCCCATTAGCTTATCCCAAAGCTTAGCTATTCTGACTTATGATCGGTTTAGGGGGAACATGTGTTTGTGTGGTGAGTTCGGGTCACTAAATCCGATCCATCTTTAGGTAAGTTACTCGTCCGACTATTAGGGCGGTAATGAGTTTTGTTATAACGAGCTTAACATGGGGGTGATATCATTCCCTAGGCTCACCAGTGTATTAACTATGTTTGGGCCGGTTCCTAAGAGATCCGTACCCGTTATGTATGTGTTATTTGTATGTTGCAAAGTTATTGTGATGTGATGTTATATGTCGCTTAGAAGTGAAATATGAGGATCATGGATATGATTCCTAGTATGTAAAAGAGACGTTTGTGGAAACCCGATAGTGGGTAAGTGTCGTCTATTGAGGAAATAGCTCCGTTAGAGGAGAAATACTATAGGGTGGAAGAACTCAAAGAGTGATTGGTTAAGTATGGATGAGTTATTTTTGTTAAGCCCATTGGGGTGAAATGTATTGTGTCGTGAGTTTATGTTTCACATGCTTGATTTAAATGTAATCAACTGCATGCTAAGACGACAAATAGTTGTGCGTGGCCCGGTAGCATGTGGGCTGCGGGATTACCATACCAGCAAAGGTGCTGAGCCCCTGGGGGGCCACCCTTTCTTTCCTTTTCTATTTCAGGTACAAGGAGCTGGAGCCGTTCGAGAGTAGGACGGGGTAGTTGTTGCGTACGGGTAATTGATGTAATCACTTGTAACCTGTAGGTGTAGTAAGACCGAAATTGTTCTCGGCATTAGTTGTAAATACTCGGTACAGTTGGAAGGTATTTGTATAATGAATGTTGGTAGTAATAAAGGAGACGGTATTGTATAGTTGCTCGGGGATCTAGTCCATCAGACCGATACAGTTGTGTAAATGTTAGCCTTGTTAGCCACGTGGGTGGTTAACGGCGTGTAACACCGATGAGTTAAGTTATGTGATGATGTGTATTTTCCGCTGCAGTTTAATGTTAAGTATGTTGTTGTATGGGGTGTTACAAAAAGTGGTATCAGAGCGAAGTATCGCTCTGATGACTGAATTACCGAGCTTAGGAAGTACCGAGTTAGGATTTCAGTATATGTGGGTTAGGGGATGAGTGATAGCGTGAGAGATACGCTAGTTAGGAGGACCAGTGAATATTGGAAACCTACCATATACATCCCACCCTCCACAATCCCTGATTATAACTGGGAAAGAACGCCAGAGAGATGGAAGCCCCCTCTTACTCGGGAATACCCGACCTGGCTGCATTTAAATGTCCTTATAAGTACGGAGAGCCTGTCATACGGTAGATTCCGAAAGGTGTGAATCCCGAAGACGGTTCCCATTTTAACAATGTCTGCCGCATAAGGTAGCGAAAAGTGAAGAATCATGCGCATAAGAGAATAGAATTTCCAGCAACCTGGATCGACATGCCGAGCAGTCGAGAAAAACCAGCTTGCAACGCACCAAGCGTGCAACAGGCAAAAGTGAGAGTAATGAAACCCGAGACGTGTCACGGGATACAATGTTAACATAATACACCAATGGTATACCCACCGAATAAGGAACTACACAGTAGTGAGGAGGAGGTAATCTAAGTAAAGTGGGTCTCCCAGAAGGGGAAACACCTAGTTAATGGTCACCAGTGAAAATAGTGAGAAAAACCCGAGGGATTTAGGTTAAGACTTGAGATCAAGTAAGGGCCAGCAAGGCCACTTTGTCAAGAAGCGGAACATACCGCAACCAATGTGTTGTATGAACCAGTAGCCAGTAGCATGGCGCACTTTCCATGGCAAGTGCCGCTATAACAGGCTGTCGGGAAACTTCAAAACAACTACCGGTACTTAGTAAAGTACCGTGAAGTTAAGTGAGACCAGCATAGTTGTGAAGGGCTTAGCAGCCGACCTCTGTAATTGGAAGTACACCAGTCAGCAGAAGCTAGACTTGGCTAAAGCAAGGAAAGTTGTGAAGCCACGAGAATTAATCTTTTTAGACTTAAATTCATCTTCAAAACCTTTTTCAACCAAATTTTCTTTCAAACCCATTTATTTCCAACCTTCCTTGAAACCAGACCAGGAGACCTACATCGGCGTCAGTGCCACGTGGTAGGTAAGTTAACCCAGTGACCTTTAAATAACCGGATGGAAACCGGTAAACCCAAGGTAGCAACCCGAGGGAATGGATGGAGACCATAAAAAAACAATAGTGGATAAACCTTCCCTTGATTAAGATCGGGAAGCACGGAATGCATATTATCACAGGATAATATAAGGGAGTTGACAACAGAATACTTCACCTAGGCGCGTGACGGACACTACGAGTGTACCAACTGAATTGTGGGACGACCGCACTCCGATAGGAGCTTGTGGGCCTGGCAGACCTTCTTATAGGTACCGGTAAGTAGCAATGTATCACAGGATACCCCACTATGTATACGAGGGAGTCTGAAACACGGGAAGTAGTCGACTCCATACTACGGTCCGAAGTAAAAGTGAGACAAGTAAGAAATTACCAAGAATGGTAGAAGTAATGGAACCAGTAAGGTCAATAAAACTAAAAGAATTAGTGAATTCATTTTAAGGAAACGTCTAAAGGTGAACAAGTGCGAAGTGCACTAGTTGGTAAATAAGAACATGGAATATGTCTTAAGAATCCTGAGGGATGAATGTAATAGCTGGAGTAAGCACCCAGCCTACAGATGGTGAGGCAGATGCCTACTATGGATACCTTAATGTACAACGATCGGGATGAGACTCCCAAGATGATCACTAGAGATATCAATCCCACTGAAGAGAATATTTAACCCAGGCAAGAATGCAAGGAAATGCAGTTAATTGAATGTACTCATAAGTGAAAGCCAGATGTAATGGCATATCCTGGTAACACCCAGGAGCTGTCCTTAAAGGGGTGTTTGGATCAACAGTGTTGAACGGAATAACGTGACAGAAACACTGGGGTTGAAACTACCACCCAGTTTAATCTTAAGGCGTCGGGAGGAAGTCTGACATCCTTGAAGGGACATCCCATGAAAGGAATAACGACCTTCTCATGGAGCCCAGTACAACCTGCAAACCGTGTAATATTGTTCGGAGAAGTAAGAATGTGAACAGCCTACAATGAGCAGAGCTCGAGGCAATAGGGCTTATAGCCACAAGTAAAATGTCATAAGTGAATTTTGTCGACTACGAAAGTTTATGGTATATAAGTAATAAAGCGGATAACGAACCACTACCTAAAGAGTGGGACACCTCTTAGTATTGTGAAACCGCCAGGACGGTAGTAATGAGTAGGATATGTCTAGAGAATATGTTAAGGGTTGACCGTATCGTTATTACCCAGGAATGATGTGAGTAGGTACGAAAAGGAGTGTTCGTACCAGTTGTGGAGACCGAAGGGTAATAAGTCTAATAGCAACCACCAGAGGTGTGTGATGCTAAATGTGTAATGAGCAACGCTCAAGGAGCATATAGACCAGAAGAATAGAGTACCCAGTAATCAGCCAAAAAATGGCGAAACACAGTGTATGGCGGAAGCTAATATATAGCTGATGCAGTGTGAATTGATGTTATACAATGAGTAACCGCACGATGCGCAGTAAGCGACCGTTGCATGGGTATTGTTAATAATAAAATGGCCAACAAGCACAGTTATGAGATAGACACAGTGAACACGTAAGATAAGTGATGACATACAGACTGGGCAACAAGCCAGTACTTGATACTATGTGATAAGGAATACAGTGTGAATCCCTCGCAAACGCATAAGAGATTTACTGTCAGAGTTTACACCTCTGCACTCTGTATGACTGAGTGTTTTGGTATTGCTCTTGTGCAATAATAATCGAGAGGGATAGTTAGAAATTCGGGAAATGTCAATTGTGGTAGAAGTATAAGAGAATTATAACAGGATAAAGACCGAAGCATAGGAAATGCAAGGTCGTATCAATGAAAGGATACTTGATTCACAATAAGTGACTATAGTTACACAGTGTGTTAAATATTGGCATGGAATATTGGAAATGACTGAAAGTATACTACACATTAGGTAGTAGCTCAAATTCAACCGATAGTGAGTCGGAAGAAATCAGGCAAATCATGGTGGAATACAATAAGTCATCATGAAGATGCATAGAAAGTTGAAACTCACCGAGTTCGCTCGTGTAAAAACCATGCGTAGGTTGAGAAACCGTTATTACCTAGATAAGGGTGATAATAGGGAATGTACAATACAGTAGGAATAATGTATGAACAACTAAGTTCAGAATTATCAGGAATCGCATAGCAGAAACTAGTGAGCCAGCGATCCAAGTGTTGGATGTGCGTTGTGAATATGAGTGAATGGCTAATTAGTAACGCCTAGAAGTTTCACAGGCCAGAATCGAAACTGGTTATGAATTAATAAACTCTAAGAGAATTCTTGGTTAGGGACTAAACCGCCAATATGACTAAGATCCTCAAACCGGAATACATTAATTAATAAACCGCGTGGAGATTAAACACTTCACGACGGTAGAACGTTATAACACAGTGATTAAGTGATTGATTACGTGGGCGTAATCCCTTTTAAGGGGGGTAGAGCGCAAAGCCACTTAGTGTCCATCACCGTACAAGTGTATGTGAACTATGGTGTGCATAGCACAAAATAAGTTGTTTTGATTAGTGGTGTGTGTGTTACATAAACATACGCATACATTCATGGTTTAATTGTGGTAATTACGCACAGAAGATGCGAATACCATTGTGATGAATGTGTTAATATGGTAACAGTGTGTGTGAGGGTACAAGTGTGGGAGTAAAGAAACTCCCGGGGAACTAAAACCCCGACAGTATATGTTCATATGATACTAAATGTTAAACTGTGTGTTGTATTTTGATAAATATATGTATATGTACAATATAGTGATCTATGAAAGGGTATGAAACCGACATAGAACCTAGTGAGAATAGGATTCCCTAGGTAACTGGATTAAAGCGAATGGAGATAACTGATAGACAGAGTTCTATCCTTGGAGATGTAGTGACTATGACTAGAAAAACTAAAGATAGAAAATGGCAAATGAGTGTATTAGTTGATGTTTGAAAATGAAGTGGGAGTGGAACTTGATTTGCATGCGATCTAGGGAAGCCGAACACAAATTGGGGTGGAAGGATAGTTCAACATTGATGCTGATCACATCAGGGTTGGATGATTCTTGAAGCTCCCTACAAGTGGTCACAAATAACCACGCTGAAAAGGGAATAAAGAGCATAAGTTGGACTTGGAGTTGTATGTGTTTTCGAAGGGGTTTTGAACCGGTATTTATAAAACGTCGATGGATACCTTACATAGCTAAGTTCTCTTACTTAACCTCACAAAGGAAATTTAAATTTAAGTGATTGTTTTGACCTCCCAAAGGAACGGGGACAATATGTGTCCATCGCGACCGAATTCTGCGGGGGCACAGTGTATGTAAAGGAAATTTTTAGTTGCTATACATGCTAAGACATGTTGTGTGGAATGTGTAAAAAAAAATTGTCATTTGGACCTTGAGTCCTAACGTGGTTAAGTCCGAAGTGTTATGTTATCAAGACCTATGTGTCTAAAGGATGTTATGTTATCGAGACCTATGAGTCTAAATGTTGTTGTGTTGCCCAGACGTGAGAGTCTAAGGTATTTCTAATGCCAAAATATCATCTTAAACACACCTAGTTCCTTGTCTAACTTGTTACTAGATTTTCTCTTAAAATTCACCAATACTTGTAACATTTCTTACAAGGTTTCTAAATGGTGTTTCTCACCTATGATAATCACTATACCAAAATGCTTCCTCCTCTCCACAACATCATCTCCCAAGCATCTTTTCTTCCTAACCAAACTCCTTGAACATCTTTACAAGTTTATAGCTCCTCCATGCAACAAACCACTTCTTCCTTAGTCACCAACATTACACAAGTCCTAAACACAATCTCACCATGGTCTTGAAGTATCCAAAAACACTCATTTGCACTCTAAATCCTCTAAAACATTGCCTTAGTCCTTTTTACATCTTAGAATACCTTAATGCATGCTTCTTTCACTAGTAGAACACTTAACCATTCTAAACACTTCCTAACTTACCAAAACTCATTTTAAACACCTAAAGCTTCTTATACATTATCTAAATTTGACATGGGTTCTCCTAGAACATTACTAAACCAAAACACATTGTTTTCACCATTAAACAATCAAGAACACTAAAATCCATCAAACACATTCTTACACAAAACTTCACTCATTTAGCACTACATCACAATATAGTGCATAATTTAAATTCCTTGGCACTTAGGCCCTTAAATAACATGGCTCTTAGGCCCTTAAGATGCATAAATCATAAACACTGAATTTCCCACATTATATTGGCCTTTGACCTGCAAATACACCCAACAATACATATGCCTTTTACTAAGCCCTTGAGAACATTTTACTAAGTCATTCACCATTGGCTCCTTAGATCATTTTAATAAGCAATATAAGCTCATTTCTCCTAAGACTTTAAACCACATTAGGTTAGCACATTTACCTCTTTTCCTCACAACTTCTTTCTTGTTTCCTTGATTAAAATCGGTAATGATGTTTGGTTTGCTTGTCAACTTCTAAACAATATACAAACAATATAATGAGTATTCAAGCTTTAAGCTTCATCTCATTGTAAACCCTAGATTATACATTGTTTCAAAAAAACAATTAAGATAGTTGTTTACCTTAGAACTTGAAGAGAGTTTGAATATATATCAAGATAGGACTCCACCTAGTCCATGAAAGGTTGAAATGAAGCTAGAACAAGGCAAGGTAAGGGCACCATTAGTGGTGATTTTCGGACAACATAATAACATGAAGGAAGTGTTATTTTTTTTGAGTTTCCTTACCTAGAAGTAAAGGAGAACAATAATATGTGAAAAGGTGAGCTCAAGCTTCTCCCATGGAGATTCTTCTTGGCACCAAAATGGAGCTCTTGAGATTTTGAAAGGATAGAATTGAAGAGCTTGATGAGAGGAAGAGAATGGTGGTCTTAGAATTTGATTTGGCAAAATGAACTAGAGATACAAGTGGTCAAAGATGGAAATGATGGTGGTGTTGGTGTTGCTGTAGCAAACCGTGAATGAGAGCAAGAAGAAGATAGAAGAGAGGTTGAAGACATGTGAAATGGGAGAAATGAGAGAATGAAGATTGGTTTTGCTTTTAGAAGATATTTATACCTTAAAGTAAATAGTAACCATTAGTCATCATTTGTTACTTAATAAACTAACATGAGTGGTGACTCATTACCATAAAACCGGCCCCCTTAATGTTACTAAGGGTATTTTAGTCTTTGTTGTCCAATTTAATTACTTATACAAACATATGTTACAAACTAGCATTTTAGTTACTATTCACTAAAACAAGGCACATAGATGTGAAATTTTTGATTTCCCATTGATATAGACTTCCAAATGTGATAATATATAGTACACATGTTAATTAAAGTTTAATGATGGACATTTAGCCATTCAAAACTCATTTACAAGACAATTTTTCAAAAATGTGCTTTAAGACTCCTTAAAGCACATTTTGTGTTTTAACTTGTTTTCAAGCTTGGTTTTCTTTGGTAATTGGTTTGATATGTTCATTAGTATATAAATAAGGTCTTGGTAAGCTCGTTAGGTCTTACCCAAGCTTATCCCAAGCTTAGAACACATTTTAGCCCTAATTGACTTTAAGGCATTTATTTGTGTTTCCTATGGTTTAAATAGTTTACTAATGTTTCTAAGACTCTTTTTAGTCTTAATATACCATATTTAAATGTTTAAACAACATACCAAGGTTTGGGGTATTTCAATGGGGGAGTGAAGTTATAGTACACACTGATCACTCCGCTCTAAAGTACCTGTTCACCAAAGCAGACACTAAGCCGAGATTGTTACGTTGGATTCTTTGCTGCGAGAATTTGACGTTCTAGTGGTAGATAAGAAAGGATGCCATAATGGAGTTGCTTATCACTTGTCCCGCATTACGAGACCTTATGATGGAGTTCCTATTCAAGAATATTTTCCAGACGAGACAGTGTTCAGCATCCAGCAAATAGAAGACATGGTTGAGAAGAGAACTTTTTCCAATTGGGTTGAGTTATTTTCTGCACTGACAGTAAGCAAGGAGGAACCATGGTATGCTGACATCGCCAACTACTTAGCCTCTGGAGTAGTTCCTCATGGACTCTCTTTTCAGCAAAAGAAGAGATTCCTCTCTCAGATCAAGCACTTCTTCTGGGATGACCCTTACCTTTTCAAAGTATGTGTGATGGGGTCATCCGGAGGTGTATCCCTGAAAATGAGGCTACTTCAGTTCTCTACATGTGTCACTCTAAAGAGGCTGGAGGACATCATGGTTCCACACGGACGGCCGCGAAAGTTCTAGAGTCCGGTTTGTTTTGGCCTACACTACATAAAGACGCTCACAAATTTGTCTCACAGTGTGACAGTTGCCAAAGGATGGGAAACATCTCCAGACGGCACGAAATGCCCTTGAACAACATCCTGGGAAGTAGAGTTGATCGATGTTTGGGGTATCGATTTCATGGGTCCATTCCCTCCATCCCAAGGCCATCAGTACATACTAGTCGCTGTGGATTATGTTTCAAAATGGGTAGAAGCGATCTCATGTTCTTCTGCAGATGCCAAAACAGTCCTGAAGTTTTTAAAGAAAAATATTTTCACCAGATTCGGGGTGCCCCGGGCGATCATTTCTGATGGTGGTTCCCATTTTTGCAATCGCCAATTTGATGCCCTACTACATAAATATGGAGTTCATCACAAAGTAGCACTTCCCTATCATCCACAAAGCAATGGACAAGCCGAGGTCTCCAACCGAGAGTTAAAATGGATTTTACAGAAAACAGTCGGTTCATCTCGGTGAGATTGGTCACAAAAGCTCGACGATGCTTTGTGGGCCTATAGGACTGCCTTCAAAACTCCTATTCGGACCACTCCTTTCCGTCTGGTGTTTGGAAAAGCATGTCATCTAACAGTAGAACTCGAACACAAAGCTTATTGGGCATTAAAGTCTCTTAATTTTGATATGAAGGCTGCTGGCATCAAAAGAAACTTCCAGCTCTCTGAACTCGAGGAGTTACGCCACAGCGCGTACGAGAATGCCAGCCTGTACAAAGAGAGAACCAAGAAGTGGCATGATCAAGTCATTCTTCCGCGCCACTTTCAAATTGGTGATCAAGTCCTTTTATAACTCCCGCCTACGACTCTTCCCGGGAAGTTAAAATCACATTGGTTTGGACCTTTCACCATCACTGCCATGAACGCATCAGGTGCCTTCGAAGTTGAAAATGAAAAAGGTGAGCGCTTTAAAGTCAATGGTTCTCGCTTGAAGAAGTATTTATGCAGTAAGCCTGCCTCAGCCCAGGCCGTCTACCTCGATGACTTCATTATGCCTTCTTCCTCAACAACACACATGAAACCCTCGGCTAAAGGCCAAGTGTATGGCCCTTCATAATCAAGCCCACATCATAACAAGGGAATAATTCTTACATACTTCCCTCTAATTGCTCTTATTTCTTTTTCTTGTCATTTTAATTTTATTTTTCAAGTCTTATAACGTCATAAACACACAGAAAAACATACAACACACAAGCCGGTGTAAACCGGTAGGCAACAGATTGCAAGAAAACCATACCTTGGTCCTTGCTTCGACTGGTTTCCACCTTCGAAGAATCCTATACACATTTAGTAACATCGGTTAATTAATGTACTAACCCAATGTTAACTTTTACTTCACTTAACTAGTTATTTTGTATTCACACTTGTTATAACTTCTCACCTTTTAAATTGTCTTTATTACACTCCTAACATGCCTTATATAACTTTATAACATCATTACTAACTAATCCCCATCATTAGACATCATTATCTAACCTTAAACTAACTTTTAAAGTGGTCCGGGACTTGGTCCCCAACTAAGGTCCTGGACCTACACTTAACAAAACCCTCGGCCTGTTTTAATGGGGTGGTCCGGGACTTCATACAGGTCCTAAGCCCCGGACCAACATAGGCAATTTCTCTCGGGGGTAAATCAGGGGGTGGTCCGGTACTTCTTACATAACCTAAGTACCGGACCAAGGCTGTGTAAAAATCCTCGGCCCTTTTAAATGCATGGTCCGGGACATTATCCAAGACCTAAGTCCCGGACCACTACTACAGATTTACATTTTGAACATTTTCTAAGTCTTGTTGCAATGGTTCTCCTTACTCATTAAATGTATAAACCTCCCAAATGATCTTAGGTATATTCTAATGCCAAAATATCATCTTAAACACACCTAGTTCCTTGTCTAACTTGTTACTAGATTTTCTCTTAAAATTCACCAACACTTGTAACATTTCTTACAAGGTTTCTAAATGGTGTTTCTCACCTATGATAATCACTATACCAAAATGCTTCCTCCTCTCCACAACATCATCTCCCAAGCATCTTTTCTTCCTAACCAAACTCCTTGAACATCTTTACAAGTTTATAGCTCCTCCATGCAACAAACCACTTCTTCCTTAGTCACCAACATTACACAAGTCCTAAACACAATCTCACCATGGTCTTGAAGTATCCAAAAACACTCATTTGCACTCTAAATCCTCTAAAACATTGCCTTAGTCCTTTTTACATCTTAGAATACCTTAATGCATGCTTCTTTCACTAGTAGAACACTTAACCATTCTAAACACTTCCTAACTTACCAAAACTCATTTTAAACACCTAAAGCTTCTTATACATTATCTAAATTTTGACATGGGTTCTCCTAGAACATTACTAAACCAAAACACATTGTTTTCACCATTAAACAATCAAGAACACTAAAATCCATCAAACACATTCTTATACACAAAACTTCACTCATTTAGCACTACATCACAATATAGTGCATAATTTAAATTCCTTGGCACTTAGGCCCTTAAATAACATGGCTCTTAGGCCCTTAAGATGCATAAATCATAAACACTGAATTTCCCACATTATATTGGCCTTTGACCTGCAAATACACCCAACAATACATATGCCTTTTACTAAGCCCTTGAGAACATTTTACTAAGTCATTCACCATTGGCTCCTTAGATCATTTTAATAAGCAATATAAGCTCATTTCTCCTAAGACTTTAAACCACATTAGGTTAGCACATTTACCTCTTTTCCTCACAATTTCTTTCTTGTTTCCTTGATTAAAATCGGTAATGATGTTTGGTTTGCTTGTCAACTTCTAAACAATATACAAACAATATAATGAGTATTCAAGCTTTAAGCTTCATCTCATTGTAAACCCTAGATTATACATTGTTTCAAAAAAACATTAAGATAGTTGTTTACCTTAGAACTTGAAGAGAGTTTGAATATATATCAAGATATGACTCCACCTAGTCCATGAAAGGTTGAAATGAAGCTAGAACAAGGCAAGGTAAGGGCACCATTAGTGGTGATTTTCGGACAACATAATAACATGAAGGAAGTGTTATTTTCTTTGAGTTTCCTTACCTAGAAGTAAAGGAGAACAATTATGTGAAAAGGTGAGCTCAAGCTTCTCCCATGGAGATTCTTCTTGGCACCAAAATGGAGCTCTTGAGATTTTGAAAGGATAGAATTGAAGAGCTTGATGAGAGGAAGAGAATGGTGGTCTTAGAATTTGATTTGGCAAAATGAACTAGGAGATACAAGTGGTCAAAGATGGAAAATGATGGTGGTGTTGGTGTTGCTGTAGCAAACCGTGAATGAGAGCAAGAAGAAGTTAGAAGAGAGGTTGAAGACATGTGAAATGGGAGAAATGAGAGAATGAAGATTGGTTTTGCTTTTTAGAAGATATTTATACCTTAAAGTAAATAGTAACCATTAGTCATCATTTGTTACTTAATAAACTAACATGAGTGGTGACTCATTACCATAAAAACCGGCCCCCTTAATGTTACTAAGGGTATTTTAGTCTTTGTTGTCCAATTTAATTACTTATACAAACATATGTTACAAACTAGCTTATTTTAGTTACTATTCACTAAAACAAGGCACATAGATGTGAAATTTTTGATTTCCCATTGATATAGACTTCCAAATGTGATACTATATAGTACACATGTTAATTAAAGTGTAATGATGGACATTTAGCCATTCAAAACTCATTTACAAGACAATTTTTCAAAAATGTGCTTTAAGACTCCTTAAAGCACATTTTATGTTTTAACTTGTTTTCAAGCTTGGTTTTCTTTGGTAATTGGTTTGATATGTTCATTAGTATATAAATAAGGTCTTGGTAAGCTCGTTAGGTCTTACCCAAGCTTATCCCAAGCTTAGAACACATTTTAGCCCTAATTGACTTTAAGGCATTTATTTGTGTTTCCTATGGTTTAAATAGTTTACTAATGTTTCTAAGACTCTTTTTAGTCTTAATATACCATATTTAAATGTTTAAACAACATACCAAGGTTTGGGGTATTTCAATGGGGGAGTGAAGTTATAGTACACACTGATCACTCCGCTCTAAAGTACCTGTTCACCAAAGCAGACACTAAGCCGAGATTGTTACGTTGGATTCTTCTGCTGCGAGAATTTGACGTTCTAGTGGTAGATAAGAAAGGATGCCATAATGGAGTTGCTTATCACTTGTCCCGCATTACGAGACCTTATGATGGAGTTCCTATTCAAGAATATTTTCCAGACGAGACAGTGTTCAGCATCCAGCAAATAGAAGACATGGTTGAGAAGAGAACTTTTTCCAATTGGGTTGAGTTATTTTCTGCACTGATAGTAAGCAAGGAGGAACCATGGTATGCTGACATCGCCAACTACTTAGCCTCTGGAGTAGTTCCTCATGGACTATCTTTTCAGCAAAAGAAGATTCCTCTCTCAGATCAAGCACTTCTTCTGGGATGACCCTTACCTTTTCAAAGTATGTGCTGATGGGGTCATCCGGAGGTGTATCCCTGAAAATGAGGCTACTTCAGTTCTCTACATGTGTCACTCTAAAGAGGCTGGAGGACATCATGGTTTCACATGGACGGCCGCGAAAGTTCTAGAGTCCGGTTTGTTTTGGCCTACACTACATAAAGACGCTCACAAATTTGTCTCACAGTGTGACAGTTGCCAAAGGATGGGAAACATCTCCAGACGGCACGAAATGCCCTTGAACAACATCCTGGGAAGTAGAGTTGATCGATGTTTGGGGTATCGATTTCATGGGTTCATTCCCTCCATCCCAAGGCCATCAGTACATACTAGTCGCTGTGGATTATGTTTCAAAATGGGTAGAAGCGATCTCATGTTCTTCTGCAGATGCCAAAACAGTCCTGAAGTTTTTAAAGAAAAATATTTTCACCAGATTCGGGGTGCCCCGGGCGATCATTTCTGATGGTGGTTCCCATTTTTGCAATCGCCAATTTGATGCCCTACTACATAAATATGGAGTTCATCACAAAGTAGCACTTCCCTATCATCCACAAAGCAATGGACAAGCCGAGGTCTCCAACCGAGAGTTAAAATGGATTTTACAGAAAACAGTCGGTTCATCTCGGTGAGATTGGTCACAAAAGCTCGACGATGCTTTGTGGGCCTATAGGACTGCCTTCAAAACTCCTATTCGGACCACTCCTTTCCGTCTGGTGTTTGGAAAAGCATGTCATCTAACAGTAGAACTCGAACACAAAGCTTATTGGGCATTAAAGTCTCTTAATTTTGATATGAAGGCTGCTGGCATCAAAAGAAACTTCCAGCTCTCTGAACTCGAGGAGTTACGCCACAGCGCGTACGAGAATGCCAGCCTGTACAAAGAGAGAACCAAGAAGTGGCATGATCAAGTCATTCTTCCGCGCCACTTTCAAATTGGTGATCAAGTCCTCCTTTATAACTCCCGCCTACGACTCTTCCCCGGGAAGTTAAAATCACATTGGTTTGGACCTTTCACCATCACTGCCATGAACGCATCAGGTGCCTTCGAAGTTGAAAATGAAAAAGGTGAGCGCTTTAAAGTCAATGGTTCTCGCTTGAAGAAGTATTTATGTAGTAAGCCTGCCTCAGCCTAGGCCGTCTACCTCGATGACTTCATTATGCCTTCTTCCTCAGTAACACACATGAAACCCTCGGCTAAAGGCCAAGTGTATGGCCCTTCATAATCAAGCCCACATCATAACAAGGGAATAATTCTTACATACTTCCCTCTAATTGCTCTTATTTTCTTTTTCTTGTCATTTTAATTTTATTTTTCATTTTTATGCTCTTTATATTTCCTTGAATTAACATATATATATATATATATAAAAGAGAGAAATCAAGATGCTGTGTTCAAAGCCGGGTGTACAGAACCTAGCACAAAATTTTCAAAGTGTCGTTCCTGAAGCCGAGTAAAACACATCCGGCCCTATGAAATTCATTATGCCGGGTCGGGTAAGTTTGGGTTACAGTCCCATTCTTACCCTACGCAAAGCGCCGCACCCCAGCAGCTTCCACCACAGGCGACGCCGCACACCAAAGCAACACTCCAGCGCATTCCAGTCAGAAATCACACCACCAACCACCAACCACCAACCACCGTGACCCATCATTCTTCTGCACTTAGAAAATCCAAACCAGGTTTTTAATCGACTTCCAGTATTTCGAATTCAATTTTTTACTATTGTTTAGTTCAATGTGACGTTTTGGTTAGATTCGTAGCTTAGTATAGGGAATTAGGGATTTCAGAACTTGCTGAAGATGATTTATGTGCTCTGGTGTGATTCGGGTGTTTCTGCAAATTTCTGGTTCGAAGTTTGAATGTGCCGGATGGATTTTGTCCAGCATCCCATCCGGCATTCAATTGTTTGCATGCGCCGGGTTGATTGTGTCTGCCATTCCGCCCGGCATTACCATCTGATTGAATTCTTTATGCCTATTTGGATCCTAGTCTTCTGCATTAATGCCTAGGATAATGTTTTGTTAAAAATTTATCAATTCGACATATAAATTGGAGAATCATAGCACGACACTAGGTTAATGCTATAACTGTTGAATTAACATTTGATAATTTGTTGTGTGTGGTATTCGATTTTCCTTTCTACTACCTGCAGATGACTCGGTGAAAACAGTTACTTCTCAGACCGTTGATTCTGACGAGGATACTTTCTTTGAGGAGTTGGATGCAACTCTAGGAGAGGCTACTCCAGAGGAGGACGAGGCTGTTCCTGCTCCACTAGAGCCACCTCGTCGCTCTTCTAGACGGGCAGGTAAGGAGCCTGCCTCCAGTAGTGCTCAGCCTCCACGGCCATCTACGACAGGGGGAAAAAGAAGCGCCCTTCTCCTACAGGTCAGAGTGGGCCGGGTTCCACATCCTCAGCACCAGAGCTCGACGACTTCGGGATTCCTCAGCCCCTACCTTCTCATATCCACAAGGACCCGCAATTCGATTCCAATGGGTTTGTTAGCGTAGAGGCCGCCCGTTACTACAATCAATCCAAGCAAAAGGGCAAGTAGGTGCAAGAGTGGCGAATTGACCAGACAGTTAGCCCGTTATCTCAGATCATCTCCCCATTTCAGAGGCATGGCTGGTCGGTGGATTACTAGAGATTGGTCAGAGGCACTTCTTCGCCGACCTAGTTCGTGAGTTTTATGCTAATGCTGAGTTCCTTGGGCCACCCCAAGTCTCCGAGGTACAGACCCGTTCTTATGTTTCCTGTACATGTATTCTGATTTCACCTCGTAGCATAGCGGATGCCTTAGGCATAGAGTATGACTAGAGGCAGTGCTCATTCACTAGGCAGTATCTGGCCACTGCCCATGCTGCTATACTGCTCAATTTGGATCACGGACCCGATATATGAATCGGGCCCATTCTAAGTCTCGCCCTGTGCTCCCTATCACCTTCATCACGGACTTGCAGCTTAGAGTGGCCATGGAAATCATTAGACATAACATTCGGCCCTGTAAGCATGATGAGCTCAATGACATGGATTGTGCCCTTCTTGAGTATCTTCGTGGGCCACCACCGAGTGATGTTGCAGCTCGATTTCCGGTGCACCGACTGATGTTTGCTCAGTTGGTTAGGGCGATTCTTCATCGAGATACTCAGCGCCCTGTCTTCCCGATGCTACTTCATCACCATATCACTCAGACTCTGAGGGAGGATCGGATTCCACGAGGTCTACAGTTCCACCAGGAATCCTCCCTCATTGACCTCACACTCATTAGGCGATGGTGGTTTCGTGAGTCTGCACCAGCGGAGTACCGGTTTGTTCCTCCAGCGCAGAGGCCTAGGGCCAATGCCACTGCTCAGGACTATCCATGCTATGAGGGATCTGAGCCCCAGTTGATGCTACCCCCTCCTACCTCCTCGCTCCTCAGCCTTCTGCCCCCGCTCCTGACTTGGGTCCCCTTTATGAGAGGATGGATCATTTTCAGCAGACCCTTAAGCAGCAGCGGCAGTCCTTCGATGTCTACCGACAGTCTCAGCAGGATACCTGGACTGATTATGAGGCCTTCCGGGCCAGCTATGAGGGGTATCGTTCTGAGGTTACCAGTCGAGTTGAGACAGTGGAGCAGCGCTAGCAGGAGATGGTCGCAGATCAGCAGGTATTTCAGGAGCAGGTCACCCAGCGCAAGCAGGAGCATGAGCGGCGAGTAGATGACCGCTTTCTGCTCGCAGTTGACAGACTTGACCGTGCCCGGGCTGCAGATAGTAAGACGTTAAAGAAGACTATGGAGTGTTCGATGAAGGCATTCTTCAAGAGTATTCTCAAGAGGGATCGGAAGAAGAGAAAAGCCTGCAAGGAGGCGAAGAAGCAGGGTCTTCCTACCCCTAGCTCCTCCAGGACTTCAGACTCCTCAGAGGTTCCTTCTGACTCGCCCCCGCCACCACCACCTTCATCTGCGCCGGCGGCCGCTATCTAGTTCTTTCTCTCTCTTTCTAAGTTTCTTTACCTTCATTTTCTTTCTTTATGTTCTTTCTTTATATTTTTCGTATACACTTAATGTTTAACTACTCTCCTTGTATTATGGAAGCTTGGCACTTTATGAGTTTTTGATTTCAGTTGATCTTATTATTATTGAATTCTGCTGTGCACAACTCCAATCATTGGCTCATCACAAGTGTAGGGCCTTCGGCCATAATCTGGGAAGTATATTTTTCTTTCAATTTCTTTCAGTTTCTTGTCGTCTTATGTCTTATTTCTTTTGGACACTGGGGACAGTGGTCCTGCCTAATGTAGGGCAGGGGGACCCCCCCTTTTTGAAAAAAAAAACTGAAAAAAAGATTTTATTAGTTTTCAAAAAAAAAAAGATTTATATACATATAGCATGTCTAGTTTATACAATATAATAAGTTTTAAGTTTATTAACCTTCTACTCAGCTTTTTGTATGTCTCTGATTAAAGTTAACATTAGGGAAGACTAAATATTTGTTCTCTCAAGAGGTAAGCTTTCTAATGACCTTTAGATATTATTTTCTCACTTCATGATTCCTTCTGTTCAACATGAGTATATGACCTTACTTCGACTTTTGTCCTTGATCTACTTGTGGGTAATATATCTTTCTTTCCTTTTTAAAATAGTTCAATTCTTATGGTGAATATCTTAGAAAGGGTGATAAAAAAAAGAAGAGAAGAAAACCTCTTCCAAAAAAAGAGCAAAATTGCCTCAAAATAAAAGCAAGAATTGAGAGTTTTTCCTTTTGTTTTTCTCCTAAATTCCCTGTTCTTTAAATGCAAAAAAAAATCATGGTTAGATTCAGAAACCATTGAAAAATAGGGCTGAACCATTCAAAACCATTGATAAGTGTCTTGGCCGCATTCAGAAACTCTTGAGAAATAGAGCTGAATGTCGGAAACCGGAAAAAGGAGAGATACAAAAATCCCCTATGCACAATAACCCATGAGTCCTTGTTCTATTTTGAGATGGAATGTTTTACTTTTACCCATTTGTATATTATTGATATATTGGGAAGGACTAAGTGATGCTTATGACTAAGAGTCAAGTAGTTAGGAAAGGAATATCTCATTGTCATTCTAAAGTTTATTTATTTTGTGCACAAGTAGTTACTCTTTTCTGATTTAATTTTGCTCGAGGACTAGCAATAGGTAAGTGTAGGGCCTTGATAAGCCGTAGACTTATCATATTTTATAAGCTAGATTTATGGTATTATTAGTGAAAATAAGGTTATAATAGGTAGTATTTACATTAATGTGCATCAAAAGTAATTTTATATGTTCAGACTAATACCTTGAGTGTTTTCCATGCAAGGAGCAAGTTCTACATCAAAAACCAAGCAAAGCCGGATGTAGAGTCGGGTTCCTTCGGCCCGGCATAAGTACGCATCAGGAAGAAGATCAGGCCGGGCAAGTTGTCGGGTGTGCCTTATCCAGCATAAGCAAAAGACGCGCCTACTCGCCAAAGGATGTCGGTTACTTACCGTTATTCAAATACTCAATGCCGGGTATGGTGCCGGATATAATCTAGCCGGCACAAGTGACTTTTCGCAAACGGTTTTCGGCCGTTACTGAAAAGCACGTGTTTTATTCACATGCCGGATAACTTTTACCCGGCATGGGACCCGACATCTGAAGATTTTCAAGTCTATAAAAGGGCCGAGAGTCTGCACTTGGAAGGGACCTTTAGCATTACTTTACATTCTAAATCTCTCAAAAATCACGACGTACTGCTGCCAAGGAAGTGCTGCGAATCCAACCTGAAGAAAGAAGACATTATCGAGTTCAAGGGAATTCTCATCAAGTTGTACTTTTGATCCTCCTTGTATCTTCTCCCAACGTTCTGGTTGGTTTGGTAGACTCTTTGGCTGCCTTGATTAGATGATTGCATTGTAAACACTCTTTGATCATTAATGAAATTCTCAAGTTTCGTAACCCGAGTTTTAATCTCCTTACAAATAGAACAACGGTTTTCTCTTGTTCTATCATCTCAAAGTTCTATTTAAGGCTTCTAAAAGCAAGAATAGAATAGGTTATAATTCTGGTCCTCAGGTGAAGGTGGTCTTCTCCTGGTCCTCAGGTGCAATTGGGATTTGAAAATACCCCGAATATCCGTCTAGAAAACAATAAAATTCTTGACCTGCCAACCTCTCCAACATTTGATCTATAAATGGCAAAGGGAAATGATCCTTCCGGGTGGCGGAATTTAATTTCCTATAATCAATGCACATGCGCCATCCCGTAATTTTTCGTTGGGGGATCAACTCCCCTTTTTCGTTCGGAACTGCTTCGATACCACCCTTCTTGGGTACTCTGGACAGGGCTTACCCAAGGGCTGTCAGAAATGGGGTATATGATACCAGCATCCAATAATTTTAGGACCTCATTTTTGACAACCTCTTTTAGGTTGGGATTCAACCTCCTTTGAGCTTGCCTCATAGGTTTATGATCACAGGAAGAGAGTTTGTACCTGAAAGGAAGGCGTACTTTAGATTAGAAGGGAGTTCCTTCAATTTTACCTCCGGTGGTTGCTCTATGGAGGGTATAGCTTTTTGAGGCGGGTAATCGAGCCTCTCTAGTGGTGGTTGATAACTTTCTTTTTACCCATGTCGAGTTGCTCAACGATTGCATTGATCTCTTTCTGTGGAGATTCTTCGATGGATGAAACCAGCACTTGCTCCAAGGCCTCTAACTCATGCGGTTCGACCAAGGGGACGGAGAAAGTCTCATCATCATTTAAATTCGTCTGTGCCGTCATTTGTTAGTAGACCAACACAACAAACGGTGTGAGCAGAAATACTTTTTCTTACCATCTGTGCCATGTTGAATTCTATTTTCTCATCCTCGAATCGGAAGGTAACCTTCCCATCATAAACATCAATGACTGCCCGAGCAGTACTTAAGAATGGCCGTCCTAGGATCAGTGGGACCTCAGTATCCTCACTAATATCCAAGACTACGAAGTCGGCAGGGAAGATGAATTTGTCAACTCCCACCACCAAATTTTCAACCATTCCCATTGGCTTGATGGAGGATCGATCTGCCAATTGGAGTGAGAAGGAAACGGGCTTCAGTTGACTGCCATGGATCCTTGTGAAGATAGAGTAAGGCATGATATTAATGTTTGCGCCAAGGTCGCATAACCCATGGCCACAATCGACATTTCCAATACAACAAGGCACTATTGGCAATCCTGGGTCCTTCTGTTTGGGTGGCATTGCTCTCAACAGTGCCGCCGAGCATTCTTCTGTTAGTGCAACTGTCTCCACGTCTTCCATTCGTCTCTTGTTGCTCATTAGTTCCTTGAGGAACTTAGCATATGTAGGCATCTGTTTTAGAGCATATATTAAAGGAATGTCAATAGTTAAGCGTTGAAAAATTCCTAAGAATTCTTGAATTGCTCATCCATATGTTTCTTTTGAGCCTATTTGGAAATGGCAATTTTTCTTTGTTGGAGAAGTGGAAACAATAGAAGGAAATTTAAAAGTAGAGGGCGAAGAGATAGGAGCCTGTGTCTCCTGTGAGGGCATAAAAGGAATTGCCTCCTCTATGTCATCAGATGCCACTTGTTTTTCTTTTTCTTTTTCTTGACCCACCTCTCTTCCACTTCGAAGAGTAACGGCGCCTGCATCTTGGCTCCCTAGGATAATTGATTTTGCCTGCTCTCTTGGATTTATTTGTGTTTGGGAAGGGAATTGGCCCTGAGGCCTAGGTTGGGTAAAGATTTGTTGTAATTGAGTTTGTAGGGACTTCTGGTCCTTGCGCAATGTAGAGATTTCTTCTTGTGTATCTCTAGATTTATTCATAAGGGCCTTCATCATATCCCTCATCTCGGCCATCTCTACTTCTGAGTTGGAAGGGGGTTGTGGTGATTAATGAGAAGGCATTTTGTTATAGGGAGGTTGGACCAATTGCCTCTGGCCTCCTTGAAAGCCGGGATTGTTTTGAAAGTTTTGGTGTGGTTGGGGACCTCTTTGCCAAGGTTGTCGGTAACCTTGATTGTTGGCGACGTAGTTCACCTCCTCAGATGCCTTAAGTTCTTGTAACTCGGGACACTGCTCAAAGTCATGTGACCCTCCACACTGTGTACAAGACACGTCAGAAGGTGGTAAAGAAAACATGGGAGAGCGAGTTACCTGAGTGGTTGGTCTTGCATTGGCCATATTGGCCTGCTGAGGGAGAGTACTCATAGCCAGTTGCTCCACAACTTTTTGTAGAGCACTTACCTTTGTAGATTGTTGGGCATTGCTCTCTAGCAACTGCTCGTGACTCTTCATCAATTTTTCAAATTTGTTATCACTATCTCCAATGTGATACAGACCTGGAGTATTACCTCGTGCTCCTCCTGTAGCCCCATCACGGATCTCCTCGCAAAGGGACTCAATACCGTCCAAAAATTGATCCCCTGGTTTCTTGAGGATGTCGGCGCCAAGGGAGGACAACACCATCGTTTTGTATTGGTTCACGAGTCCTTTGTAGAACAACTGGGAGAGTTGCTCCTTCGTGAGACCATGATGGGGACACTTCAGAAGTAACCCCTTAAATCTATCCCAAGCTTCACAAATATTCTCTGATCCTGGTTGCTTGAAGTTGTAGATTTCAGCGATCATTTCCAAAGTGCGACTTGGCGGTAAGAATTTGTCATAGAACTTCGTCGCCATGTCGTCCCATGTAGAGATGGTGTTTGGTGTCAAACTGTGATACCATTTGCTGGCGCTCCCTGTAAGGCTGTGTGGGAAGAGCGAGAGGCGAGCATATTGCAGAACTGTGTCAGTAGCGGTGAGACTATTGACATGCTGTAGGAATTTTGTCACGTGGAGCAATGCCTCGTCAGGGTTGGAACCATCGAACATTCCCAATTCTTTGACACATCGGATTTGATGATATGGCTTTAACTTCTGCCATTCATCATAATCAGCTTGAGGAAGTTGAGGAAGATTGATGGCCGGCTTCTGGCCTTGGTTTGAGGGCCGATTGATGTTACGTACTGTTGTCATCTTGCTTGAAGTACTTGGATCTTCTTGTATGTAAAATGGGTTCTTCTTTTGTCTTAAGGTTCGAAGCAGTGTTCTTTCAATTTCTGGATCGTAAGGCGTTACTTCGTTAGAAAGATTGTGTGACCGAAGAAGCATTCACTAAAAGAGGGCAAGTACCTAAGAGATAGCAAAAAGGAATTGTTTTAATGTAGTATGAAAAAGA
The DNA here is from genome assembly GCA_023374045.1 of Limonium bicolor. Lineage (NCBI taxonomy): Eukaryota > Viridiplantae > Streptophyta > Magnoliopsida > Caryophyllales > Plumbaginaceae > Limonium > Limonium bicolor. The sequence goes on from CM041779.1 coordinate 225,751,562, forward strand.
ATTGTATTAATATATACTTTTATTAAAGAGATAATATTGTCATTACATAAAACATAAAACATATAAAAAGAACTACAATAACATATTTAAAAGATACTAAAATATAACTAGTAGATAGCCCTAAACCTAGTACGCCTAACTCTACTAGTGAAAATCGCATAGAAGGGGGGCCTTTGGTGAACCCTATTTGTGAAGATACCATGTGAGGGAATCTTCGCCTAAGTTCATCCACGGGCAGGACCCTCATGCGCGCTGTTGTCCTAAGGCGGTGATAGGCAAGGGCGGGTCTTAATTTCTTCCTCTTAATAAAGATTTCTACCCCGGTACAGGGGTAGAGCTCATTGACTACATATATGCAGAAAATGGAAAAGGTTGGACTCCCCACTTTGTAATTTGCCATCCAAATGTTTCTAGGCATCCTGAGTACAAAGTTAGACAAAGGGTGAGACATTTATAAGAGCAAGTAATTCGTATAAAAGAAAAAGGAAAAAATGATAAGTTAAATGGGCCGGATAGAATGCCGGATCACATGCGTCCGCAGCAGACTCACTGTGTTTGTGCCGGAACACGAAACCCGGCATCCTACACGGCATGTACGAATTTGTGCAACGAAACAAAGCATAATCACATATGGCGGGAACTATATTAACCGAAATACAGAACAATCAAAAATTCGTAGAGAAATACAAAACAAAATTCTCATACTAAGAATGCGCCGAGTCTAATACCGGAAATATTCTACCCGGCTCGGACTTCCTCCGTATGTGCCGGGTTAAGATTGCCCGGCATTAGGTTCGGCACAATCAATGAACCAGAAATTAATGAAAAAAATTAGTGAACACAGAATAGGCTATTACCAATTTTAGGACTTGGACTAATTCCAAGTCCCCGGCAACGGCGCCATTTTTCTAACAGAGATTTTAGTAGGTAATATATATACATTTATATACAAGAGATTAACAGAAATATGGGGAAAGAATCAAGAATGTGCCGGGTCAATAATACCCGGCACCAAGCACGGCACAAATAAAACTAAAGGAAAACCTACTCAATCTACTACGGGTAGCAAACAAAAACCCGGTCAAAAGTAGCAGGGGAGCAAATTAAGACCAAGCAAGTCGAACCCTAGGGACTTGAATACAAAATTAGTCCTAGCCTTGGTAATTACTAATTAAAAGAGGGGGAAAAGTGTAAAAGTATTTCTAAACTAATTAAACTAACTATTCACAGCGAACTAACCTTGATTAGGGTCAAATAAGAATGTAAGAACTCATATGATCACGGATCAAAAGTGGCAAGTCTCGAAGAGGATTCTCTTTCTCGCAAAATGCATATGCCGGGTGTTGTGCCGGATTCGGTATACCCGGCGTATTCAAATACTTTGAATGTGCCGGACATATTTCATCCGGCATAGCATCCGGCATCGTACATTTCGTAAATAACACTTCCAGTTTCAATTATGACAAAAGGAACTCATTACCCTTATTCGCATCGTGCATAAATAATGCTGCGAATACGAACAGAACAATGGGAAAATAAGAGAAACAATCCTAAACCTTAGCATTTGTTACCTACTTCTCAAAGTAACAATATTAAAGATCACCAGAATTATAACCTATTCCATTCTTGCTTTTATAAGCCTTAAATAGAACTTTGAGATGATAGAATAAAATAAAACCCTTATTCCATTGTAAGGAGATTAAAACTCGGGTTACGAAACTTGAGAATTTCATTAATGATCAAAGAGTGTTTACAATGCAATCATCTAATCAAGGCAGCTTAAAGAGTCTACCAAACCAACCAGAACATTGAGAGAAGATGCAAGAAGGATCAAGAGTACAACTTGATCTTGAACTCGATAATGTCTTCTTTCTTCAGGTTGGATTCGCAGCACTTCCTTGGCAGCAGTTCGTCGTGATTTTTGAGAGATTTAGAATGTAAAAGTAATGCTAGATGTTTTCCCCAAGTGCAGACTCTCGGCCCTTTTATAGACTTGAAAATCTTCAGCTGTCGGGTCCCATGCCGGGTAAAGGGTATCCGGCATGTGAATAAAACACATGCTTTCCAGTAACGGCGGAAAACCGTCTGGCGCGAAAAGTCACTTGTGTTGGATAGATTATATCCGGCACCATACCCGGCATCGAGTGTTTGAGTAACGGTAAGACACACCCGGCATTATGCCCGGCCTGGATCTTTTCTCTGATGCGTACTTATGCCGGACAGAAACAACCCGGCTTTACATCCAACATTGCTTGGTTTTTGATGTAGAACTTGCTCCTTGCATGGAAAACACTCAAGGTATTAGTCTGAACATATAAAATGACTTTTGATACAAATTAATGTAAATAATACCTATTATAACCTTATTTTAACTAATAATACCATAAATCTAACTTGTAAAATATGATAAGTCTACGGCTTATCAATTAGTTCGTCGGATGATGGAGAATTACATGGAGTATAATGATTTCATTGCGCATATTCCATTACTTGTTATTTATGATCCTATTGAGCCCGATGAAGACGATTTTCAACACCAAAAACCAATTTATGAGATGCGACGTAATGTAATAGCACGGGGAATAGAGAGATAAAGGTTAGGAAATAATTAGGTTATTGGTTATTGCATAATAGATCTTGTTAGTTCTCGTGTTGAAATACCCCAAACCTTAATGAGTTGTTTAAATATTAAATAATAGGGAAAATTACATCCTGCACCCATGAGGTTTAAGGTATTTTCACAAACCACCCACGTGGTTTGGATAATTACTTTCCCCACCCATCAACTTAGCTCCGTTTTACATCTGTCAACATTTCTCATGTTTCTGTTAGTTAATGCCACGTGTCCCGTTTTAATTTGTTCCGCTGTATGCTGACATGGTATCTTTTTTATCTCCTTCCTCCATTCTCTTTTTGTCTTGTTGAGAGAAAAAATGATAAACAGCAAGATTCCAATTAGAAGGAAGATTATAAGTAATCAAGGTTGTGCTGACGCCAAGATCACTCCCCCAGATTTTCGCCCCTTATCTCTCTAATTTCACTCCTTATTCCCCATCTCTCGTAATCTGCTCCCTGTCCTCAGCGTCTTCAATCTACCAAGTAATAAACTCTGGATCATCCCTCCCTTCTTTGTCTTTTACTTTCTGCCAAAGTGACTGTTCTACTTCCTTGATTGGCTTTCGAACATCTATTAACACTTCATATACCGATGAGATGACTGGCAACTAATCTTAGTAATTGACACAAAAACTTCAACCGACAACTTATTTGTGGCTAATTAGCGAAGTTCTTTAATTTGGCTAAATGTGTCTCCTTCATAATTGTCTTGTGGCTGCGCCTCTGCCAAGACAAATCTCTTGAACTGCTGCATCTGCCTCTCATGCTCACCACGATAATTTTGCAAAATATTCTCCAGCCCACTCACGGTAATTTTGCAATATATTCTCCAAATTTGACTTATGCCTGTGTCTCGGCGGAGAAAAATCTCTGGATTTGCTGCATCCGCATCTTCATCTCACTCACAATAATTTTGCAATACATTCCTCTGCGCCAATGCAATCCAGAACACGTATTATTCGTGAACTTATCTTTACCACTAATCGTAATTTTGCAACCCTAATGGGGGAATATGGAAAAAATTTCACGGTCTGTCTTCATACCCTTCGCTCACTCAAGTAGATTATTGTTCTCATATGCCATGTCAGCATACTGGGGAACAAGTTAAAACAAGACATGTGGCATTAACTAACAGAAACAAGAGAAATGTTGACGGATATAAAACGGAGCTAAGTTGATGGGTGGGGAAAGTAATTATCCAAACCACGTGGGTGGTTTGTGAAAATACGTTAAACCTCATGGGTGCGGGATGTAATTTTCCCTAAATAATAACTTGTTAAGACTAAAAAGAGTCTTAGTAACATTAGTAAACAATTTAAAACACAGTAAATACAGTCAAATGCCTTAAAGGCAATAAGGGCAGAAGTGTGCTCTAAGCTTGGGATAATCTTGGTTAAGACCTAATGAGCTTACCCAGACCGTATTTATATGTTAATAGACATATTAAATCAATTACCAAAGAAAACCAAGCTTGAAAACAAGTTTAAACACAAAATGTGCTTAAAGGAGCCTTAAAGCACATTTTTGAAAAATTGTCTTGTAAATGGGTTTTGAATGGCTAGGTGTCCATCATTACTCTTTAATTAATATGTGTACTACTTAGTATCACATTTAGAAGTTTAAAACAATGGGAAACCAAAAATTTCACAGTTATGTGCCTTGTTTTTATGAATAGTGACTTTTATAAGCTAGTTTGTAACATATGTTATATTAAGTAATTAAATGAGTTAACAAAGACCAAAACACCCCTAAGTAATATATGGGGCCGGTTTTTGTAAGGTGAGTCACCACCACCTGCAATCAAGTGAAGGAAGACATAAAAAATACTATACTACTTTATAAGCACTATTTGCTTTACGTAATAACTATCTTCAAAAGCAACTACAATCAGTGATTCTCTTCATCCCTTCATTTCCTCCTTGCTGTCTCACGTAGCCCATCTCCTTCCTGCTCTCTTTCACGGTTGAAGCAGCACAGCACCAGACACCACCTTCAAATCCTTGTAACTTCTAGCTCACTTGGCCAAATTAAAAACTAAGACCACCAATCTCTTAGTCTCATCAAGCTCTTCAACTTGGTCCTTTCAAATCTTCTAGAGCTCCATTTTGGTGCCAAGGGGAATCTCCATGGAAGGAGCTTGAGCTCATCTTTTCACGTATTATTGTTCTCCTTTGCATCAAGGTAAGGAAACTCAAAGAAAAATGATGTTCCTCCATGTTTTGTGCTGTCCGAAAATTACCTTAAATGGTGTCCTTATGTTGCCTTGTTCTAGCTTCATTCCAACCATTCAAGGACTGGGTGGAGTCCTCTCTTGACAAGTATCCAAACTCTCTCCAAGATCTAAGATTTCTGAAACAAGAAAGAACTTGTGAGGAAAGGAGGTAATTATGCTAACCAAAAATAGCTTATAATTCCTTTGGAAAATGAACTTATGTTGTCTATTGAAACTACCTAAAGAGCCAATGGTAAATGACTTAGAAAAATGTTCTCAAAGAGACTAGTAAAGGACATACGTATTGTTGTGTGTATTTGCAGGTCAAAGGCAAATATATTGTGGGAAATTCAGTGTTTAAGATTTATGCATTTTAAGAGCCTAGGTGCTATGCAATTTAAATTGTGCACTATGTTGTAATGTGGTGTATATTTGGTGAAGTTTTGAGTATAAGAGTGTACCTAAGATCATTTGGGAAGTTTATACATATGATGGGTGTAAAGAACTTATGCAGCAGGACTTGAAAAATGCAAGTACGTCAATTCTGTAGCTTCGGTCCGGGACTTGGGATTTGGATAACATCCCGGACCATATATCAAAAAGGACCGAGAGTTTTACATAGTCTTGGTCCGGGACTTGGGTCTTGTACAAGGACCCGGACCACCCTCCTTAAATTACCCGAGAGTTTTTGCCTAGAATGGTCCGGGACTTAGGACCTGTATGAAGTCCCGGACCACCCTGTAAAATGTAGTCGAGAGTACAAGACTGTCTTGGTCCGGGACTTAGGGTGAGTACAAGGTCCCGGACCACCCTATCAAAACATACCGTGAGTTTGTGTAAGTGTTGATCCGGGACTTAAGGTAAGGACCAAGTCCCGGACCACTCTAAAAATGTTGTTAAAGGTATAAAAATGATGTGTAATGATGGGGATTGATAAGTAATGATGTTGTAAGGATGTTAAGGACATGTTAGATGTGATATAAAGACAACCAAGTGGGTGGAAAGTTGTAATAAAATGTGAAAGTAAAACAAGTTAAAAGTGTCAAGTTGTTTAACTAGTTAACGAGGGTAAGTTATGAGCGTTAGACTTTAAACAACCGTGTTACCCCGATGTTGATAAAAGTAAATGTAATGTTGCCAGTTGTTCGAGAACTGTTCAAGGAACTTAAGACGACACATTAGAGTGGACGTTGGTGACAGGTATGGTTTTCTTGCAACCTGTGTCCTACCGGATTACACCGGCTTGTATGCCAATGTGTTTTTTGTATGTTTGCCACGTTGTAAGATAAAACATGTAATGAGTTTACAGTAATTCATATATGTGGCGTGTCTAGTTCCGATACCATTTAACCTCGAAAGTGTTAAACCTTAGCTAACTGAGTCTAGGATCATATGAGAGTTTGGTATTCGGATTAAATGACCTGAACCGTGGGGCGTTCTAACCTCGGCTAGGCGTGAGTTAATTGTGTGATTTGTGTATGTGAATGTAGGGATCTCCCTTGTGTGTTTAACCCAAGAGTAATACTGTATGGTGTGTAGGTACGATAGACTCCGTAGTGGAGTTCTAACGAAAAATTAAAAGTAAGTATGTACTAACAGTAGTGAGGAATCCGGTTTGGCCGGTCGCGCGTTGTTTGGGAGTGGGTATCCTTTTTAGCTTTACCCTTCTCTCTGTTATGGTTGTTTCCCTCACGGGTTATGATCTCCCATTAGCTTACCCCAAAGCTTAGCTATTCTGACTTATGATCGGTTTAGGGGGAACATGTGTTTGTGTGGCGAGTTTGGGTCACTAAATCTGATCCATCTTTAGGTAAGTTACTCGTCCGACTATTAGGGCGGTAATGAGTTTTGTTATAACGAGCTTAACATGGGGGTGATATCATTCCCTAGGCTCACCAGTGTATTAACTATGTTTGGGCCGGTTCCTAAGAGATCCGTACCCGTTATGTATGTGTTATTTGTATGTTGCAAATTTATTGTGATGTGATGTTATATGTCGCTTAGAAGTGAAATATGAGGATCATGGATATGATTCCTAGTATGTAAAAGAGACGTTTGTGGAAACCCGATAGTGGGTAAGTGTCGTCTATTGAGGAAATAGCTCCGTTAGAGGAGAAATACTATAGGGTGGAAGAACTCAAAGCGTGATTGGTTAAGTATGGATGAGTTATTTTTGTTAAGCCCATTGGGGTGAAATGTATTGTGTCGTGAGTTTATGTTTCACATGCTTGATTTAAATGTAATCAACTGCATGCTAAGACGACAAATAGTTGTGCGTGGCCCGGTAGCATGTGGGATGCGGGATTACCATACCAGCAAAGGTGCTGAGCCCCTGGGGGCCACCCTTTCTTTCCTTTTCTATTTCAGGTACAAGGAGCTGGAGCCGTTCGAGAGTAGGACGGGGTAGTTGTTGCGTACGGGTAATTGATGTAATCACTTGTAACCTGTAGGTGTAGTAAGGCCGAAATTGTTCTCGGCATTAGTTGTAAATACTCGGTATAGTTGGAAGGTATTTGTATAATGAATGTTGGTAGTAATAAAGAAGACGGTATTGTATAGTTGCTCGGGGATCTAGTCCATCAGACCGATACAGTTGTGTAAATGTTAGCCTTGTTAGCCACGTGGGTGGTTAACGGCGTGTAACACCGATGAGTTAAGTTATGTGATGATGTGTATTTTCCGCTGCAGTTTAATATTAAGTATGTTGTTTTATGTTGGGGTGTTACACGTGTTGTTATACTTTTCGGGATTTATAATCTTTGGTTGATGTTTAGATGTGGAATAAACGTGTTGTTATAGTTATTCACTTTCAATTATGTGATTCATAAGATTTGAATTCGGGGACTTCTCTTTCTTAGGAATTTCTACATTTTGATATATTTCATTTCTCGTGATACACCGTATTATCAATAACAGTACCGAGAGGGACATTATCAGGGCATCCACCACAAACCTTGGGTTCCAGCTTTCATCCAGAAATTTGCAAGCCTCAATAATTTGGTCAAGCTTGATGCTTAGAACCTGGTTGAACTGAGACTCACTCACACCGTCTCTAAATATAATAATCTGCTCAGGCTTCCTTTCCTCAATTATTTGATTCATAGGATTTGAATTCGGGGACTTTTCTTTCTTAGGAATTTATACATTTTGATATATTTCATTTCTCGTGACATATACAATCTTTGGTACATGTTAGATAGTTATTCACATTCAATTATGTGATTCATAAGATTTGAATTCGGGGACTTTTCTTTCTTAGGAATTTCTACATTTTGATATATTTCATTTCTCGTGACATATACAATCTTTGGTACATGTTAGATAGTTATTCACTTTCAATCATGTGATTCATAGGATTTGAATTCAGGGACTTTTCTTTCTTAGGAATTTCTACATTTTGATATATTTCATTTCTCGTGACATATACAATCTTTGGTACATGTTAGATAGTTATTCACTTTCAATTATGTGATTCATAGGATTTGAATTCGGAGACTTTTCTTTCTTAGGAATTTCTACATTTTGATATATTTCATTTCTCGTGACATATACAATCTTTGGTACATGTTAGATAGTTATTCACTTACAATCATGTGATTCATAGGATTTGAATCGGGGACTTTTCTTTCTTGGGAATTTCTACATTTTGATATATTTCATTTCTCGTGACATATACAATATTTGGTACATGTTAGATAGTTATTCACTTTCAATCATGTGATTCATAGGATTTGAATTCGGGGACTTTTCTTTCTTAGGAATTTCTACATTTTGATATATTTCATTTCTCGTGACATATACAATCTTTGGTACATGTTAGATAGTTATTCACTTTCAATCATGTGATTCATAGGATTTGAATTCAGGGACTTTTCTTTCTTAGGAATTTCCACATTTTGATATATTTCATTTCTCGTGACATATACAATCTTTGGTACATGATAGATAGTTATTCACTTTGAATCATGTGATTCATAGGATTTGAATTCGGGGACTTTTCTTTCTTAGGAATTTCTACATTTTGATATATTTCATTTCTCGTGACATATACAATCTTTGGTACATGTTAGATATTTCATTTCTACACTATCATTGCTGGAGAACGCTCAACGGCCAACAAAGGATTTAGACCACCCAGATTGGCATTGATCTTAAGAAGCACATTTGTCAAATACTGATCGTTAACTTTGAAAGGAGCCATGCATTGTCTTCTTCTACCAAGGCCCATAGATATCACAATTCTTTCTCTCAGGCAGCAAGCACAACTGAAACAAAGGCATTCCGGGAAGTTTAGATTGAAGCTGGTCACGCATCTTTTCTTTCTTAGGAATTTCTACATTTTGATGTACTTCATTTCTCATGACATATACAATCTTTGGTACATGTTAAATAGTTATTCAGTTTCAATCATGTGATTCATAGGAATTGAATTCGAGGACTTTTCTTTCATAGGAATTTCTACATTTTGATATACTTCATTTCTTGTTATACGCGTGCTTGCTCTCCAATCATCAAGCTACAATCCTGCTGATTTAAAAGCTCTACAGAAACGATGCATTTCTAGAAAAATTTTGGCATAGTCTCCCCTGTTTTTCTTATCTCCACCGGTTCTAAGAGAACCTCCACAAAATCAACCAAAAGATCATCAACAAGGTCACCAGGATTGTCAGCAATAATTCCACCATCACCAAGTCCACTAGAAAAAAACTACAACCACACAAATCGTACTAGCTTCTAATACACCAAGTAAAAATGAAAGACAACAAATAGTTCCAAGATGATACTAAAGTTTATTACATCCAAATCCAAGATGACAACCACTAGGGTGCACCATGCTGGCGCTGGTAACTATCCCATATGTATAAAGAGCTGAACACATCCTCAAGACCATGAGTTGCAGCCCTTTGTTCTTCTTCTGGCATCCCTTGACGATAGTATGACCAGTCCCATGCATTGTTCTCTTGGTAGTACGGGCGTGCAAGCTCACTTGCCTCAGACAGTAGCTGTAACACACTTGGTCAGGTAAGTACACATAAAAAATAAAAGTGATATGTCATGAAGTACTATGAAAATAAGACTTACTAGACAGGGATCTGGACGATGAACCAGGGTGGTCTGATAACTCTCAGAGCATAGGATCTTCGGGTGTGTGCGCTTGGTGTACCAATCTAGGTAGAGTGGGTCGCAAGCATGCAACCGCGCATTTGTGCGCGTATACCCTGGAACCAGCAATTTAGGAGTGTTTTCCCACAAACTATACATGGGGGGTATACACAGGTGTAGGGTGGGTTTTTTCCTCTTTTTTCAGACCTTGGGTTGGGTCTAATAGGAGGTTCAGGGATACCCTGAATGTAACCAAACTGGCGCAGACAACGCCCAGGCAAGTACGGCTCATTCAACCCCATAACATGTATGTTACCTCTATACCATGTACGCCCTCCATGAACATTAACATTATCCTGACCGTAGGGCAACCAATCAATCTACAATGAACATTAATAGTAAGATGTAACCAACAACGAAAGACAAAAATAATAATGGTTCAATGTGTTAGCAACTACAAACAGTTACATTTAGAGCAATGAAAGCATCTAGATGCTCACGATAGCCTTGCAGTGAACGATGATCATGCACTTGAGAGGTAGATCTCACCCATCTTAGAGCCCAACGTCTGTCATCATTAGCGCGCCAGTCTGGGCTAATGGCTGGTCTTAATGTAGGGAAGTACGCATAAATCCAGCATTGTGCATATAAAACACTAGAATGATTAAGCAGTACCAATTATTAATACTCAGTGGGTTATCATATACTAGATGCACATTAGGACACATACCTCAAGTAACGTCATAGAACCAGCTATCCCACTGGAGCCGGCACGAGAGGCTATCCCTAGTTGGCGATATAACCATGCAAGAGTACCAGCTCCCCATGCATATTTACGAAGCTTCGTAGCTTTCTTCATGGGAGCTACTAACGAGAACAGCTGTGGACTCAGATGACCATTTGATTTTCCAGCTAATATGGTGGTACCGATCAGATGATACAACCAACCACATGCCTGATTCATTGGCTCTTCATTTACATCCCTACATTACTGCAACAAGCTCGCAATCGATACAGCACCGGTATTCCACAGAGTCTCTGTCATAGTCTGAACATCTCCCCCAAAATTAAGACAATCAGCCATTACCTCCTTCAACCCAGGGGTGGATGAATCCCCTATCAATGGACGACCGACGATGGGGATTTGCAGTATCATCCACACATCATGCAGGGTAATCGTCATCTCACCGAACGGCATATGGAATGAGTTTGTATCAGGCTGCCACCTCTCCACAAAAGCACTGATGAGGGTCATATTGTTGTATGGCATCGTAATATCCTGTAGGTGCTCTAACCAGAATACTTAAGCATGTTCCTTGCTCTTTTGCTGGAAATTTGATCTTTTGGCCAGCAGGTAAGCATCACCTTATAGGATTTGAAACTCAAAACCCCACGATCCTACATAATGACCAATATTTAACACTTACAAAACGTAGTATGATATTAAATGATCAAATACAGGAGAAGATAGAGAACATACCTTAGTTGAGGTCCATAAGTCAAGCGCTACATGACCCCCAAAGCAAGTGATAACACTAGTGAGTAGTGGACCGCCAGGAACTGGCACCTCTGTCAACTTCCAAGAGGTAGGAATGACTAGAACCATCGCTAGCGCTGCTTCCTCGTCAGTGTCATCCTCCTTATCCATGACTTCAACATCTTCATTATCCTCCTCCTCATCCACGTCGGGTGAGTCCTCATCATCAGCACCACGACCATCGTCATCAGCATGTGGCGAACACTCAGTCATCACATGGTCCTCATCAGCACGGGCGGGTGATGGGCGTGGTGGAGTTCATCCGCCTGACGTCTGAGCTTCTAACGGAGCAATCTGGAGGCTTGCTTCGCCCGAGATGTTGTAGCTAGCGTTGTGCAGTGATCTATCAGACCAAGCACTACTCGATGATGACACCACTAGCATGCGTCTCCTCGGTATATCATACATCACCGAGTCATCCTCCGCTACCATTGGTGGTGCAGGTACTTGAAACGCCGGGTCGTTGAAAGATTGACCTGGATGGAACGATGAATGACGTGCTGCTTCCATTAGGGGGTAGGATTACTCGGCCCTTCACCAGGAGCATGTGCACGACGACGGTATGAGGCCGTCATAGGCTGCTCCGTACCCCGGTCTTTATTCTTCCTCTTCATGTATACATTTTGCACTGCTTTTTTCAGTCGATCCATCACTGCATATGAATATCACACAGTTATATTCCTCATTTTTAACATAAAAATTCAAACATTTATAAATCATATCATTCACAATATTACAATTCAAAAAAAATTCAAACATCTATAAATCATTCACAATATTTATAAGAATTGGAAAAAATAACAAATTAAAACATTTAAAAATCATTCACAATACTAGAATTCAAAAATAAACAAATTAAAACATTTAAAAATCATTCACAATAATAGAATTAAAAAAAACAGGGTTAGAGCTGCGCAGCTGCTCTCCTGCTCCCTGGGCGAGCCGCGCAGCTCCTCTTTTTCTCCACGGTCGAGTAGTGCAGCTCCTTGCCTCCGTCAAGGGCGAGCACCGCCGCTCCTTGCATCCACTCGACTCGAGCAGCGCAGCTCCTCGCCTCCGTCGTCGGGCGCGCGCACACATGGGTCGAGCAGGACGCCTCCTCGCCTGCTTCCGACGCGAGCAGCGCCAGTCCTCGCCCGTCTCCGACTCGAGCAGCAGCAGTCCTCGCGTGTCTCCGGGTAGAGCTGCGGCGGTGCTTGCCCTAGCGCAGGTCGAGCCGCACTGCTCCTCGCCCGGGTTTTTTTGCTAATTTCAAATGTTTAATGCTAGATCTAGCTCAATTGATGTTGAATTTCAAAAAACTAACACCAAATTCATACTCAAGACACCCAAATCTATAAGTTGCAAAAAAAAATTTCGAAAAACTCACCGGAAAATTTTTCCGGCGGTGGTTGGTGACGGTGGGTGGCGGCTCCGGCAGTCAGAAGAGAGCTTCTTAAGGAAGAGAGAGAGAGGAGAGAGAGTGAGTAAGAGAAAAATGAATTGAAAATGAAGGTTGGGATATATATAGTGAGAGCGTTTTTTACCCGAAAATGATGTTCTGAACTGCGATTTCAGTACGACATTCTGACAGTGTAACAATGTTTGTAATTTAGTCAAATGCAACGTAATTTAGTCAAACATAACGTAAAATGTCGCCCAAATTACGTGGAGTCACAATTAAAATCATATTGACGCAATTAATTCGGGTTTATAATGTTTTGTAACAATCAGAGTGTTTTTTACTATTTACGCACAAGAAATTATTTTTAAAAAAAAATACAAGTTACAACACGACATCATTAGATGTGTACAACGTCAGTATGAATTAAAAAAATTTTGTACTGCGGTGATTAGTAATTTTGTACTGCGAATAGCAACCCAGTTAAGAAAAGTAACATTTATTAATTATTTTGTAATAAATTATTTTTTACATATTTTCATGTTAATAGATATAATTAAAATTTAATTTATCATACAACAAATAATAATATTGTGTCATTTATCAATGATAGATTCATATTTGTATACTTTATTCCAAGCTTATTCCTATCATTATTCCGCCAACCAAACAAAAGAAACATCATATTCCAAATATTCACATCATAACAACCAAATGAGTTCATATTCTATTCTTAGAATTTCATTCCAGTAATCTTACTCTGATAATTAACATCCCAATAACCAAACGACCTGTAAAGGAAATTAATGAACATCAATTTGATAAAAATAATAGTTTTTTGGATTAAAAATATGAAGTGGTAATATACTTGAATTTTTGGTTAAATGGGTTGGATTTGGGTTGAATGGTTATATACATTTCCGTCCAGGGTTGAAAATTTGTAATCAGATCAGTTTTTTGTTGTGTTTGGGTCAATAGATTAATAAATGGGTTAGGTAAACAGACTAACCTCAACCCGACCCATTAACCCGAATTGCCACCCCTAGATAACAGTGTATGATGTGAATTGCAATGTTCATATATTTTCACTAAACCAAATTTATATTTCATAACTAGGTATATGATATGACAAGACTAGAAAAATGTAAAAGAGTTGGTGATATATTATAATAATTAAATATAGGTTGTCCAAACTCTTTGAACCATAAAAAAACATATCAAAAGTCCATCAATAACCTTGGTACCAAGTACAATGAAAGGTATTTTCTTTGTCAATTAGTCTTACGGATTTTAGTTTCTATGTTTCTATTACAAGTGACTCCCATTGCTTATCGGGTTCTATTGCTCGTCTTGTGCACTTTCGTTTTCAATTGCCCTTGAGCCTTGTAATACTTTAATTGTTGTAATCATATTCAGTTTAATAAAGCATATTGCAGAAGATGCCATAGATATTTACAAAGTTTCACACTATGGGCTAGTCGAAAATTATTATACATATTTCCAATATATTTTTTCAGGTTCAAAGCATATTCTTTTATTGACAGTATTGTGAGCCTCAATTTTAAACCCTATCTTATGTTAGCTCACTGGAACCTATTATGGGTCGCCACCTAATTTTAACCTAGATCAAATTAGGAAAGGAGAGTTCAGGTTCAGGGGCTTGATATTCGACTTAATCAGGGTTCAATTACTTTCATTACCCCTAGAAGTCGTTTTTCCTCTACTTAGTTTAATTACGGCTTATTACGAGTCATTTTAACCTAAGTGCGCGAGCTTCTGTTTTTTTGTGTTTTTAAAATTTTTTGACAGAAAATTTAAGTGAAATCTGAAAATACCTAAACTAGGGTTTCTGAGGCAGAATTAGGTCAAATTTTGTTTACGCCCGTAGCCACGGACCCCATGTCCGAGACCACGGACTCCAGTTAACCTATGTGAACATAAAAGTCGAATTAAACAGAAAACACAATTTTGAAAGGTCCGGGGCCACGGACAGGATGTCCGTGGGCCCGGACATTATTTTAGAAAACCTAAATTTTGAAATACCGCCACCGCCTGGGGGCGTCCGGGCTTACGGACAAGGCGTCCGGGACCCCGGACACAGCGTCCGTGGGTGCGGACCGCCCTCGGACGGCGGCGTTTGGGAGGTTCCTGACGGTGTTTTGAGCTCAAATTTTATGGGTGTGTAGCCTGAAAGATTTATAATACGTTAGTGCTTAAAAGTTTTCAATTTGAAATCGAATTTAATGCGAAACTTAACAAACAAGTAATTGGGTAGAAGCTTAAACAAACAGCAACTCAGAAGCCACGAAAGGTTAGTTTGAACCAAAATTCGATATAAGACTGATAGGGTCGTAGGGAGTTAGGAAAGTGAGATTCCTACCCGTTTTACCTTCAGATTTACAATGATTCTTCACGTCGGGATTCGTCGAGTGCTCCGTTGATGGCAGACCCGGAAGGTTTTTGAACCAAGCTTCTGGTTGTTGGTTGTTCTTGCTGTTCTTCACGTTTGGTGCTGTTTTGGTGAAGGTTTGATGATGGATGATGTTATGGGAGTTGAAAAAGGTGTTTTAGTGTTGATTTTGTGAGATTTTGATGAAATTTCGGGGTTTGGATGTGTAAAAACGTGGAGAGGCTGTGACGGCTGAGTTTCTTGAGGTCTTAGGGTTCTTGAGGATCTGATTTGATCATGGGATAAGGTTCCTTATATAGGCTTCCTTAAAGATAGAAAAATCCGGTAAAAACCGAGATTTACCGACGTTTTAGCTCAAGGGCTTCCAAAAGGAATTTGATTATGAAATTTTGCACATGGGTAAAGGATGATATTTCTGAATTTTCTAAAGTGGAATCGAATTTTTTTAATATTGGAATATTTTAAAATTCAATTTCTCGTCAGATTCAATCAAAAATTGCTAGAAAATTATTGGAAATTCGAAAAATCAAAATTCCAACTCTATTATGCTTCAAATGTCATCCTATGTCATGGGTTAAAATTGCAAAGAATTTTGAATTGATTTGACCCTTATTTGGAGGAGAGAGAAAGCCTGTAGGGGGCTCAGGAGCCTTGAAAAATTACGAAAGTGCCCCTGGAGATGACTAAGCTGTCCCTAGTACTCTGAAATGCACCGATCGAACCGGTAACCCTCGCTACTAGCCTATTAGTAGAGACTCTCTTCCGGGGGGTTGAAATTTTGGGTATAACAGATTGCCCCCTATCAACTAGACTTTGTAATGGAAATGAAAAGGCTAGTTGATGCTTGAGTGATACCCCAAAATTTTGGATCTTAAAAGACCCCACGTGCAATTGAAATCCGTCAAGTTGTGTCGAGCTATTCTAAGGCGCTGACTACCTATGAGTAAAGTGGAAGGGTGTCGAGCGGTTCTAAGGCGTCGACCACCTAAAGGTAATAATGAAGTAATGTCAGACTATTCTAAGGCGCCGACTACCTATAAGGATGATATGATGTCAAGATATTCTAAGGTGTTGACTACCTATAATGAATGAGATGATTTCAAGCTATTCTAAGGTGTTGACTATCTATCAGTGATTGAAAATTGGTGTTGGGTCGAGTTCATCTATTCGGGTGAGTTATGCTGCTCTGGTGAGTTCTGCTGCTCTGGTGAATATGAATCTTTGGCTGAGAATCTGCATCTCTGAAGAGTCTGTATCTTCGGCTGAGAATCTGTATGCCTGAAGAATCTGTACCTTCGGCTGAGAATCTGTATCCCTGAAGAATCTGTACCTTCGGCTAAGAATCTGTGTCCCTGAAGAATCTGTACCTTTGGCTGAGAATCTGTATCCCTGAAGAATCTGTACCTTCGGCTGAGAATCTGTATCCCTGAAGAATCTGTACCTTCGGGTGAGAATTTGTATCCCTGAAGAATCTGTACCTTCGGCTGAGAATCTGTATCCCTGAAGAATCTGTACCTTCGGCTGAAAATCTGTATCCCTGAAGAATTTGTACCTTCGGCTGAGAATCTGTATCCCTGAAGAATCTGTACCTTCGGCTGAAAATCTGTATCCCTGAATTGTGACGAGGAGTCTCAAACGAATAGATGCAATGGTCATGATGAAAGTTGATTATGAAAGTGCCAAACGTGGCAATGAGGATGTGCCTGTCAAAATACGATCAAAGTGTATGTAGGAAATTTGTCCAAAACAAGAAATTGTTGAAAGAGGTGCCAAACGTGGCAGTGTTTGAAGAATATTCTGTTTAATGAAAAGGAAAGCGAAATTATCATTTCTTGACTATAGACTTCGGACCTGTAATTTATCTCCTATGAGATGAACATGCCACCGGTGGGGTATGGTGTATGATGTGAAGGTAAGGGCTAATGTGGGCCTGTGGTGTTTGATGTGCAGGTAAGGGCTTATGTGTGCCTGTGTAGTGGTGGTGTGGAGGTAAGGGCTTATGTGGGACTGAGGTGTTTGATGTGGAGGTAAGGGCTTATGTGGGCCTAAGGTGTTTGATGTGGAGGTTAGGGCTTATGTGTGTCTGTGGTGGAATGGTGGTGGTGATGTTTGAGCTCTAGGTTCCAATTGGTGTTGTCATAGCAATTGTTGGAACCAACAATTGCCCCCAGTATTTTTCCCTTAAGATAATCTGAGCTAGAGTTCATGGCAATCGATTGTTCCGATCGATTGCCCCCAGTATTTTCTTTTATTAAACGTGCGAACGAGTCTCGTCCTCACAAGGCCAAGGCTGATGTTTTTATGTGGTGCTTCCTAACCTACACTCGGCGTGTTTGGTGCTTGCACTCGTTCCTCACCTACGGTCACAACTTCTAGACCATTGAATTCGATATTTGATGGATTTATGCATTTGATCTGTTACTTTCACGTGATTGGACACACAACTATCAAGTCAGAAGTCTTTAAAGCTTATAACGTGGACATGGGAGTGATGAAGGACAACGGGACCATGGAGGGATGTTTGAGGTATGTGGAGCTTAAGTGGATGACCAAAGCTGCAACTTGCGTCTTCTCACGGATTCATCTTCCTTGTCTTGAAGTCGTCTGGCTGCTTCATGTTGACGTTGTTTTCGAGCTTCTGGACTTGGACTTTTGAAGTTGTCCATTACACCATTTCTCTTCTCTTTGTCATTTGGATTTCTTCGAGGCACCTCGGGTTTGCCTCTTTGTTTTGTCCTTTCTTGACTTCGCCTTCGGGGTTCTTGTGTCTCTCGGTTTTGAGTTTTGAGAGCTGTTTTGATGTGAGCTCTTTGGATCCCGTGTCACTTTGGGACCATTTGCGGATCACTTCATCATGCTGATAGCGGCTTTGCTTCTCTGGACTGATGAAAACGTTATCTGAGAGTCAGGCTCCTCGCTTCCTTTGGTCACCGGGTCAGTTATTCATCACGGGCTGGCTTGCTCTGTGGAGCATTGCAACATCGAAAAGGGATATATGAAAGGCTCAGCGGGGGTGCCTAGGGTTAAATTTCAGGGTTCACAAGCTTTTGGCTATGTGGTGCTGTACCTAGGCGCTTCTTCATTCCTTATAGTTGTGTATCCGCTCTTTGTTACTTTTCGCAGGTCTACGAGTAAAATTACAAACTACCTCATTCGGTCAGAGTTATGCCGTTTACCTTACCTTTGAATGTGGTCTCGCCGGAGTCGTGTAAAAATGACACGCTCGTTCACTCTTGGTTTTTCCGCTCAAGTCACTCTCATGAATTCTCACTTTGAGACTTATTTGTATATTTAAAAGAAAGGTGAAAGATGATGAACTTAAACTCAGATTGCCCCCAGTATAAATCCAGGGTTTATAACAACAATTTGACAAATGTAGACTTGAACCGCTTCGTGGGTTGTTTGGACGTTTTGGGGTGAGTAGTGGTGTTTGGTTGGACATGTTCATCTTTTTAGAACAAAAAACAAGTCGTTTTGTTTAGTTGCCAAGAAATGACCGTTTCATGAACATTAGTTTTAAGAAATGTTTGCTAATGAGCAAGATGATTTGGTTAAAGGTGCAAGGTGAACGAACACATTTCTTTTATTATCATTTTTGTGATTACAAACTGAAAAAGCCGAAAAACTGAAATTTTAAAATCTAAACTTCATTAAAATAGAAATGTGATAAACTTCCCACAAAATTGAAATGAGTAAACAAAACACTACTAGAATTTTGCCTACTCAACAAACTGGAGTCCTTGCTCGATAAGGTCTTCGATCTTGTGCTTCAATGCTCTGCAGTCGTCAGTACTATGTCCTGGTAGTTGATGAAACTGGCAGAACTGATGGAGATGTTCCCCGGCTTGGGTGATCCCAGGACTAGGTGTGAGAGGCCGTAGTAAGTCTAACTCTTGTAGCTTCACGAGTGCTTGACTGAGAGGCCGGCCAATGTCGGTAAACTGTCTCGGTGCAGAGAACCTCTTGGATCGGGGTGAGGCCTTGACGCTCTGCTTTGCAGCACTGGGTTTTTCTATGGTGCTTACTTGGTACGAAACTTGAGCTTCCTTGGCCAGTCCTGACTTAAAGGTCTCGATACTCACACCCTGGGCTTTGGGTTGTCCCAGCTTCAGCTCGCCTTTGTGAATCTTTTCTTCCATGACTCTTACCTGTCCCATCAGCATGTCGAAATTAGGGAAGTATGTGCAACTCAGCTCGTTGTTGTATTGTCTCTGTATATTGTCCACAATCATTCGAATTTGTTCTTGCTCATCCATTTTTGTAGGCATAGCAGCGGCCTTCATCCTCCACCGTTTGATGAAGTCGGACATTGATTCACTGTTTCCCTGCCGGGTACTGGCAAGGTCGGACCTGGTGACTTCAAGATTCTTAGCATACTCGAAATGGTGCAGGAAAGCCTCACAAACCTCTTCATAGGTTTTGGTGTTCATCCTCTGAGTCAAGTACCAACGTTGAGGTATTTCATCGAGATAACGGGCGAAAACCTTGGCCTTCTACATGTCATTTAACCTGAGGATGGACATTTCCCTATCGAACATCGCCAGATGGACCTGCGGGTCTGAGGAACCCTTGTATAGAGCAAGGGTGGGCAGCTTCAACTTTAGAGGGAGATTAACCTCGGGGTACGATTCCATAGAAGAGTAATCAAAACCAGCTGGCTTGCTAGCTTTTTCCATGCGCTCGATCCTTTTCAGGGCCTTCCTTAATTCTGTAGTTAGTTGGCGGTCCGGGACAACTTGCCCTACAAATCTTTGTGCATCCTGGGCCTCAACAGAGTTAACTTCGATGTAGTCATGCTCGTTCCCAGAGTCAGCAATCTTTCCTGAAATGTTTTCCTGATGACCAACCTCAAGGGAATTGATTTTGCTTTTCAGCTCTTCGATGATGGTGACATACTTAGCCTCCATGTCATTAGTGGTGGACCTATGTTTCTGTTCCATGGCATCAAAGGCAGCCATGTACCTTTGCTCTAAGGCTGCAAACTGGGCCTCCATGCTGACTGGGTTTCCTCCCTCTGCCATACTTGGGATTCGGGCTTATCTATTGGAAAATAAAAGTGGATTGAGCTAAAATTCTGGACCATGAAGAAGTTTTATGTAAAAACTTGTTTGGGCTGCAAGAGAAGCATATGAGCTGGAATGTTTCGAAGATTGTGGGTAGGCACTGAGGCCCGAAATGAGTTGGAAGGGAGGCACATGGGCCGGAATGATTCATGAGCTGTGAACAGGTGCCTAGGCTGAAATGTTTGAAGAGCGTGGTTCTTGAGCCGGAATGTTCTGAGAAATGGGCGCTTGGGCCAGAATGTGTTTGGGCCTGAAGTAAAGCTCATGGGCTGGAATGATCCCTAAATCACAAATGGGCCTAACTTTCTTTGGGTCAGAGAAGATGGTTGCTAAGCCGACAAAGATTTTATTTGCAGGACTTGTGGGTTATTTCAATTTCAGGTGGATTTCTTTTTATGGGCCTAAAACTAATTGGACAATTCAAATTGGGCCAGAAGAGAAATCACCTAAGTTTGGGCTTTTGGGCCGAAGCCCGAATAACTCACATATTAAACCAAACAGGGCCTCTGGGCCGCAAACAAATAGAGCTGCCAATTCGGGTTGGGCTAGGTTGATGTAGGAGAAATTCCTATCAATCTCTAGGCTGGGTAGTGGGCCGATCATACAAGCAAACAAGGCCCACACCAATTCAACATGTCCTCACTTGACGGTTAAATCAATTTGGGTATGGATCGATCCGGAGAGGTGCTTGGGGCTTGGGCCCAGGTCAACACAAAGGAATAGGGCTTGCACGCTGTTCTCTTTGGGCTTCCCCACTTTTTTCACATCACTGTTAAGTGTGCGTCTACGGTCGGGTCTTTGAATGACCAAACATTGGGCTAGGTAAGGACACTGCCAGGAAAACGCTTGGGGGTAAGGCCCAGGTATTAAGGGGACGTGGTTAGATGACATCCCCCTCTTTTCCCCCGCTTATTCACATCACCTAAAAGGTGTGAGTCCCTGATAGGGGACCCTCAAACGGGTCCCGGGGTGAAATCGGTTTGCGTGGACCCTCGCTCTCATATGATGCGAAGGTGCATAAAATTAAAGTGCTCACGAAAGTAAAAAAACAAAGTAACAAAGCCATAAATAAACATTTTCGAGTTAAGCCCTCTTTCTTAAAATTAAGAAGTTGTCCCTAGCAGAGTCGCCAGTCTGTGAGCCTCGATTTTAAACCCTATCCTATGTTGATTAAGTTGGTTAGGTTTTAGTCGGGTTTTAGGTCCACTTATAACCTAAGGTTAATAACTATGTCATTAAACAATAATTATTAAAAACCTAGGTTAGCTCACTGGAACCTATTATGAGTCGCCACCTAATTTTAACCTAGATCAAATTAGAAAAGGAGAGTTCGGGTTCGGGGCTTGATATTCAACTTAATCAGGGTTCAATTACTTTCATTACCCCTAGAAGTCGTTTTTCCTCTACTTAGTTTAATTACGGCTTATTACGAGTCGTTTTAACCTAAGTGCGCGAGCTTCTGTTATTTTGTGTTGTTAAAATTTTTTGACAGAAAATTTAAGTGAAATCTGAAAATACCTAAACTAGGGTTTCGGAGGCAGAATTAGGTCAAATTTTGTTTACGTCCGTAGCCACGGACCCCATGTCCGAGACCACGGACCCCAGTTAACCTATGTGAACATAAAAGTCGAATTAAATAGAAAACGCAATTTTGAAAGGTCCGGGGCCACGGACAGGATGTCCGTGGGCCCGGACATTATTTTAGAAAACCTAAATTTTGAAAATTTTGAAATACCGCCACCGTCCGGGGGCGTCCGTGCTTACGGACAAGGCGTCCGGGACCCCGGACACAGCGTCCGTGGGTGCGGACCGCCCTCGGACGGTGGCGTTTGGGAGGTTCCCGACGGTGTTTTGAGCTCAAATTTTATGGGTGTGTAGCCTGAAAGATTTACAATACGTTAGTGCTTAAAAGTTTTCAATTTGATATCGAATTTAATACGAAACTTAACAAACAAGTAATTGGGCAGAAGCTTAAACAAACAGCAACTCAGAAGCCACGAAAGGTTAGTTTGAACCCAAATTTCAATATAAGACTGATAGAGTCGTAGGGAGTTAGGAAAGTGAGATTCATACCCGTTTTACCTTCGGATTTACAATGATTCTTCACGTCGGGGTTCGTCGAGTGCTCCGTTGATGGCAGACCCGGAAGGTTTTTGAACCAAGCTTCTGGTTGTTGGTTGTTCTTGCTGTTCTTCACGTTTGGTGCTGTTTTGGTGAAGGTTTGATGATGGATGATGTTATGGGAGTTGAAAAAGGTGTTTTAGTGTTGATTTTGTGAGATTTCGATGAAATTTCGGGGTTTGGATGTGTAAAAACGTGGAGAGGCTGTGACGGCTGAGTTTCTTGAGGTGTTAGGGTTCTTGAGGATCTGATTTGATCATGGGATAAGGTTCCTTATATAGGCTTCCTTAAAGATAGAAAAATTCGGTAAAAACCGAGATTTACCGACGTTTTAGCTCAAGGGCTTCCAAAAGGAATTTGATTATGAAATTTTACACATGGGTAAATAATGATATTTCTGAATTTTCTAAAGTGGAATCGAATTTTTTGAATATTGGAATATTTTTAAATTCAATTTCTCGTCAGATTCAATCAGAAATTGCTAGAAAATTATTGGAAATTCAAAAATTAAAATTCCAACGCCATTATGCTTCAAATGTCATCCTCTGTCATGGGTTAAAATTTCAAAGCATTTTGAATTGATTTGACCCTTATTTGGAGGAGAGAGAAAGCCTATAGGGGGCTTAGGAGCCTTGAAAAATTACGAAAGTGTCCCTGGAGATGACTAAGATGTCCCTAGTACTCTGAAATGTGCCGATCGAACCGGGAACCCTCGCTACTAGCCTATTAGTAGAGACTCCCTTCCGGGGGGGTTGAAATTTTGGGTATAACAAGTATGCCGACTAGACTTGGCAATTATGACCCAACCCGAAACCCAATCCGAACCCAACCCATAATTTTACGGATTAGGGTCATGATTATTGACCCATTTAGTTTTTTAGGTTGGGTTAGGGTAATAATTTAATTTTGTGGGTTGGGTTAAGGTGAAGATCCAAACCCATGACCCAATCCGAAATCCAAAAATATATTGATTAATAATCATAAATAAAATATTAATGTACACACACACACACATATATATATATTACTTTTAGACAAAACTATGTCTTAGCCTTAAACAAAAAATATTTTACCAATCGGCCCAAGTCCAGATGGACTATCCAAGCTTTAAATATATCGCACACTTCATTATGTTAATCAAACAAACTGTCCAACCAACCCTACACATCAAACAATTATTTTGAGATTTTTGACTTCACATCTAATTTGTTTAGTTTGACTTAACCAACTATGGCAGTTGTTGATGTGAAGATAACTACTCTAGGATGTTGTTGTTTTTTTGTGAATGATATCCGTTTTTGGCTTTTTGTAAATGATACAACACAACTTAAATGTTCAGATGATATAGAATGGTGAACTAAAATAGAAGATATATATGTTTGTGAATGATATTATATAACAAGATAAATATAGTATTTTATGTCGATTAAGTTCTAGAAGTAGCTACTGTATTTTAAAAAGTGGTCCAACAAATGCTATCCAGGGGATGATATTATATCAATTAAATATGTTATGAATTCTACCCAGGGGGTTGTGAAATGTAGCTTTTGTACTTTGAAAAGTGGTCTATCAAAGTAGCTATTGTACTAAACGCATACTCTCTCTAGTTCTTAATACACGATTTTCTAGCACAACACATAAAAATTAAGGAGATAGTTTGTGGACTATTTTATCCTTACTTTTCTATAGATAATAAGAGAGTTATGGGTGTGATAAAAAAAGTAAGGGGCTAAATGTGGAAAGTGAGTGATAAAAATGACCAAAACATCTTATATTTTACAAACAATGACAACACTTAGAAAATTATCTATTGAGAACAGGAGGGAGTGCAATTTAATCTCATGTAATGTGGCATTTATGTTTGTGTCAAGTAACATGGGTTATTGTTTGCTTAAAAAATGGGTTAGGTGAGTTGGGTTAAGGTTTAAGGATTTTAAATGGGTTGGGTTAGGGTCATGATTTTTTTACCCATCTATTTTTGGGTTGAGTTGGGTTAATGTATTTTAAATGGGTTGAATTTGGGTTGATATCAACCCGACCCATCAACCCAAATTGCAAGGTATAATGCCAACTACATAAACTTGCTCCACCATCGCATTTTTTCTCCAACAAATCTATAAGTTTTTGGCGATAACATCAATTCTTAATGACAACTACATAAACTTGCTCCACCATCTCATTTTTTTTGTTTACCTAATGTCATGCTTTTCTTTATAATGTGTCATATTCAATTATATTATATCATTTGTTATTTATCATGAATTTGAAAAGTAAATGTAAATATAATTTTGAATCTATAACATGTTTACTTTACAACTTGAGTTACATTTAAAAAGAATGAAACATGAAGGGAATCTCATTAGAATTTCTTTAAATACTTTATTAACATTGGTATAAGTAAAAGTTCTTAGTTCGGATGTATGGGGCGGTTTTTGACCTATCAACTAGCTGAAAATTATTATACACATTTCCAGTAAATTTTTCAGGTTCAAACCCTATTGTTATATTGACAGTTCGAGTCAAAAGGATGAGTTTAGGTGAAACAAGTAAGTTTAGGTCAAATAGGAGGACGTGAGATAGATTGTTTCAGGTCATTCTCATTTAGTATAACTGTCATTGGATTCCATCTTTGATGGATCTTATAATATAAATAGAAAAACCTCATATTTTATCATATGACATTTCAGTTCCCAAACCACAATAATTGTAAAAATCTAGATCATAAGTTCACGTTTTACTATTTGTATAACCAGAATAAGAGATTCTTTCGAGGAGAATATACTTCAATATTTTACTTATTAAGTTTACATTATGTGGAAATGTATATGGTATATTGGCTATGACATGCAAGAAAAAATATATGAAATGCTTACCTACAACATTGATGTAAGTGATAATAGTGGTGTGACAATTATAACCCAACCCTAAACCCCAACCCAAAACCGACCCGTAAATCCAGGTTTGGGTTGAGATTTTTGACCAGTTTAATTTTTGGGTCGGGTTTAGGTTACTAATTTTTTTTTGGGGGTTGTGTATATGTTTAAAGTTATAGCCCGAACATAGACTGACCCATTATCTTTATTTTATTGAAGAAAAATTACAATAAATAGTACACATATATTAGAATGTCACTTGAGCTCTTTTATAACTATTAGTTAATAAATATAACAAACATGATCAACACTTTTATCAAGCAATATAACATTTTGATAAATATTTTTTTCAAAAGGGTCAACATTCTTTTTGTATATGGATCGTATTAGGGTGATTGAAGACCATGCAATCACTTGTAACTCTCAATAAATTTAATGAACATCGATCTGATAAAAATGATACTATTTTTTTATTAGAAATGTGAAACTGTTTAAAAAGATATACTTAACAAATTTTGGGTTAAACGGGCTGGGTTTGGGTTGAATGGTTTTATACTTGTCGCGTTAGGGTTGAAAATTTGTAAATGAAATATTCTTTGGTTGCTTTGGATCAATATATTTTTAAATGGTTGGGTATGGGTTAACCTCAACCCGACCCATCAACCCGAATTGTCATCCCTAGAATACATATATGATGTCAATTTGGAATGTTCATATATTTACACTAAATCATATTTATATTTCATAACCAGGTAGATGATGTGACGAGACTATAAATATATAAGAATTGGTAATATATGAAAAATAATTAAATCTAGGTTGTCCAAACTCTTCGAATCATATAAAAACATATCAAAAGTCACTCAGTAACCTTGGTCTCAAGTACAATGAAAGATATTTTTTTCAATTAGTTTGGTGGATTTTAGTTTCTATGTTTCTATTCCAAGTGACTCTCATTGCTTCTCGGGCCCGCTGACCCGACCCACTAAAACTTCCGGCAAGCTCAGGCCTAATCAACTGTTTGGGCGGGCCTGGACAACAAACATGCCAAAAAACAAGCTTCAACACATTTTCGAGTGCGCGGGTAAGCCCGACCTAATTTTATATACTATTATCTCTTAAAAAAAAATATTATATATATATTAATTAAATTTTATATAATTTATTTAAATTTTATTAATTATTTAAATCTATTAATCATATAATAATAAAAAACCAGATTCGCTATAGGGTCAAATAAACCAAGTGTGGCCCAACACGACCCGAGAATTGAAAAAACATGCAAGGACACTAATAGACCAGGGCAGGACCCACCCGACCCGCCCACCCCAATGATCAGCGATAGACATGGAGTTCAAGCATGTCGGAAGGTAATTCTCGCCCTAAATTAGTAATTAAATTTTAATAAATCTAAATAACTAATTTGGTCAAGCCAATTTCAATGCCAAATTGTCTTATTTTCTCATAACTAACCCTAAATGCTTTCTAAATACAAGAGTTTAAGCCGTTCAAATTTTTATCCAAGAAAGTTATTACTTTGGGTGGATGTGTTAGTATTTTCATGTAGATACGCAAAAATACTAAGCATATTTTTCTCCAACAAACTCTAAGTTGTTGAGATTAAAATCAAGACTTAGAAATATATTAACCTACTCCATTATACAATTTTTTGAACATTTTTCCTATTTCACTGTTAATCGGAGTAATTTGATATAACTTAAATATTACAATGCAAACTATAACTTAAATATTACATATTTATAGATTTTTCTTCAATGAGTAAAGACTCAAAGATTAAACGTAATAAGTATATTTCTATTTATAATTCTTTCTTTATTGCCCCACTCAATACCATATTTTTATTGAAACCAAATTTTGGGAATTGATGTCTAAATTTGTTTATGAATACTTTCATGTAAGTGTAAATGAATGTAAAATTATATTAAATAAAGTATATATATTACTAGACCTTCAAGAATAAAGTGAAATTCACAAGCAAATATTTAAATATTAACGGTACATATTTTATCAACTAATTCAATTTAGAAAGAAAATTTAGATAATGATTAAAAGATATCATTAATTTAAGGATGGAGTTTTAAAAAATAAATAAATCATTTTATTTATAAAATTATGTAGGTATCAATATAATAGGTCCATGTAAGTAGTATACATACCCTCTCAATATAGTGGGTATCCAAGAATTCACCTTGAAAAGAATATATAGGTAACTAGATGTGTCAAAATTTGACCTGAACCTGTACTCCACCAATAAATTGCTCATTTTTTGAGAGGATGTACTCCACCAATAAATTGCTCATTTTTTGAGAGGATAAGATGTAATAATAATACTACTACTACTACTAATAATAACTACAACCAGAATGTTTTGTTCAAAAATTCTTAAATGTGTTGAAAATTTAGCCCGCAAGTTCGAGAAAAAAAAATCCCATCTTCCAAAAAAAAAACATCTAAATAACCGAGAGAAACAATATTGTATAAAAGCCGGCTCACAATAAAAACATTGTTATATCAGAACCCAACGACTACGCAATCTTCTGTAGGTAGCTTTCCAAGTAAACCATTCCAAAAAACAGAACCCCATAACTTCCCATCGTTGTTTTTCTGAACCGAAATCACAGTAACATACAACTTCCCTACCAAAGCCCTCCTTTCAAAATGCCGTTTAAGCCACACGATCACCAACCTTCCACCCATGTTGACCAGCCTCTCAATGTGGATAAATTTGGGAAACATGCCCTCCATCCCTCCAACGTTCTTGAGCTCTTGTACGTCAAAGTCATACCCTGAGATCTTTCTCCCTTGGTAGTCAATGAGATACAGAACTCCGCTAATTACCACCGGACGCGTTTCCATATAGTCCACACTAATCATATTAAGCTTCGTCTGTAATTGGGTCCACTCACCGGAGCCAGTGTCAAACACCATTACCAACCCACTAAAGCCAGACATTTTAACATCAAAGTACATTATTTTGCCCTCCGCTACTGCATTCCAATACAACATCTCCTTTGACACCTCGTACGGGGTCGGGCTGGGGATTGGAGACCACTTCTTAGTTTCCAGATCGAATACCTCGGCCCAGTTTAAGGGTAGATTCTCTGATGAACTGCATAGAGATGAACTGCATAGACCACCAATCACATAGATTTTGCCGTTAACCCCCCAAGCAGTTGCGTCCATCCGAGCGACTTGCATTTGTGGTTTTGCCAGGGCCCACTTATTAGAAACAAGATTGTAGACCCACATAGTTCGGCCAGAGCCAAACCCACCAATTGCGTAGATGTTTGAACCAACAGAGACGATTGCAGCGCCACTTGGAGGAATAGAAGGTCTGGAGGGAATTTTGAACAAGTCCCTAGCGTTGCCAGTTGACGAAGACAAAGGAAAGAGCTCGTGGATCTTTGTAAAACTATCCACTAGATAGGGGCAATTCTTGTGCCTTAGACACGAATCAAGACTAATGACGAGGCATATCGAGAAATCGATAATGTTGAGAGCTTTCCTGGTGGAGTACAATGCTTGAGAACTGATATGATATTGCCATAATTTGCAGACGCGGGATAAGGAGCGATAGCAGGACCGGGGAACCCTTGCTAAGCATTGCAAACCAACCTCATTTGGTAGGTCTCGGAATAGACAATTTTTCTTAGATTCTTGTTGAGAAGACTCATCGAAGGAGTGCAGGGTTGCAGTCCCTTCCATGGATGAAGCAATCGAGGAACGAGAGAAAAAAAAGGGTAAGCCTTATTCCGCTTTAAAAGCACGAATATAAAGTTCATAGATCTTAATTAAATGTACAGAATATACATTGTTGGAGTGAAAAAGGTAGGTTAACAGAAAAGGTGAAAAGGTCATAGGTGTCAACTTCTAAGTGGTTAAAGAAATGACATGTCAATTGGGTATTAGTTAACCATGGTCATCTTTATCTTAAAGCTTCTATTAGTAGCTTTTGAGCTGTGTGGAGAACTTTCCTTCATGGGACTCTGCTGGCTCACCAGAAAAAATATATATGGTAAACTCGTTTTAACTATTATCGATTACACTGAGTAGAAAAACGGAAACTTTATGATAAATAAGAAATCCAAAGATACGAATAAATCAATGCACTATTTCTACTGTTTTTATTAGTCTGCATAATTACTAGATATTTAGATGCTGCATCTTCACATAATCTTCTTCATATGTTTCGTCTAATTTTTCTAAATTTTATTCCTTAAATGATAAAGTTTATAGGAAGATACGTTAGTTAATTTTTTTACCAAGTGTATAGAGAGTTGGTTATGCGATATTCCTTTATCACTTCTTTCTTCTTAAACATTAATAGGCATCCAAAATTTTTGAACTCAAACATGGCTACATCTACGGTGAGCATTAAGTTAGGTTAATTTGGATAATCGTATTGTTATTATGCTTGGTTTTCGGTTTTATAAATGAATAATTTGACTAAACCAAGTTTTAAAATAGTAATTCCGTTTATTTTTCAAAGTTATTTCCCTGATACAAAATATAACAAATCGTAACAAACAAAATCATAACAAAAAAAAAATCTAAATAATATACAACCGTTATATTCATTGTTAGATGAGTATAATACTCACATAAGAGCCTACTGTTGAGATTAACCCCAATACATCTAACTCTAGAGAAAGCAAAACCACTAGTATATAAGTTTCCAATGCTAGATGCCAATTATAGGCGATTGATCCAAACTAGAAGCCTTTAACATGTATGTCATACTTATTGGTATTATTTTTGAATTATATGCTTTGACATGACTTCACATCATACTCATACCCTAACACTCACTTAAACTTGTCTGTTTTGTTTGAATGAGAGTCATAATTAATTTTATGTTTTTTTTTATCATAGTGATGTATAATGCATCTCTTTATAAACTGAACTTTCACGGGTAGTTGATTTTTGTAGACAACAACAACACTGTAGTATTCAAACAGGATTTTAGGTTCTTTGATGAATTCGTTTAATTTTTATGAAAATTAAATTACCAATTTGGTTATTTCCATTAACCAAATAACAAAAATTTGATTTTTGGTTCAGTTTTCGGTTATTCTTCTTAAAAACATTGGTTAATTCAATGATTTTTATTTTGCTTGTCATATTGAATTTTAATTAATTTGGTTATAACCTAATTAATCAAAAACCGATTTTATTTCTCACTATTTGGTTTTTGGTTAACCAAAATAATCAAATGATCACCCCTAGCATGTCAAAGAGTTAGATCCCGAACTTGTGGCTAGCGGGATACCCTAACACGTCTCTGACAGGTCATATACGTGTGTCACAACAGAGGGACGATTGAACAACAAGGAAAGAATGGAAGAGAAGTAGAAGAGAGTCAAGTACTTCAAACTCGAATCTTCTATTCATTTGAGTATTACACCTCGCAATCACAATCAATTTCCCTCTGCCCAACCTATGGACTTGGGACATATTAGGACTTTGCCCCTAAGTCCTTTTTCCCTTGACTGAACCGTTCAGTCACAGTCTCCCAGCAGTCCCTCGACTGCTCCCCAACTGTCCTAGCTACCCTTATGTTCTCAACAGTATGAGTTACACACCCACACAGTCACACTAATGCTCTCTCCAAGACTCACTGACCCACTTTGAGATTAAGACTAACAATTACCTCAACTCTTGCAATCTTCTCTCGATCTTCGTATTTCAGTGTATATGTACAAACAAGAGTTGACATCCTTATATAGAAAAGTGCTTTTTGTGGATCCCAAAGATATTCTTCTATAAATTTGAATTTCACACTTATCGTTGGTTGGTCTTGCAACAGGTTATGTCTTGTCGGTTTCTCTCTAGTAGACCAATAAGTAAGTTGTACTTTCAGTGGGTACAAACGCAATTGTAGGTACAAAAGCAAGTTGTCGGTTTTGTCTTCTTGTTCTTTTCTGGCCTCCCGCATGCTCTCCAAGAGAGAACCTCGAAGTCAACTTCCTGGAGGGTTCCTAAGCAAGGAAATAGCTCTCTGATTGGTCTCCACCATCGGCTCGATAAGTGAGAGGATGAGTCTTTATAGAGCTTTACCGTGAGCGATCATGAATAAGAGCCCGACTGTTGGGCACTGGTCTAACGAATGAATCCACTTGAAACCACGTGATTCTATCAATCCTTATTTCTGAAGTACTTGAAGCAAACATTAGTCCAACAAGGATAATTGCTATCAGCAAAATCTCAAGGGACTTGTCCTAATAATTTCCCCCTTTTGATGATGCCCACCAATCCGAAAAAAAAATTAACTAAGTGTCAAAAAGATACCCTAAGCTTGAAATTGTAACTCCATAAAAGGGTTTCCCCTAAGAAGACCCCCTTGAGTTAAGTAAGAGGTTTTAAACTGCTGCAAGACAACTTGAGACTTAGCATTTTAGTAGGGATAAGCAATTCATAGACAAGTATTCGAAAACTAACTAAGGATTCTTTCCCTCTTTGACATCCAACAAAACAGAGGAGTGAGTTACCAGGTTAGACAAAATCAGATAATAATTTGAAAATATTAAGCATTAAACTATTGTTATGTTCTCGTAGTGGTCACTCAGCCTCTAATAGGCTATAGAACACTCACGGTATATTGAAGTTAATGTACTCTTTTGCACCTTGAACCAAGGATTGAAAGTGGCTCAGAGGTCGTGGCTCTAAGGGCTTCTAGAGTTTTTCTACATCGCTAATCACTCCTTGATCTGGAGTAATCTGCCTTTTCGATGACTTGCTGGGCACCGGGGAGCTAGACCTCTTCCTCTTTGTAGCTAATTCTCTGACCGTCTTCCTAATCTCCTATGGTGCGTCTTCACTCTTGACAATCTTGGGAATAGCTTTGATGGTATTGGCTTTGGTTTCAATTCCCATGTTGTTCAGCATTTCGAGCCCTATAATATCTTGGATTGATCGGGGATACGGATGAAGAACATTGAGATCCAGTCCCTTCTCAAACAGAGCTTGAGTGATGATTCTTTCACAGACCAATCCTTGATTGACTAGTCTACTCTAGTTGATAGTGAGCAAGATCATCCCTAAGAGATCGATCTTCTGACGTGTCTTGAGAGTATACATCAGCTTGATGTCCTGAGTACTGGATATATTCTTTCGTTGAGTCCTCAGGGTGATGTTATGGACCAAGAAACTTTAAAGTACCTTGTCGCTCTCAGACATAGTATTGGCTGGAAATTTTTGATCAGACCCATCGGCAAACTTCTCTACCATATGGGCATCCTTTCTTCCCAACAATTACCACGTTGTTTGCTTGGTAACAACGAGACCACCTGTCTCTAGACTAAAAGTTGTAGCCACCCAACTCTTGTAGACGACTACCCACTATCATAGCACCTTGGAAACCAGTTTGGGACCAGTGTCTTGGTCCTGTAGCGGTCCCAGGTTTTGGATGTGTTGCTTCTGCAAGTTAGTGTAGCAGGGATTGGTCCACTAGACCATTTCCATTCACCCTTGGATCTCTAACATCTCCACGATGTCCTCAAGACCAAGCTCTATCAGCCAGGTGGCATCCATAGTCTTTAGTAAGATTATGAGCAACTTGTTGTTGATTTTGGCGGCTTTGATAAGAACAGAGTCCATGTTTTTCAGCTCTTCACCCTGTTTGTTTCCTTCTTGGTTAGTTTTATCCCCCTTGTTGCTTCTTGCTGAACAACCTTCTCAGCTCATCCTCAGATAATCCGACTATTACCTCTTTACCCTTAGCCTTTCTTCATTTTCTAGTTCTTGCTTCTATCTCACGATAGGGAATTCATCATGTGGACTAGTCACTGGACTGCCTGACTTCTCCCTGATAGCAGAGGGACTAGTCATGAAGTGCTTTCCGAGCTCTTTTTCATCGTTTTCTTCACTCAAAGCCTTACCTTTGTTTCCCTCGAACTTTCCTTCATCTCTGTTACTCTCATTTTGATTTTCCTCACTTTCCCCCATCACTCATTCTTCTTCATCTTTTCTACTACATCTTGCATTTCCTCACCTCTACCTCCCTTTTTTTCTTCTGCCTCCTCACTTGATGATACCATCAGTGGTTTTATTTTTGTTGGCTTCTTCAGAGAGCCAATAATGGGTATCTAAGAGCTGAAGGAATCCTTCAATAGCTCATCCTACGATGAAGACGGTGTTGGTGACGTGTCGTTGCTACTTTAAATACCTACCGCCTAGAGAATATTCTTCTTTGTGGGAGCGGTGGTCTTGGTTTGTGCGGGTGCAAAACATGCTGGTTGATGTAGTAGTTTCTCATGGGTTTGTGGTGATACCCTGGGCTATTTTTGTAGAGGTTTGGTGGCTGAGGGTTTCATGCTTTTGGATGTGGTGGTTGTATGTGGAGCTTGGGTTTTGGTGAGGGATGAATGATTTCTTGCTCGACTGCACTAGTCCTTGGGAGAGGGATTCAACATGTTAGCGAGCGGCTGCATGGGACTTTAGGAGTTTGTGTTTTTCTAGGAGATAGATCTGAGCGATTTTGAAGCGAAGATAGAGGGGTTTTGAGAAGTGATGGAGCCATGGATTCTTTGATGTTCCTTGGGCATGTGAAGGGTTATATAGGCTAGCTCTTGGTCAGAGAGGGCATCTTCGCCCATGACTTTGAGCTTGTTATACACAAAATTTTAACCCCCCGGAAGAGAGTCTCTCAAGGCATAAGTGTAAAAGAGTGGTTTGGTCAAGTGATATAGAATCCCGGTTTGATCGGCATGTTTTGAGGCACAAGTGATGGCTTGGTGATCATGAGGGGAGTTTTCATAATTTTCGGAGCTCCTAAGCCCTCCCGTAAGCTTTTTCTCTCCTTCGAGAACGGCTCAAATCAATTCGGAATGCCTTGAAATTTTGACACATAGTAAAGAATGACATTTAGAGCACAATGGCTTTGGAGTTTTGAATTTTCGAATTTCCATTAATTTTCTAGGAAATTTTTGAATGAACCTGACCAGAAATTGAATTTAAGAATATTCCAATATCCGAAAATTCTAATTCATCTTATGAAAAATTAAAAATATCATCCTCTACATGTGGCTAAAATTGTATGGCCAGATTTCCTTGGTAAGTCATCCAACCAAAACCCCGGTAAACTTTGGTTTTTACCGAGTTACTTTATCTTTAATGATGCCTATATAAGGAACCTTAAATCTTGATAAATAACACACCGAAAGAACCCTAGATCATCAAAGAACTCATCATTCTCTCTCTCCCCACATTTTGAGCTCTCGAGCCTCGATCAAACACCAAAATCTCACCAAAATCAACACCAAAACACATCCTACGGCTTCTTCAACCACAATAATCATCAAATCACCATCAAACCACCACCAAAACATGAAGACCACCACCAATCTTCAAGGGTCAAAAGCCCAGGTTGAATTCAATCCGGAACCGATCTCAACGAAGCACCGAAAGAATCCCGACGTGAAGAGTCTCATTGATCCCGAAGGTAAAATAGGTTAGAATCTTATTTTTCCAAATCCTCACGACTTCATTAGTCTTCTGTCAAATTTTGAGTGCAAACTAACCTTTTATAGCTTTTGAATTGTTATTTGTTTTAGCTTCTGTCCAATTACTTGTTTGCTAAGTTTCACATTGAATTTGATTTCAAACTGAGTTCTTTCAATAACTAACAAACTTAGAATCTTTCAGGCTACACACCCATAAAATTTGAGCTAAAAACACTACCGGGAAGAGCCCAAACGCCGCCGTCCGAGGGCGGTTCGCACCCACGGACGCCTTGTCCAGGGTCCCGGACGCCCTGTCCACAAGCATGGACTCTCTCGGACAGTGGCGGGATTTAAAATTTTTCAAAATTAGGGTTTCTACAAAGCATGTCCGTGACCACGGACGCCCTGTCAGTGGCCCCGGACTTTTCAAAATTTTGTTTTCTCGTTCTTTCAACATTTTTGACTATTTAGGTTAACTAGGGTCCATGGTCTCAGACATTAGGTCCATGGCCACGGACTGGATTAAGATTAGATCTAATTCTACCTCCGAAACCCTAGTTTAGGTAGCTTTAATTTTCACTTTAATGTTCAGTAAAAAAATCTCAAAAAAAGAATCATGCACACTTAGGTTAAAACAACCTCGTAATAAGCCATAAAAAATCTAAGTAGAGGAAAAATGACCTAGAAAGGGTAATGAAAGTAATTTGAACCCTGAATAAGTCAAATACCAAGCCCCCAAACCCGAACTCTGCCTTTCCTAATTTACCCTAGGTAAAAATTAGGTGGCAACTCTTAATGGGTTCTAGTGAGCTAACTTAGGTTTTTTATAATTAATGTTTATGACATAGTTATTAAACTTAGGTTATAAGTGGACCTAGAATCCGATCGGATCCTTATCAACCCGAATCAACATAGGATAATGGTTCAAAAATCGAGGCTCACAGAATGGTAACTCTACTGGGGACCAATTCTTAATTTTAACTTGTTTAATCTTGAGAAAGAGGGCTTAACTCGAAGATTTTTTATTTATGGCTTTATTACATTGTTTGTTTACTTTAGTGCGCAATTTAAATTTCTACACCTTTGCATCATATGAGAGCGAGGGTCCACGCAAACCGATTTCACCCGGGACCCGCCTTAAGGTCCCCTGTCAGGAACTCACACTTTGTTAGATGATGTGAATAAGTGGGGGAAAAGGGGAGGATGTCGTCTAACCACATCCTCTTAATACCTGGGCTTTAGCCCCAAGCATTTTCCTCGTAGTGCCCTTACCTAGCCTTGTTTGGTCATTCCAAAGACCCGACCGTAGACGCACACCTTTAGGTGATGTGAAAAAGTTGGGAAACCCAAAGAGAATAGCGTGCAAGCCCTATTCCTTTGTGGTGACCTGGGCCCAAGCCCCAAGCACCTCTCTGGATCGATTCATACCCTAATTGGTTGAAGCATCTAGTGAGAACATGTTGAATTTGTGTGGGCCTTGTTTACTTGTATGATCGGCCCACTACCCAGCCTAGAAATTGATAGGAACTTTTCCTACACCAACTTAGCCCAACCTGAATTCACGGCTTTATCGTTTGCAGCCCACAGACCCTGTTTGGTTTAATATGTGAGTAATTTGGGCTTCGGCCCAAAAGTTTAGACTTAGGTGGTTTCTCTCTTTCGGCCCAATTTGAATTATCGATTAAGTTCGAGGCCCATGAAAAACAAATCCACCTAAAGTAATCCATGAGACATGAAAATCCATCAGGCCTTTCCATTTCAAGGCCCATGTTAGTCTAGGAAGACTTTTTCACTTGGGCTTTGGCCCAAAATCCTAGATCTAGGTATCATCTTTTAGGCCCAATCATAATTACTTGGCCCAAATTCCAATTCACATCTAGAACATGGTTAGAAATCACTTTGGCCCATGCGCCTAACTTCTACCCCAAATACATTCTGGCACAAGTGCCAAATTCTCATAACATTCCGGCCCAAGAGCCACATTCTTCAAACATTTCGGCCTAGGCGCCGGTTCACAGCTCATGAATCATTCTGGCCCATGTGCCTCTCCCCCAACTCATTCAGGCCTCAGCACCTACCCACAACCTTCAAAACATTCCAGCTTATGTGCTCTTTTTACAGCTCAAACAAGCTTTAACCTAAAACTTCTTCGTGGCCCAGAACTTTAGCTTAGTCCTCTTTTGTTTTCTAACAGACGGTACTTTAGAAACAGATAAGCCCGAATCCCAAGTATGGCAGAGGGAGGAAACCCAATCGGCATGGAGGCCCAGTTTGCAGCTTTAAAGCAAAAGCACATGACCGCCTTTGTTGCCATGGAACAGAGACATAGGTCCACGACTGAAATACCCCAAACCTAAGTATGCTAATTAAACATCAAGTTATGATGTAATAAGGCTAAAACATGCCTTAGAAAGATTGGTAGACAATTTAAACCAAGGAAAACACAAGAAAACGCCTTAAGGGCAATTTAGGCAAAAATGTGCTCTAAGCTTGGAGTGACTTTGATTAGCACCCAAATATCATTATAAGACCTTATTAACATGCTAATGGACATGTTAAATCAATTATCAAAGAAAACCAAGCTCAAAACACAAGCTTAAACACAAAATGTGCATCAAGACTCCTTAAAGCACCTTTTTAAGAAATTGTCTTAGAAATGGGTTTTGAGTGGCTACATGCCCATTATTACACCTTAATTAACATGTGTTACTAATTCTATACATTAGGAAGCTTAATCAATGGGAAACCAAAATTTCACATTTGGCTCTAATTTGTTACTGCCAAATAGTGCCCAAAATAAGTCAAATGACTTTCTTAAGTGGTCAATGGTCAAAAAATACCTAATATCTAAGCCGATGAGAGGGGGACGGTTTTTGAAGAGGTTGAGTCACATAGGCTTCATCAAATAAGAAAAGAAAGAAAGAAAGTGAAAAGACTATTACCTTTTTAAAAAGCAAAATATCTTCTTATACCTTCTCTCACTCCTCTCTTCTTCATTTCCACCTTCACCAACGTTTTCTTCTACCCCTCTCTGTTCCAAAACCGTTCCAAGCAGCAGCCATGGCACCTCCACATTCATTTGCTCACCAAATCTCATTTTAGCTCCTAATCAAAAAAGCATAGATTTCTCTTAGTTAGACCAAGGCCTTGCTTCCTATCTTTTCAAAATTTGAAAAGCCTCATTTTGGAGCCATGGGAAATCACCATTGGAGGAGAAATCAGCTTGAGGTGTTCATTATCTTCTCCATTCATTCTAGGTAAGGAAAATGTAAGAAAAACCAAGTTTCCATCACTTTCCTTCATGACCGAAATTACCTTCTCATGGAGCCTTGTTTATAATCCATTGTTCTAGCTTGATTCTATTCTCAATGGGCTAGAGGAGGTCCTTCTTGATTCATATCCAAGCCTATCTTAAGACTCCAAGGTAAAACATTCATTTTAGTGCCTTAAAACACATTTTTAACCTAGGTATGATTCCTTAAGGTTTGTGTTCATGAGCACTCATTAGAGTTATTGTGGATTGATTAGAACATTGGCAAGGAATCTAAGTTGGTGCCGAAAACTAAAACAAGGAAAACCAAGGAGAAAAGTGTGGAGAAGCTTGGAAAAACAAGGTAAATTACTTACCTTAAGGTGGTTTAAGGTTTAAGGGTGGTATTTAGATTAGTACTAATGTAGCTTAAAGCTTACATTATGTAATGGGTTATATAACCTAGGAAAAAGAATTTAAACAAGCTTATGAACTTATGATTAAGGAGCCAATGGGAATGAGTTAGTAAGATAAGTTTAAGATGGATTTTAAGAGCATTATAACTACTAATTGTTGGGTGTATTTGCTGGTTGAAAGCTTTTATATGTGGGAAATTCAGTGTTTAAGTTTAAGTCATTTAAGGGCCTAAGAGCCATGTCATTTAAGAGCCTTAGTGCTATGCAATTTAAGATTATTACATTATATTGAGTTTGTTGTGAATGAGTTGGTTTGGGTGATAAAATATGATGAGAAAGAACTTTATGTGTGTGAGATGGTTGAATGAGGAAAACAATGCATTTGGGCATGATAATATATTAGAGAAGCTATGGCGAAATTTTAGTAGAAAGCAAAGTGTTTAAGTGGTGGAGGTGAGTTAATATGCCCTAGGATTCACTAGGGATCATTATAGGAATTGAGTGGAAATGAGTTAGCTAAGGAGTTCTTGAGGTTTAGAATGACCTAGAATTGTCTATGAGGAAATTAGAGTTTAGATGGGTGTATTGAACACACACCAAAGTCATGGTAAGGGGGATGGTGAGACTTGTGCATAAATTGAAGGAGAAGGTGTATAATGCTTTAAGATGATTTAGGTATGAACTAGGGAATATGGCAATGAGAATTTTGGGAAGCTTGTGTAAGTGAAGAGGATACTAGTGGTGGAACAATAAGGTTTTAGTTAGATGGTAATGAGAGGACTTAGGTGATGGGAGTGAAGGTTGAAGGAGAATGTTTTCGATTGTCGAGGAAATTGACTAGGAATGTATAAGATGTAAAATCATGAGAATGGTGAGTAAATTGAGTAAAAGAGATGTAGATGTCTAAGGAGGGTGTAGGAAGGTCAAGGTAAAGAAGAACAAGGTGAAGGTGCTAAGAGGATGGGAAGAAATGTTTAGGTATGTCCAAGAGTTTAGGAATGATGGGTAACAAATGGAAAAGAGAGGAATTTGTGCATGGTATGCAAGGTGACTTGAGGAAGTTTTGGTAAATGAACTGAAGATGGAAATGATGTTTATGAAGTGCTCAAATTGTTAAGAGGGAACACTTGGGTTGGTTGAAGTTTTGGTAAGGTTACAAGTTGGAAATGTAAGGAATAAGTGCTAAGTGTTAGGAGTTTTAAAAGGATTGAGTGAATGTTTAAGTAGATCTTTGGAAATTGTTTTAGAGAGTTGTGGAAGTTCTAAGGAGAGTTTAAGTGCCTAAATGGTATTAGGACACATTGGGGAACTTGTAGAGAAGTTTTGAGTCAAATGGGAATTTAGAAACAAAGGTCTGAAGCAACTGACCTTGGGACCGGACCTGCAAGGTCGGTCGAGCCCAGTTTACACTATCAAAAAGAGTTT
Source organism: Limonium bicolor (assembly GCA_023374045.1). Lineage (NCBI taxonomy): Eukaryota > Viridiplantae > Streptophyta > Magnoliopsida > Caryophyllales > Plumbaginaceae > Limonium > Limonium bicolor. The sequence goes on from CM041779.1 coordinate 225,791,430, forward strand.
CTGGAAGGACCGACCTTGGGGACCAGACTTGCAAGGTCGGTCGGGCTTGAATTTAGGTACGGATTGAGTCTCTGAATGGACCGAACTTGGGACCGACCTTGACAAGGTTGGTCGGGCTCAAAATTTCAACGGGGAAAAACTCTCGGGAATGGACCGACCTTGGGGACCGGACTTGCAAGGTCGGTCGGGGTAAAATTTTCAAACGACAATAAGTTCTGGAATGGACCGACCTTGGGTAAGGTCGGTCGGTAGGGTCGGTCGACCCTTAAGTTGTAAAAAAAAAAAGAAACCCTAAGAAAGTTTAGAGGTATTAATGGTACCCCATTGAGAGGGCATTGATGATTAAGGTATAAAGACCTAAGGGATTAAGTTAAGTATAACTTAAGAGTTTAAGGTAAGTTGTAAGAATAAGTTTAAAACTTAAGAGGTGTTAGGTGGGGAATCATTATGGGTTAAGTAAGTTAATTAAGTTGAATTAAGTTAAGTGATTAACAACCTAAAACTGAATCAATGTTTTAGGACTTGAGAGTTTGGACTCCGGAGGAGAGTAAGCAACCAAACGACCAATGGTGAACGGTACAGTCTTCTTGTGACCTGCTTGCTAACGAGGTGTCCCTCGGCTTGTGTGCTATCTGTTTATGTGTTCCGGCTAAACAAGATAAAGCATGCAACCAGAATATTATGTTTAATGAATTGTTGTGCGATGTTTGAAAACTAACACAACTTACCGTGAGACCTTACTAACTAACGTTTAGTAAGGAATTGTGTGAAACTAAGGAACGCTCCCTAATATTAGTTTGTTAAAAACCGAAAGAGGTTTAACCAACAAACATTGTCTTGAGACTTCTACTAACTGGTACTTTGGGCGAGTGAGGAACCCGGGACTGACTCCGGTCATGCATGCTAAGGAAAAGGGGGTCGGTATCTAAAGCAGATCCGACTTCCGCTTAAGGACTTGTCTTCGGACTTGTTGCCTAGGGTCGGTTGCCGGCTCAGCTACACAGGACTTCCCGTCCAAGGTAGGAGGCATTAAGATGGTGCGGTAGGATCACCTAAATCCTAAATTATAAGATAAGTTATTTATTCAACCAATGGAGTTAATAGCTCATTGGCTAGGGTTGCTTTTGACCCGACAAAAATAAACATTGAGGTAAGATACAATCATTTCAATTTAAAGAGTGGTGTGTATTCTAAGATTAAGATAAGGTTTGAGATAAGTTGCAACCATTCCTATTTAAAGGATGGTTTGTAATATAAGACTGAGATAAGCTACATCCATTCCTATTTAAAGGATGGTTGTTTTCTAAGACTAAGATTGATGTAAGATAAGGTTGGACTGAGATTAAGAGGAAACATAACCTAAGGAGTTAAATAATTAACTCTCTAATTAAGGGAACGCATTTAAGTTGTTCATTGTGATTGAACTTTGATTGTTCATATTTGGATTGTTGTTTATTGCACTTTCTATTATGTTGTGCATCTAATCAACCTCCATGCTATCGACAATTAGTCGTCGTAGCCACGTTAGCTTGGGGGCCATGAGAGGATCGTACCAGCATTCATGCTGACCCCCTTTGGGGGCTGTTTTTACTACACAGGTGTACGTCAGGAGGCGGCCGTCACGAGAGTAAGATGGGGTAGACGTGTTACGGGTTAAGTGTGGCCTACGAGTTGTGCATGTACACTCATATGGCATTTTGAGTTAGTAAGATGTATAGGATGTGAGGGGATTGTAAGAAGAATATGTATTTGGTTAAGACTTGTAACTACTAATGTTCGGTATATTCTGTTAGTCAGACCGTGGCAAGGTCCTGGAATGTTTTTGATTCCGCTGCAACGTTTGTATATATGGTGATAAGTTTGCGATAACCACGATTGGATTGAGACAGGGTGTTACAAAAAGTGGTATCAGAGCGTAGTTACGCTCTGAAGACAAGAGTTACCAAACTTAGGAGAATACTGAGGTTAAGTTTGAGTTATGGATTAAGGGTAGAGAGATAGAGTGAGAGGTGCGTTAGTTAGGACTTCCCGGTGTTTACCGGATATCCATAGTACCTAAACCCGCCCTCCACATCCCTTACTTGAAATACGTGGAACAAACGCCAGAGAGAAGAAAGTCTTCTCTTACTCGGGAAACCCAATCTGGTAGTTAATTAACAATAAGCAATACGAAAAGTATCTTGTTGTACAACAGTTTATGAGAACTTGAACGTTTTAATTGGAGCGCAATGATGAAACAGCGCTGCCAACGGAATTCTACCAGTAAGAGAATGGTAATTACCGGCAACATAGGTCGACATGCTACGCAGTCGAAATAACCCGCCATACCAATGGTAATAAAAGCACTACTAGTGCAATGGATAAGAAAAAAATAGCGACATGAGTATCGGACAGTGGTCCGAATGAGCATAACCGCGGGATAATACAATGCATGAGAATTAAGACTACCTGAATGTCTAGTTAAAAACGGGGACTCCAAACCCCATACAATGAGGAAGGTTACACACCTGGCTGACATGGCGCAGACGACGGTAAAAACTCATACAAACTGTATACCGGAATAGGACTACGATGTAGTGCCTAAAGGAGAATCATTACTTAGTAACCACGACAAAATGTGTGGAAACGGGAGCGAGAGTCAAGACATGAGAAAATAACAAGGGGTTCCCTCAGAAAGAGGAACACCCGGATAAGTGACAGTACGGTCAAAACAACAAGGAAACCGTTAAATGGTCAGTTATTCAAAACGAAAGAACATTGACGGAGTCCCGGGGACTGCCAAAGATGCAAAAAAAAAAATTAGGCGGAAGTACCACTACCGACGCACTCAGTACCGGTAGCCCATCTTGCATGGCACACTTGCCGTAGCAAATGCTACCACGGTTAAGTTATATGGAAGCCATCATGGCGAGATAGGAGAACGCTACAGTTGTAGCAATACCGGAGTGTGAATCCATAAGAACGAGAGAATGAAACCTTGGAAGGGCCTGACGGCCTGATCATGATGAGATGAGTCGACATACCGGTCAGCAGGGAGCTGAACTTGGACGGAATACTGGACGACATAAATTCTAGCAACGGTACAACCTACTACAACAACAACAACAACAACAACGAACAGTACAGGTAAGAACACCATTCCCGAACCTTGAAGGGAAAAAAAACCTAAGAGATCGCTCAAAGACCCGAGCAGACACTATGTAAGCAATAACATACAAAGAATGTATTATAAGATACCATTGAGACTATTGACATAACGTCTTCCAAGAGGAGCGGGATAAAACTCCCGAGATGACCATTAAGCATACCAATAACATAATCTTCGTTGAATATGTTAGTAAACCCCGGAAACAAGGACAGAGGGAAGTGAACTTAAGTTATAACCTACCAAGGGTTAAGGACATACAATTCTGACAGAGGAAAGCTCAGAGGACTACCCCCACAGAGCGGGCATAGTCGAGCCTGACAAACTGATGAATGACAGTTAATACTGTTTGCCTAACTCATTAACACCGAAGTATGATTGATCATCAACGAGTGGCGTAGTCAATGGAAGTTGAACGAAGCGTTGAGATGGAAGTATAAGATGACAGGATGATATCCAACTTGGACACCGTAAGGCAAACGCCTAATACGAACCTAACCTTGATTGCTAAAAGACATAAGTTTAGTAAAATGACAGTATTTTCGAGGACACTAAGTAACCTCGGATCACCTGAATAAACTTCCATAACAAGAAGCAGGATGCAGCAACTTACCATGAAACCCGATACTACATTTAATATGTAACCTAACGGTGGATAGTGTTCAAAGAAACAAAAACCTATAAGGATGACCTATAGATGAGTAAGAGTACAAGTAATGGACTGAGGCGTTAAGCACTAAGAGCCTACGAGCCAAGGATGTTAACCACATCAGAGCCCGAGGCGCAGTAAGTTGTAAGAGAGCTTATTTAACCCACGAAGGAACTACAATTCGTAGATATGAACGATTACCAAACCTATAACTTAGATTGTGGAAAATATCAGGAAAAGGCACCAATGAGAAGAATGAGATAGTACATTGGCAGGGGCAGAGAACGAACCATGCCTTTTAGCGTGGGGATACCTCTCCTTGTTGTGAGGCCATGAGTGGGAATAAACCCCTCAAAAAGGGCTTTCACTTAGTAGAGATGTAATACACTTTCGTTAGAGAATGGAAACTGTAAACCTTGAGATTACCTTAGAACATACCAGATACACTTGAGTAATAAGGAAGGCTGCAGAGACAGACCTCATATCCAGCACCCAGGATTTAGGAATCAGTAATCGACAGAGATAAACCCTGTGAGTGCACGGTATAGCACGTCAAGTGACCAACGCTCAGAAGAGCTTGCGATTAAACGGATGACTTCTTCAGTAACCGGTTAGATTACATGGTAAATAACATCATAAAGGATGAAAGAATGGAAAAAAATAGCCTACTTATGAGCCTGAGATTGAAGCAGAACACCTTCATATGAAGAGATAACCATTTTATAGCACGGTATGACAACCGCCAAACACCGAAATTAGAGAACTCCCAGTGTGTTTACACCAAGAAGGGATTGAATATAAGATAAGATGTTAGAATAAGTGAGTAAGTCGTTGCACCATCAATGGGCAACATGGTGAAGGCCAACTACCACGGTAGTAGTGGTCGTGAGTATAATATTTATATAAGGGGATTAAGTCATGGTGCGCGGTAAAGCGACCGTTATGTATGAGCCGTCAAATATTGACACTGAGGCAATTAGATTTATGAGTTAAGACCAATAAGTAAGGAAATAAGATGGTAGACGAACTGTGCATTGATGCTAGTAGTCTGGACCTGGTTGGTAAGATTTCACAGGAAGCACACTACCCATTCCTTAAGGAACTGGAAGTGCATTCCTAGCAGACCAAATATAAGAAACAAGATAAGAGGCTCTATGGAAAGAGACCTCAGTCACTAAGAGACCGAATCAGTACGGGATACAGAAAGAACTAGAGCATACAATACCCAAGAACATAGTAAATGGATTTTCCTTGATTAAGTTCAAGAAGAACAATAAGTGTTATTATGGAACGATGAAAGAGGAGATCGACAACAGAATACTTCATAGTTAGCAATGGTTAAACGTGTGACGGACACTACGAGTTTACTAAAACTAGATATGGGATGACTACACCCCACGGGGGCTTGCAGGCCTGACATGCTCATGTATGAGTTAGTCGGGTAAGTAGTAATGTACCAGTAAGGTACCCCATGCATGTGAACGAGTGGTGTAAGGAACACGGGAAGTAGTCGGCTCCGTACCACAGACAACGACGCAAGATCAGACGAGAGCAGCTACTACCACAAACAGTTGAAGAGAAGAATTCAGTTGAACCAACAACACAAATGAATCAGAGAACAAATAATTAAGGACTATGAAGTGCGAAAAGCACAGATTGTTAAGTACAGACAATGGACATGTCTTAAGACGTAAGAGATTAAACTGTACAGCGCAATAAGCACTAAACAGTAGTTTCAGATTAAGAATCATCCTCTGACCAAAGGTCAGTTGAAAGGAATGATTTAGATACTTGAGAAAACACTAAGAATACAAACATTAGATCTCCAGGGAGGCTGGATAGTCGAGCTATAACTCATTAAGGCCGTGTATATATAAAGATAACACATGTCCATTTGAAAGACCTTTAGTGCTAAACCATAAGCATGCAGGAGAAAGATATACAATACTATAAAAGGATAAGAGAGGCAGTTAAGCCTAAGACTATCAGAGTCGCGCAGCGGAAGCTAGCGGACCGGTAACTTAAAGAGGTTTCACATACCTGATGAACCGGAAAAATGAATGACGTACCACACACCTTCCAATGGAACAAATATAAGACTTTGCAACTGAATGCTTTAGTATCTTTGAGATTAGACCATACTAAGTTAAGAAATGGTATAAGTACCGTAAGAGTCCTCGATACAGAGACTAAGCCATTACCATAGTTATGACCCTCTGATCGAATTATAAGTGAGATAGATGACATGGAAGCTAGAATGCTTGGTGAGAATTAGACATCTTGAACTTATGTTCAAGGATGATATAATGTTGATTACTTGGGCGTAATCCATTTTAAGGGGGGTAGAGCGAAAACCGCTTAGCGTATGTTTATGTACTGAGTACATAAACTACGGTGTGCATAGCACAAAAGAATTTGAGAATTTGTTTTACATAAACATCTTGAGATAAATTATGGTTATTGCGCACAGAAGATGTGAATACCATACATATTAAGTACCTATCTTGTTAACTCCGGTGTGAGTACAAGTTAAGAGAATTAAGGAAGAGGATTAAGGAGACTTAAGGAATATATGAGATATGAGTCGATATGAAAGTATGTTTGAGACAAGAATAAGATAACACTGTGAGATATTATCTGATATGAGTATGAGATAGGAAATAGTAATGCTATGAAGTATAAAATGATGAGAATTGGTATGGAACTGATATAGAACTTTGTGGGAATGTAAGTCTTGAGGTAATTAATAAGAGATGAACTGGGAATGATTGATGGACTAAGTCCACACCTTGGAGATGTATTGATTATGATTAGAAGAACTAAAAGATAGAAAATTGGAAATGAGTAAATTATTTGATGTATGAAATGACGTGGGAGGTGGAACTTGATTTTCTAGGGATCAAGGGAAACCGAACACAAATTGGGGTGGAAGGATAGTTCAACACTGATGCTGATCACATCAGGGTTGGATGATTCCTGAAACTCCCTACCAGTGGTCACAATTAAATCACACTATGGATAGAGGCTTTACGATAAAATGAAATTGGAGTTGATTGTATTTTCAAATAGAGGGAATTATTCCTCACTTGACCTCGTAAAAAGGATTTCCTTTTTATTGAGTCTCGCCCATGAAGTTGAGGACGCATGAGCCTTTGTCTTCGGACCGGTGACATGGGGAGAATAGAGTTGTTTTGTATTCTAGCCCATGGTGGCATGGACAAATGTGCCTTTGTCTACGGACCGGTGACATGGGAGAATACGATGAAAATTATATGATTGTTTTAATCATCAAAAAGGAACAAAGGGAATTTTGAGTGTTATACATGCTTAAGCATGTTGTGTGATATATGAGTATAAGCATATGATGAATCTAATGAGTCAATAAGATTAAGTACACATAAGTGTGATCTATATGATCTATGGAATGAGGTAAGACATGTATTCTAATAAGATAAGATGCATGGGAACTTTGGGGACAAAGTTCTTTTAAGGGGGTAGACTGAAATACCCCAAACCTAAGTATGCTAATTAAACATCAAGTTATGATGTAATAAGGCTAAAACATGCCTTATAATGATTGGTAGACAATTTAAACCAAGGAAAACACAAGAAAACGCCTTAAGGGCAATTTAGGCAAAATGTGCTCTAAGCTTGGAGTGACTTTGATTAGCACCCAAATATCATTATAAGACCTTATTAACATGCTAATGGACATGTTAAATCAATTAGCAAAGAAAACCATGCTCAAAAAAGCTTAAACACAAAATGTGCTTTAAGACTCCTTAAAGCACCTTTTTGAGAAATTGTCTTAGAAATGGGTTTTGAGTAGCTAAATGCCCATGATTACACCTTAATTAACATGTGTACTAATTTGTATCACATTAGGAAGCTTAAATCAATGGGAAACTATAACACCCCATCCGTTAATCTCATCATTACCTCTTAATCACGCAGCGGAACTCTAATTACAACGAGGGTGAAACAACGCCGTTAGCCACCCATGTGGCTAACCAGGCTAAACTTACATACCGTAACGGTCTGATGAACTGGAACAACCGAGTACACATTACAAATACAATACTCAAATCTTTTCTTTACTATACCGAGTCTACAATGAATGAATGCCGACAACATATTCGGTCTTACACTACCTTCAATACATAAGTAATTAAAACTAACTACCCATGCAACCCACCGACCCCGTCCTAATCTCAAACGGTAACATCTTCGGTGTACCTGTAAAATAAAAACATCGCCCCTAGGGGCTCAGCTTAACGCTGCATATGAAATTCGCATACCCCGAGCGCTAACCGGGGTACGCCGACTACTTTTGTCGGATATACATGGAGTTCATTAGTCAAACAACATGCATCATAGCAATACAATATATATGTGTATTACTCAAGGAATCTACATCCAATCACGGAACACAATTCCTAACTAACATAACAAGGTTGTTAGTTGTATCTGCTTACTCTTAGGCCTTGAGGGTTATACCTCACCTTGCCTTGTTTACTTATTCATTATCTCACCCTCTCTCGGGTTACTTGTTCATATACACACCCATTCTCCTGGGCTACTCGTACTATACTCACCCATTCTCTCGGGTTCTTATACTTATTATCTCACCCACACTCTTGGGTTATCTATACTCATTATCTCACCCACACTCTTGGGTTAATTATACTCGTTTTCTCACCCACACTCTTGGGTTAATTATACTCAAGCTCTTGTAGATTCTCGAGACGCTACTGGTCTCCTACGTCACGCTTGTTACTCTTAATACATACTTAGGCCAAACTCATGGCTCTCTAGCATAGTCTTACCTCCCCAGTTTCGACCCTACTCTGGGTCTAGCATGGTGGGAAGGTTCAACTAGCTCACGGAACTCTCTCTTAGTTCCTAACTCTTTTACTTAGGCCCGACTGCTCTCGGACTACTTACATTCCCATACACTCCTCTCTCGGAGTTATAATAATATTATGTATATTAGTCTAGAAGCATCACTCTCGATGTTTCTAATGACCTTGGGAACATTACTTAAGTTTGGTTAATCTTAGGATGTAAGAGTTACCCATACATATACTTTACTCATACTTTCGGTTATTTATATATATATCAGGTAAAATCCTCATATAGGAGGTCGACCATGTCTCAAGGTAGTTACTAATCCCTCAGGTCTCTTTTACCTTCTTCACTAGTTCACATCTTCGAACTATCTTAAATCCTCTTGAAGGAGGTTCACTTATCTTTCCACTCTCATTTGTTTCGTGGATTGTTTCAATGTGGTTTTCTAACCATTATCGGGTATTTACTCAACCCGTACTTCTCCTCACATTCTAGGGAGTTCATATTTTGCGTTATCGTTATACTTTAACGGATAGTTTGTGTGTTTGCACGTTTTCGTTATCATAAGCGTCGACCCGATCTATGGGTCTCTAGCCAAACGTTACTCACTACGAGTCGGTCTATTCACTATGTTAGACCACACCGGCATACAAGTATGTTAGCTCATTCAACATACAACAAGGCATACATAATCAAACAAGGGATTATTTTCATGCTTTAATCTTGATTAAGCTGGCACACAAACACACAAATCAACGTAACTCGGTTAGCACGCGGAGTATGAGAAAATCATACCTTTCACCGGGGTTTTTACTTTTACCGTGTCATCTCACCATGCTCGGTTCCCACACGATCCTCTGATAATGTTCCAAACATTATTATTAATACTAAACTCATACGGTACATAATTAAATGTTACTCCCGTACTTACCCCGTTATTCCGTTATCTTGGTTTTACTTTTGTTAATTTGAGTTCTTACTTCACACTCACTTCTAACACCTTCTTACACTTCCTAGGGCCTTTACATGTCACCAAACAAGGCCTTAACATCTTATAACATCATTAACACTTAAACCCCCATCAATTACAACCTTTAAAATGCTCTCTGTAGGTTTCTGGGGGTGGTCCGGGACTTGGTCCCTACCTTAAGTCCCGGACCTATACATGGCCAAACTCTCGGCTACTTTCATGGGGTGGTCCGGGACCTTGTCCATACCCCTAGTCCCGGACCAAGTGCCGGGTAAATTCTCGGGGGTAAAATCAGGGGTGGTCCGGGACATGGGCAAGAACTTAAGTCCCGGACCCATCAAGCTGGGAACTCTCGGCATCAATTTAGGGGGTGGTCCGGGACTTTGTCCATGGACTAGGTCCCGGACCCTGCTACAGATTTTACAGATTTGGAGTTTCTAAATCTGTTACAACTCCATTCTTTCACCATTGATCTTCCAATCTTCACCAATTATAATCCTCATGTTTTAGCACCTAATTACTCGTCTAAACCACCTTAAACTAGTCACCAAGTCCACTCACTAAGCCATGCTTAATTCACTCCAATTCACTTATATTTCATAACTTGGTTTTCTTGTTTTCTAATACTCTTGTAACAGATTTTGGTTTCATCATTATTCCATTCAAACAGTGCCATTCCCAGCACTTCAATTGACATTATTTCTACTCCTCATACACACTTCTCCTTAGTTTGGTTTCCAAATCATTAACCACTCACTTAACAACTCTTAAACACACCTAGTCACTTCCATTAAATGAAGCACTCAAGATTATAATCTCCTTGGAAATTTTGACAGCACTTGCCTACTTCCCTAGCATATTCACCACAATGAATCAACTCAAATACACTCCTTCATCCCTGTTTAATGAAGCACAAACAACTACAATATACCAAATTCCCTCTTGTTTACATATATACACTAGCTTAGCTTCTAGGTTTATTTGAACACTTAAACCACATTAAAAACAACCTCATTCAACTAACATCATTGTAGTATCATAACTACACCCATTCAAGAGCATTAATTCAACTCTAAAATCAGTTTCACAAGCCAAATAAAACTAACACAAGGTAAGCTCTTTACCTCATTTATTTTCGGTTTTCACCCCTCTTCTTCCTCTTTCTCTTGTTCCCTCGTTATCTTCTTGTTTTCACAACACACAAGGGGTCTAGATTTCCATCTACAATCATATCCCCATACACACATATAGAGCTTATTAATTCATTTTTCTTCCTCACAAAAACTAGTATCACAAGAGCTAGTTTTTAGGGTTTTTACATAAAGATTACCTCAAGGTGTCCAAATGGAGAGTTAGGCAATCAAAGGATGGAATTACCAACATTCCACAAAGCATGGAAGAACCGGCTGAAATGGGGAAAAAAATCAACGTGGGCAAAAATTTGATTTTGCAAGGAAAAGCTACAAAGGATGAAACTCTTGCTTTTATTTTTACCTTAGAGTATCAAGGTGGTGAAGGAGAGTCAAAATAAGCTCCTCAAGCTTCAAAAGGCAAAACACCCATGGAAGTGAAGGTGGAGGAATCAAGATTTTGAGGGGTGGAAAATGTAGCCCTCGCCGATACGAATCTAACGGTAGCATTTTTGTGCGATTCGGTGAAGAAATGAGCAAGTGAAAGGAGGAAGAAGATGAAGCTTGTGAGCTTCCTTCTCGATCGGTAATATTACAGAGGAAGAAGAAGATATGCAGAGGCTGGGGGAAAACGTGAAATGAGGGAAAAGAAAGGTAAGAGAGAGAGTAAGTAGTAAAGTGTTATTTACTATTCCCTTTTTACTTTACTTTTCTTTCTTCTTTTATTTACTAACTATTATTAGAGAGGGGGTAGGCTAATTAAGCCAATAAAAATCGGCCCCACTGTATACTTACATGCTGGAGCGTTTTTCGGTTTTTGACAGAAAATGCTTGTCATTTTACTCGGTTCGGCACTATTCACTCACCGGGCCCGTTTTTTAGATTTTTCTCGTTTCTTTATTTTTAATGGTTATTAAGCTTCTATTAATACTTAATTATAGTTATTTAATCAACTATAATTTTTACGGGTCCGTTTGACCACTTAAAGTCACGTTTTCGGGTTTTCTCGAAAAACATGCCTTAAAACTCCGTTAGCGTTTTAATCCATTATTTGGATCCGTTTTCTTCGGGAATCATTCCCGTATACTAATTAGGCCTAACTAAGCCTTAGGAATCCATCTCGGACCCTCACGAGATCATATATCTCTTATTTTCATTTAATGCGCATTTTAGCGTTTTTCGCGTTTAACGCATTTTCTCTACTCTTTTGGTTTTATTCTTTTTACCAATACTCTCTAGGCACCATTAGGCCTTTAATAATCATATTAGAGTAATTTAATCACCATTTTAAGATCCGGGGTATTAAAATCTACCCCCCTTAGGAACTTTGTCCTCAAAGTTGGTGAATCTAGATGGTTACTCTCAGGGGCGTACTATGCCAAGGTTATAATACATGTATAACCTTACAGACTCCACAAGTCAGTCACATTACATACTACACATACCACACACAAATCACAGCATGTATAGCAATAAAAAATACTCTTTTACTCTCTCCATGGAATCGGTCCGAAGACAAGAAGGCACTACAGTCCTCGAATCCATATTGAGTAATACACTACTGATCCCTCAGGTACCGGTCACGTTGGACACTTACGCTCTCTGGTCCACGGCCGTTTCATGAAAAATGGGCACTTACTCTCTCTGGCCCACGGTCCCTTCGGTTCTGATCAAAACGTTACACATATACATATCCTCAGGCACTCTGGTTGACTCACTCAACACAGGATCGTCTCAGGGTACTCTCCCCGTCCCGCTGCCTTTGGAAAAATCACACACTGTCACCGCCCCAACCGGTCACTTAGGACCGCCGCACGTACGTGCAATGGTTTCAAAACTAGTACACGCCCACCGTTCTACCGGTCAATCAAGACTTAAGGCCGTAGCCATCGGCGGGTGATAGCAGTTAAAAAACCAGTTTTGAAATACCCCTAAATTAATTTAAATTAATTTAGTGGATTTCTTTTATTAAACCTTTAATATTATTATTTTATTATTATTGGAATGAGGAATATTAAATTATTATATGGAATTATGAATATTAATTATTATATGGGTTGTGAAATTTTTTAGGGGTTTTTCTCCTAATTATTAATTATTATTATATAGTATTATGAATTTAATAATAAGATTTTAAGTCAATAAATCTTGGGAAAATTATTAAACACTCCAAATATATTATAAGATTTTAGGAAGTGTTGGAACATTGTTTTGAAACATAAAAGTCAATATAAATTCTAGAAACCTTATAGCTTATTAAGCCTTGCTAGAGTTGACTTTTGAGAATGGTCAACCAGGTCATGAAACCTATACCAATAAATAGGTTATGAAAAACCATGAAGATCGATAAAAGAACGTCAAAACGGATCATCCTAGCCAAAGTTATGCTAGATTGAAGTTTTGAATCAAAATTTTAAGAGATGCCACGTGTCACTCTGTAATGAGTCGCCCACACTTAGCCGATTTCTTCCCTGATTTTCGTAACCGAATTCCCTTACTTTGCCCTTACTTTAGACGGCTGTAACTTTCACATCCCTCAATATTTTTCCATGCCGTCTTCATCATTCTATTCTCCTACAATTCCTCTTTCCAACCATTACTCACACATACCCTAATTCAGTATACATCAGCCGGAAATTCGATCCAAAGTAGCCACCTTGCAAATCCGAAACTGCAGTTTTCCAGTTTCTCTTCGAATTCAGGTAACTTCGACTAGCCATAACTTCTTCGTTTCTCAGCCAAATTCCATTTTCTTTAGCTCGTTTTGAAGAGCTCTAATCCCTCTATAACTTTCATGTTTATGACCAAAGCCAATTCCAAACCGTTTGTAAGAGAGAGGTGTCTAAAGTTTCGAATTCATCACAGCATAAAATCACAGTTTTCTTTCCAGAAAACGTAAGGTAAACTCGCAACTTCTAGCTTCAATATCTTTCTGTATGGTGCGAGTTAGGATTAGTTCTTGTTATCAATGCGTAAGCTACGTTTCCTCTTTTGATTAAGCCTTTATACGTATTCTAATTCGATCTAGAACTTAACTTATTGATCCTCAAAGTGAGCTCCTCGAAACAGTCAAGTTCGAACCTTTTCCAGAAAACTGAATCGAATTCCTTCGATTTGTGCAACTCCGGTGAGTTTTATTTCAATTCCTCATATTTGCTGATCGTATTGTATTTCCGACCTAACCCATGTACCATTTCATCTATTATGCACCGGTTCATGGAATTGTTTCATTCGAACCAAAAAACGACCTAACCCCTATTCGAAAGAGAACCCAGATTCGATTCTTGCGTAATACCGCATTATAATTGGTAAAATCGGTTGTCAAAAGATTCGTTTTTCAATTTCGGTTTCAATGGGACAAGAATCACTCGATTCGTTCTGTGGTTAAGGGGAAATCAGCAAATTCATACCCCACTTCGAATAGTTTCAATCTGAAGAACTCAACGTTCAGTGGCCGTCCGTCGTAGGTTTAGACACGGACGGCCAGGATTAGATCGTGGGATATAAGTATATGTTAGGTTTTATAATATTTTAAGATTAAAACCCTAACTGTTGAATTTAGTAATGGCCTTTAACCGAAGGTATTTTGACTTGAATTTTTAACCATAGATTCCTTATTTAATCTAGTTATTTTGATGTAAATTATTATGGTTTGGAGTTTTAAACAAAGTTATGATTTTTACAATTTACGGGTTTCTGAATTATTTGGCTAAATTACAAAGATATTTTATGAAATAAAAATTTTATAATCTGTCTAAAATGTATAGTTACTGTATATTAAGTTGGGAATTTTTGGGCAACGGGAAAAGGTTTTAAAAATGTGTTTTGTGAGTTTTTCATAAGAATAACTTATAATATATAGTTTTTTTAAGGTAATCAAAAATTAAGTATAGTTGATTAATGAACTTTATAGGTTGGGGAAATATAATAGACTAATTAACATTTAATACAGTATGTTTATAAATATTTTTGGGTATTGACTTTAAGTGAAGTAAAAATTGTTACAATGTTTATATATATATGAGAGAATAATAGAAACTTATATTAAATCAAGGAATTTAACTAAACTACATTATTTATTATATATATATGGAAGCTAAATGTTTAACTAAAACTAAGGGAAAATACTCTATTTTATAAACCATAAATCAGTTGGGATATGTCTAAAAGATATTAAATATAGTTAATACAATAAATTTCTTAAAAGAATGTTCTGGATAAATCTTGATATAGTGGATATATGTATTATGTATATAAATACATAAAAATAGATAAAGGAAATAAAATTCCTTGTGGGAAATAAAAGGGAGGATATATATATAATATATATATATATATCTATAATATATATACGATAAAAATAAATAAAAGGAATAAAATACCTTATAGAAGATATAATATGAAGGAATTAATGAGTTAAACTAAACCTCTACATGATACTAATAAAAGAATGTTGTATGAGGTGGTATAATTTATGTATAGGTTGAGTTTTAGTTATCTTTGGGTTTCTAAGATTTATATAAACCGTATTTAAACACACGTATTTATTTAGTCAATGACCACAATGTAAATCTACAATTTGGTTAAGAAATTAATAAGTTGAAATTTAGGAATATTTGTAATTAGTCTACATAAAGGGTTACACAAATAGATCTATTTATATAATTAATAATAAAATAAATGAAATACTTTACATTTAAATGTTCTTATTATAAACAATAGTAAAATAAATGAGTTACTTTTACATCTACATGTGAAGAGGATAAATAAGTCTAGATTTAATTATTCTTATATTTATAGTATTGAGTAATAACTTAAGATTTTAAGATAAAATCATTAAAAGGATTATGATATAAAATATATTAACTATGATTAGGAGATTAATCTAAATAATAATCCTTAAGTTTCTTGGAATTAGTTAAGCCATATAAAATACATTCATTATCAATATTCAGGATGTGAGTTTTAAATAAGTGATGTACATAATAGTTAAAGATTTACAGAAAGGTTTGCAAATAGAAATTTGATACTTAAAATCATTGAACCTTTAATTAGATGAAACTAGGTTACATAAGAGATTATATTGATTTACCTTTTGACACTGGGAAATTAATGTGTCATTTGAATATAAAGTATGGGGATTTCTCAGAATATGTTATCTTATAAATAGTTAACAGTTTCACTTACGATCCATAATTTAATTCTTTGATAAATTCTACCTTATGTAGATATATTGTCCATCCTAAATACAATAAAGGAAATTAATTTATTAAAGTTATACCTTTGAAACCTTTAGGTTTTGTAAACAATTTAAAACGTATTTAAGACTTAGGTTTAGTGAAGTTTAGTATAAAAGGTTTATACATAGCCTATGGAGGGAATGTGTGTAAAAATAGAACATTTATGGAATTAAATGTAAGTAAGGATACATAAAAGGTTATCTTAAAACACCTTATTATAAAGATATGGTTAAGTAAATAATATACTTTGTGGATACTAAATGTGAGAGTTCGATAAGTTTGAGTTAACTATAATATGGTTATTTCAAGATGAAAAGTAATTTAACAACTTATGACAAGATTAATAGATGGTTGTAATTAAAGGCCATTCTGAACTAAAGATAAGATAATTGAGTTTAGTAGCTCAAATAAGTTATACTAAAATGCATCTACAACACTACGATTTCAGTATACGGGATGTAGATCTTAATTAAGTTAAAGGGGAAAACTTAGTTATAATGGATTATCTAGTAGATATTGGTAACTTACATAATCATTTGTAACACCCCTACTATTAATACAGTCATTAACGTCCAATCTCCTTGCTCATCAGATACTCGCAGCGGATATATACTTACATACAATGGGTGATACAATGCCGTTAGTCACCCACGTGACTAACAAGGCTACTGCTTCTACATACAGCATCGGTCTGATGGACCGGAATCCCGAGTACTACAAATCTACAATACATCCTTCGTTTTCCACATACTGCTACAATCTCCATTCAATACAATACTCCAAGTACAATACAGTATAATCTACATACCGAGTTTACTAAGTTCCTTATACAAGTATAATACCTCTTCAAGTTCATACATACTCACTAGGAGACTACTTACTACCCATTCCTCGCTACTACATTACTTTCTAAATACAAGGGGTGTGCTAGTTAATACACCTCTACATTCTGCTACTATCCAATATAGTCGCCGGTCTCGTGCCTTGACCACATTCGCTTCGGGTACCTGCACACTAAAAAATGTCCCCCGAAGGGGTCAGCTTTCGCCGAGCATGATAACCGCATACCCCGCGTACTAGTGAGGGTACGCCGACCACTTGGTCGAATACATGCGGTTCATTTTCATACAACATACATGCATACATGCTTTACACACGGTACCATAATACTTACACAACATACATACATGCAATTCAGTTCATACAAGGATACGATATAAACCAACCAATACATACTTACCTCTTCCGAATTACACATACTCATTACATACACAATATACAATCTTGTTAGCTTCATTGGTCCACCCGGGTTAATCGGGTGGAGATTACTCTTTTACTCGTTACTTCATACACATACATACTCATACACATACTTACTTACGGATACATACTTACTTACTCTTACTCAAGTTAAGTCGTCGGGACCTCCGGCCCTGGGGACTACACCGTCCCACCTCCGGGATTTACTTGACTCACTAATCCGGGATGCTACCCATTTAAGGGATTTGGGCCGCGGACCAGTTTAAGAGTCAGGAATGCAGCCAACCTCTTGTGACTCCGCATCCTCACGCGTGGCCGAAGCTATATCGGACTTGTACTCATTCCAATTTACTCACTTAAGTTAGGAGTTAGATAGTTAGGAATTAGCACAAGTCAACATCCAAGCCACAATACTACAATACCCACATACACATACATACGAATACATTACAATATACAAGTACACTACAAAATACAATACACATCATCATCATTCATATGTCTCATGAATTATACAAACCATTGTTCAAGACAAATATCAAGAACAATAAACAAGCACAGGTAGGTGCAATATAATCCGATTCGTGCATTTATCTTATTAGGTGATCAAATAAGCACACAAATCGGGGTAACCAGATTAGGATACAGGGCATGAAGAAATCATACCTTTCACCGTTGTACTTGTATCCCAATGTTCCTCCGGTATTCACAATTCAAATCCTATGATATACATACATTCAAACGATTAATCTAACTATTACTACTTAATTCAATTGCTCTTACTATGTTTACTAATTCATACTTACTAAGTCCTTAAGCTTCCTACACTTACACATTACTTACTTATTTTCATTACCTTAAGTTTTATTTCTTACTTACTATTAGCATGCTTCATACATGTACATTTATATATATGGGTACATATATATATATATATATATATATATATATATATATATATATATATATATATATATATAATTATTATTTAATTGAAATAATAAATTTTTTTTTTTTTTGACTGGACCGGACTTGCGACCGACCTTGCAAGTCCGGTCCATTCCAGTAGCTATCTACACCGGAAATTTCTGGCCCGACCGAACTTGCAAGTCCGGTCGCAAGTTCGGTCGATTCCAGTAGCTATCCTCGGGAAATTTTTCTGGACCGACCGAACTTGCATGTCCGGTCGCAAGTCCGGTCGATTCCAGTAGCTTACACGATGGAAATTTTTCTGGCCGACCGAACTTGCATGTCCGGTCGCAAGTCCGGTCGATTCCAGTAGGTTACAGACGGGGAAAATTTCTGGTCCGACCGAACTTGCAAGTCCGGTCGCAAGTCCGGTCGATTCCAGTAGCTCACCCGTCTTTGTAAATCTGGGCTCGACCGAACTTGCAAGTCCGGTCGCAAGTTCGGTCCGGCCCAGTATTTGCATTTTAATTTCTGTTTTCAGTTCTCTCTTTTACCCACTACTTCCCCATTGTTCCTACACTTAATCCCACATGTTATTGCACTAATTAAACCTCCTAATACTCCTTAGTTCATTCACCAAATCCATTACTAAATCCATCAAACAACTTACACAATTCCTTACTTCCTTTCAACACTTGCAATAGTTTCTCCAAGTAGTTTTTGCTACAGATTTTGGGTTCTTATTTCCTCCATGCATAGTTCCCTCTCCTAATGCCATCTTACCATTCCAATTCATTTCCAAGCCAACTACAATATCTATACCCAAGTCCAACTCTCCATTTCACCAAATCTTGTACACTCATTCCTCCTAGTTTCCACAATGCACTTAAATTTTCGCTACAGATTTTGTCATTTACACTCCTCTTCTATATCTCCCTCTTCTATCGACATTTCTAACATTCCTAATGCATTTAGAATACATTACCCATCTCTCTCAACTTACCCTCTATTTTCCTTAATCAAAATCTGTTACACTACACACCTTAATCACCTAGTTTCTAACACTAAGTGTTATTCCTAGGTAAATTTTGCCATCCTCCCCTATATTTTACACTCTCACCACACATTTAATTCACATTAACTATTTCCACCTGTTTCAACAACCAATATACAAGCTCCCATACCATTTACCAATACTAACAACACTTAAAAATTCCTGCACTAAACACTCAATTCCCATCTGTTTTGACAGTTTTAAAATGTCTCTTAATTTAAATAAAATACTTATCTTTTACACATTATACTACTAATGCATTACCATTCCATACTCATTTCATCCTCTTAAAAACTGTTACATACATATATTCAAGTTACACAAAAGAGCATCTTACCTTGTTTTTCTCTAGATTTTCTTTCTCTTCTTCCTCTCTTCTTTCTCTACCGATTTTGAATTCTCAATCCACTAGCACTACAACCATTCATTCACATACACCATTCAATACTATGAACTAACCCTAACCATCAATCAAGCTTTAATCTAGGTTTTAGGGTTTAGAAAATTTATTACCTTCCAAGAGTTTATGAAATACTTGGAGTAGCTCAAGAATGATTTTCCCACCTTTCAAAATGCCAAAACCGGCTGGGCACAAGAGGAGCAAGCAAGGGTTTAGTTCACATTTTCGTTTTGCCATTTAGGCTAGAAAAAGATGGAGCTTTTGAAGATATTTTTACCTTAATAGAACAAGGAGAAGGAGGGCCTTCTAATGGTGGTGTTGAAGCTCCAAATGCTCCATACCCATGGAGATGAAAGTTGTTGTTTTTGATTTTTGAAAAGATAGAAAGGTAGCTCTTGAGGAGAGGATTCCAATGGTACAATTTTTATAATTTTTGGAAGGGTCTAGAGGGAGTTACAAAGGAGAGAAGGTGGTGTTTTTGTGGGTTTCTCTTCTTTCACCATGGAAATCGCATGGGTTGAGGAAGAAGAAGAAAAGAGAGGGTGAGGGTGAGTGGCATTACGTGAGTGAGGAGAATGAATTGGAGGAGAGAGAGTAAAAAGGTGAGTGGGGTTATTTTTATGATTTTTGTCTTTTGTTAATAGTGAGTGAGTGTGTGTGAGAGAGTGTGAGAGGGGGGGGGGGGGAATAAAGCCCATCGGCTGCACCCCACACACACACATTAAATTTTCCTTTTTATTTTAAAAGTGGACACATAAGTTTGTGTTAATTATGTTTCTACCCCACAACTTCCCGTTTTTGACAGTTTTTACTAATTCCTCGTTTTCTCGTTTTTATTGGTCCTACAGCTTCACTAATATGTATTAATGAATACTTAGTTGACCAAAATTGTTACGAGTCTATTTGACCCGCTTAAAGACACGCTTTCCCGGTTACCTCGAAAAACGCGCTTTAAGGTTCGTTAGTGATTTTAATCCATTTTAAGGATCCGTTTTCTTCGGGATTTGTTCCCTCATATTTATTTAGACTTAATTAAGCCTTTAGAATCCTTACAATACGCTAACCGAGGTTCATACCTCCTATGGTCATTTAACGCTTATTTAGCGTTTTCGCTTTTTAAGCATTTCTTCATTTCTTTTGGATTTATTTTTCCTTACCAATATTGCTTAGGCGTCATTGGCCTTTAATTACGTATTAGATTAATCTTAATCCCTATATTTAAGTTCGGGGTATTTCAATCTACCCCCCTTAAGAACTTTGTCCTCAAAGTTGTTCGCGGTTATGGGATTTCTATACTTACTCATTTATACTTGCCTAACACCGAAACCATACATTCCTCTCCTTACAATTCCCAAATTCATTACTCACTGTTTCTCCTTTCCATACCATACCAATGTACAATAATTACTCCAATCCATGTTATTATCTACCGTCCGGTTCCTCATTACAAACTTTATACGTACATACCGTGCAAAGCTATCCCCAAAGCAATGCAATACACATCACAATCCCGTAGGCACTCGGGTCATCTCGACACAGGACTCCTCTATGTCCTGTTGCCTTTGGAATAATACGACATACTACACTACTATCTTCTCCGGTACACACTTCTAACACATCCTCATTCTCCATACTAAGGGAATTCTCTCACTACTACCAATTATAATTTTTCTAAAACATACGACTCCAAATTCCAATTTATATTCATTACTTCTATCCTAAGTGATTCTTGTGACCACTTAAGGGGAGCTTCAAGAATCATTCGACCCTGATGTGATCAGCATCAGTGTTGAACTATCTTTCCACCCCAATTTGTGTTCGGTTTCCCTTGATCTGATCAGGATCAAGTTCGACTTCCCACATTAGATTCAATCAAACAACTAATTTAATTGTTTTCATTTTCTATCTTTTTACTCTTTCTAGTCGTAATTACGAATTCATACATCTCCAAGGATGGAATCAGTCCATCAATCATCCTCACTCTACTTCCCAAATGCTTTACTCCATGGTTCAGTCCTAATGCTCATTTCATCAACCTTCACTACTTCCATCCATTACTCACCATCATCTCTATATTCTAACTAAGAAATACTACATTTATAAGATTTAGTTGACTTCAATTGTTTCAATAATTTACTTACGATTCCACTACTCATAAACTTCATTCATCTACTATCCTCATTCATTTCGTACTGCTTCTTCAAGGGTTACAATACTTGTGGAGCTCCGTCCACTACTCATTACTTTTCTTTACCAATACTCTTACACTGGTGTTACAAGATGGTGTATTCACCCTATGGTATTTGCATGTCTAATGCTTAGTTACCACAATTCAATATGAATGAATACGTATGTTTATATAACGTAGGTACCACTCATCGAATAATTTCTCATTTGTGCTATGCACATTATAGTTTTATGTGTTTTATTTATAAAACTTGCATTAAGCGGTTTTCGCTCTACCCCCCTTAAAAGGGATTACGCCCACGTAATCTACCATATGTTATTATTAAACATTGGTTTAATCAATTTGGGCAAACTGAAGCGTTTAGCTTCACTACGGTATACTATAGAATATGCTCCGGTCAAAGGGTCTTAACCATACCAACGGTTTAGTCTTTGCACCAAGGATTCCTATATGAGTTTATTTAACTCATAATTAATTTGGTTCCAGCCTATTAGGCTTCAAGGCATTAATAGCCATTCTATTATACTTACTAGGTATCTTGTCTCCTAGCTAGGGCCCACTAGCTTCTGCTGCGCGACCCTGATAACTCGGGTTACTTACCCTTCGTGTTATCCTTAATGTGCTATACATCACCTTTTTATCCGTCATTATAGGAATAAGGTTTACTAAACAATCGCGGTATTCTTTTACCGTGTTTGAACTATAATTAGTTTTAGATTGTAACCAGCTCTCTGGTAGTCTACTGCACATGCTATTCGTGCTTCCACGATTTTTCATTAAGTTCCTCCGACTTATTGTCGGGCGAGGTTAAGTCACTACTTAGTTGTAGTGCTTCCTCTGGTGTCAATAGTTTCTGAATCATACCAGTTCTTCTGGTTCAGTACAAGTGTCTTTACTTGTATGACCTTGCCTTAATATGCGTCGGTCCTAATGACTTTCTTAAGTCTCCTTTCACCTTTTATTCCAGTGGAATTCACATCTTATGATTGTTAGTGTGTTTACACTCTTCGTGCTTCTTTGGCCTTAGGCCACACGGTTTGTTGCCAAGCTTCCTTAGCTGGCTCATGCCATGTTTGTTGGTGAAAAGGAGGATTTACTACGGTTTACATTCTCCATATCCCTAGCCATCCCATTAGATCATTAGCTGCACAAGTGCAATACCAAAACACTCAGTCATACAGAGTGCAGAGGCGTAAACGCTTGACAGTAAGTCACTTATGTGATGGGAAAGAATATTTCTGCCTGTTATTTCGTACTTATACTCCGTGTCATTATCTGTTACTTCCTCATATTGGTCGCTTGTTGCACACCGTATTCTTACTCATTATACAACATTGTTTTTACTGTTTCCGTTACTGTGATAGTTTCTCTTTACTCATTGCCATTGTCATTGGCACCATTCCCTTATGGTATGAATACCCTGGGGTTTCCCATGTTCGTGTGTATGACGGTTGTCGTAGCATACCGCACTACTACTATCTTCCCATAGTGGGGATGTTTTATTTCAGTCTAGGTTTCATGTGTAGGTTGGCTTACCTCACATCATTTTCATTATTGTGATACAATTCACCAAGTATCTTGGTTGACCAAGGATGAGATAACTCATCGGGTCATAAGCTCTCTTGAGCGTTAATCATTCATGGTGTTCAGTGTGCGTTCACATTAACTGCTTTGTTAATTATTGCCTTTCGGTGCTGAGCATTGGTTTAGGCTCTGGCTGTGTAGTTTTGCTTGTATGTATTTTACCAGGACATCCCGTGAAACTCCAAGGGTTTCCTGGTCCCGTTCTATCATTGGTAAATGAAGTTCTGGTTGAGAGGTTGTTGCCACTCATAGGTCTCATGACAAGGTTTACCATGTGAGTATTTATGTAATGGTTCACCACATGCTTGGGTGCATGAGGAGTATACTTACTCCCTTAAGTCGTAATGGTTTGGAAATCTCATTTCCTGATTCCATCGCCTCTTGGCAATATCTATATGCGTAGGCTTTACTGTTATAATAGATGGAAACCTTTCTAAGGATTCACATCTTCACCACCTTGGTGGTCTTCGGTTAACGAGGGGTACTTTCCCTTGGGTTCTCGTAGTGTCCAAGTGTGGACTAGGCCATTGTTGGCATTATCATGATTCTTATGCCTCTGTGTACAATTGCTACAGAAGGCATGAGGGGTATTTAACTCCGTCAGCTGTATACTAGACTGGTGCTCTAGTGACAGTGACACTGAGGTGGCCATTACTACAAGCCACTCAGGATGTTGGGTTGGATTTAGTCCAGTTGTTGATTTCTTGTCGTATGAGGCAATATCTCTTGTAGGTCTTGTTAACAATTGGTGCCGGTTTTGCAACCGTTTAAGTTTATATAACGTATCTGGTTTACGACTTCTGAGCCGTATTGCTGCAAGCTATGCTCTTTGCAAGCGGCTTATACATGTTTCCACTCCACGTATACCGTCATAGGTTGGAGGTATTATTGGGCTCCATGGTAAGTCGTGGCATCACGCTTCCGTTCATAGGAGACCCTTTATGCAATCAGGTGTTAATAGGTGCCTCTCAGTATTTTAGGGCATTTCCTGTAAAGTGAAATCCCTTCGGTGTCCTAACCGAGTGTTCGTTTTAGCTCCCGTGCTCATGTCGTTACGGTTGCTCGACTGTTATTAACGCAGACACCCTTCAAGGATCGCTCCTGGGTGTTGGTGGCTGTGCCGCTACATCCGGCTAATGTTTATAACGTGTGTCGTCCTCTATACCGTCTTATGGTATTGTAGCTGAGTCGTCCCCTTTTGGGTTGTAACGTCTCCCGTTCTTGGGTAGACTGTTTACACTTGCTCCTAGTGCTTAGGACTAGGTTTGATATCCCCTTCAATGATGGAGTGTACTTGTGGTAATCTTGGGGTTGCTCTTGGGAGTTCTGTCCCGTTTGTTGAGCATTGTTAGGTTCACATTAGGCATTCGCCTTCATGTGTTTAGGCTGGGCATTCCATCCAGCTGTCAGGTAATTGCTTAGATTATTTGAGACATATCCAATGTCTATACTGTTTAGTCTGTGCCTTTTGCACTTCCTAGTTCTTACTCCTTATCTTCAGATGGGTCTTCTGAGTTCCTTTATGCTGAATTGTCTGAGGTGTCCAGTTGTTCTGGTTTGAACTCACTGATGGTCCGTAGAACGGAGCTGACTACTTCCCGTGTGTCGTACACTACACGTGCACATACGTGGGGTACCATGTTGATACGTTGCCACTTACCCAACTATATGTCGGGCCCGCAAGCTCCTTCGGAGTGCGGTTGTCCCACATCCCGTAACGGGTACACTCGTAGCGTTCGTCACACGCCTAGGTGAAGTATTCTATTGTCAACTCCTCTTGTATCAATCTATGATACTCACCATAATCATGTTGGTTCGGTTTTAAAATCCAAGGTTTTTAAAAGAGGTTTGAGGTTTTGAAAAGAAAATTTTGGGTTTTAAAACAGTGGTTCGGTGTTAAAAGAAGTCTCTCATGGCATAGCCACGTTTGAGGTCTTGACCAAGTCTAGCCTCTCGCTGACTGGTATGTTCTAAATACAGTGGTCGGGCCGTTAGGCCTTACAAAGGTTCCATTCTTTCAATTTCAAGATTTGTGATCCCATAGTTGCTTCATTGTAGTCACGGTACATTACTATGTACCTGTGGTGTGTTAGAGTTTCTTTACATATCTGTCCTTACTGCACTTGCCTTGGCAAGTGCGTGGTATCGGTGGTTTTTGGATAATCCCATGCCAATCTCGGTATGGTTTCCATTTGTGTTTGTTAGTCTCGTTGACGCTTCCCTCAATCTTATTGATCTATAATTGGTATACTCGCTCCTTTAGGTAGCTTCTTGGTGGTCTAGACATGGCTGTCGTAGATCTGGGTACTTCTCCAATCCTTGGAGATTCCCCCTCTATTTGGTTTAGTGTTCCTTGTGGCTCGTTCCCACTCATCTGTGGTGGTTACTGAGCCTTCCTTGTTTAGGCACTACTCTTGTAGTCCTATTGAATTATATCTCATGGTTGTCTTGTAGTTGTCTGAGCATATTGGCCAGGTATTGCACCTTTTGGCGTTGTATTTGGAGTTAATCGCTTCTGACTATGTCTTAGTCAGCTAGCATGCCGTTGGTGGTGCTGCTTGGCTATTACTGTTGTCCCGCAGACTTGTGTCTCGGGTTCCATTACTGCTCCTTTTCATTCGTTGCACGGTTAGTCTTTGTCCTGCTGTGGTTGTCTAGCTAGGTTTCGCGACTGAAGCACGTCGCCCCATGCTGTTGTAAGTTGTAGCCTCCTCGTGGTTGGAGTGTCGTTCACCGCTATTAAGTGCGGGTATTGTGTTCAACCGGGATCCATCTCCGGGTTCCAATTTGGAATCTACATGTCGGTTCTTGTTTACTGTGTGATTGCTTCAACTGCCAGATCGGGTTTCCCGAGTATGAGAGGCTTTCTTCTCTCTGGCGTCCTTTCCCAAGTTATACAATGGGGTTCGCGGCGGGCGGGACTGGTATTGTAGGTATCCGGTACTCACCGGTAGTTCCTAACTAGCATATCTCTAATGCTAACACTCAGCCCTTAGCCCTAAGCTTCTAATTCCTAACTCGGTATTCCTAAGCTCGGTCTTTCCAGTCATCAGAGCGATACTTCGCTCTGATACCACTTTTTGTAACACCCCTACTATTAATACAGTCATTAACGTCCAATCTCCTTGCTCATCAGATACTCGCAGCGGATATATACTTACATACAATGGGTGATACAATGCCGTTAGTCACCCACGTGACTAACAAGGCTACTGCTTCTACATACAGCATCGGTCTGATGGACCGGAATCCCGAGTACTACAAATCTACAATACATCCTTCGTTTTCCACATACTGTTACAATCTCCATTCAATACAATACTCCAAGTACAATACAGTAAATCTACATACCGAGTTTACTAAGTTCCTTATACAATTAATACCTCTTCAAGTTCATAATACTACTAGGAGACACTTACTACCCATTCCTCGCTACTACATTACTTTCTAAATACAAGGGGTGTGCTAGTTAATACACCTCTACATTCTGCTACTACTATCCAATATAGTCGCCGGTCTCGTGCCTTGACCACATTCGCTTCGGTACCTGCACACTAAAAAATGTCCCCGAAGGGGTCAGCTTTCGCCGAGCATGATAACCGCATACCCCGCGTACTAGTGAGGGTACGCCGACCACTTGGTCGAATACATGCGGTTCATTCATACAAATACATGCATACATGCTCTTACAACGGTACCATAATACTTACCCACAACATACATACATGCAATTCAGTTCATACAAGGGATACGATATAAACCAACCAATACATACTTACCTCTTCCGAATTACACATACTCATTACATACACAATATACAATTCTTGTTAGCTTCATTGGTCCACCGGGTTAATCGGGTGGAGATTACTCTTTTACTCGTTACTTCATACACATACATACTCATACACATATTACTTACGGATCCATACTTACTTACTCTTATCAGTTAAGTCGTCGGGACCTCCGGCCCTGGGGACTACACCGTCCCACCTCCGGGATTACTTGACTCACTAATCCGGGATGCTACCATTTAAGGGATTTGGGCCGCGGACCAGTTTAAGAGTCAGGAATTGCAGCCAACCTCTTGTGACTCCGCATCCTCACGCGTGGCCGAAGCTATATCGGACTTGTACTCATTCCAATTTACTCACTTAAGTTAGGAGTTAGATAGTTAGGAATTAGCACAAGTCAACATCCAAGCCACAATACTACAATACCCACATACACATACATACGAATACATTACAATATACAAGTACACTACAAAATACAATACACATCATCATCATTCATATGTCTCATGAATTATACAAACCATTGTTCAAGACAATATCAAGAACATATAAACAAGCACAGGTAGGTGCAATATAATCCGATTCGTGCATTTATCTTATTAGGTGATCAAATAAGCACACAAATCGGGGTAACCAGATTAGGATACAGGGCATGAAGAATCATACCTTTCACCGTTGTACTTGTATCCCAATGTTCCTCCGGTATTCACATTCAAATCCTATGATATACATACATTCAAACGATTAATCTAACCATTACTACTTAATTCAATTGCTCTTACTATGTTTACTAATTCATACTTACTAAGTCCTTAAGCTTCCTACACTTACACATTACTTACTTATTTTCATTACCTTAAGTTTTATTTTCTTACTTACTATTAGCATGCTTCATACATGTACATTTATATATACACGTGGGTATACATATATATATATATATATATATATTATATAATATATATATCTATATATATATATATTACTTATTATAATTATTATTTAATTGAAATAATAAATTTTTTTTTTTTGACTGGACCGGACTTGTGACCGACCTTGCAAGTCCGGTCCATTCTAGTAGCTATCTACACCGGAAATTTCTGGCCCGACCGAACTTGCAAGTCCGGTCGCAAGTTCGGTCGATTCCAGTAGCTATCCTCGGGAAATTTTTCTGGACCGACCGAACTTGCATGTCCGGTCGCAAGTCCGGTCGATTCCAGTAGCTTACACGATGGAAATTTTTCTGGCGACCGAACTTGCATGTCCGGTCGCAAGTCCGGTCGATTCCAGTAGGTTACAGACGGGGAAAATTTCTGGTCCGACCGAACTTGCAAGTCCGGTCGCAAGTCCGGTCGATTCCAGTAGCTCACCCGTCTTTGTAAATCTGGGCTCGACCGAACTTGCAAGTCCGGTCGCAAGTTCGGTCCGGCCCAGTATTTGCATTTTAATTTCTGTTTTCAGTTCTCTCTTTACCCACTACTTCCCCATTGTTCCTACACTTAATCCCACATGTTATTGCACTAATTAAACCTCCTAATACTCCTTAGTTCATTCACCAAATCCATTACTAAATCCATCAAACAACTTACACAATTCCTTACTTCCTTTCAACACTTGCAATAGTTTCTCCAAGTAGTTTTTGCTACAGATTTTGGGTTCTTATTTCCTCCATGCATAGTTCCCTCTCCTAATGCCATCTTACCATTCCAATTCATTTCCAAGCAACAACAATATCTATACCCAAGTCCAACTCTCCATTTCACCAAATCTTGTACACTCATTCCTCCTAGTTTCCACAATGCACTTAAATACTTTTCGCTACAGATTTTGTCATTTACACTCCTCTTCTATATCTCCCTCTTCTATCGACATTTCTAACATTCCTAATGCATTTAGAATACATTACCCATCTCTCTCAACTTACCCTCTATTTTCCTTAATCAAAATCTGTTACACTTACACACCTTAATCACCTAGTTTCTAACACACTAAGTGTTCCATTCCTAGGTAAATTTTGCCATAACCTCCCCTATAATTTTACACTCTCACCACACATTCTAATTCACATTGAAATGCTTATTCCACCTGTTGCAATAGACATCAATATACAAGCTCCCATACCTTATACCAATACTAAACAATCACTTAAAAATTCCTGCACTTAAACACTCAATTCCCAATCTGTTTTGACAGTTTTTAAAATGTCTCTTAAGGTTTAAAATACTTGCACTCTTTTACACATTATACTACTAATGCATTACCATTTCCAATACTCATTTCAATCCTCTAAAAACTGTTACACATACATATATCAAGCTACACAAAAGAGCAATCTTACCTTGCTTTTCTCTAGCTTTTCTTTCTCTTCTTCCTCTTCTTTCTCTACCGATTTTGAATTCTCAATCCACTAGCACTACAACCATTCACATACACCATTCAATACTATGAACTAACCCTAACCATCAATCAAGCTTTAATCTAGGTTTTAGGGTTTAGAAAATTTATTACCTTCCAAGAGTTTATGAAATACTTGGAGTAGCTCAAGAATGATTTTCCCACCTTTCAAAATGCCAAACCGGCTGGGCACAAGAGGAGCAAGCAAGGGTTTAGTTCACATTTTCGTTTTGCCATTTAGGCTAGAAAAAGATGGAGCTTTTGAAGATATTTTTACCTTAATAGAACAAGGAGAAGGAGGGCCTTCTAATGGTGGTGTTGAAGCTCCAAATGCTCCATACCCATGGAGATGAAAGTTGTTGTTTTGATTTTTGAAAAGATAGAAAGGTAGCTCTTGAGGAGAGGATTCCAATGGTACAATTTTTTATAATTTTTGGAAGGGTCTAGAGGGAGTTACAAAGGAGAGAAGGTGGTGTTTTTGTGGGTTTCTCTTCTTTCACCATGGAAATCGCATGGGTTGAGGAAGAAGAAGAAAAAGAGGGTGAGGGTGAGTGGCATTACGTGAGTGAGGAGAATGAATTGGAGGAGAGAGAGTAAAAAGGTGAGTGGGGTTATTTTATGATTTTTGTCTTTTGTAATAGTGAGTGAGTGTGTGAGAGAGTGTGAGAGGGGGGGGGGGGGGGAATAAAGCCCATCGGCTGCACCCCACACAACACATTAAATTTTCCTTTTTATTTTAAAAGTGGACACATAAGTTTGTGTTAATTATGTTTCTACCCCACAACTTCCCGTTTTTGACAGTTTTTACTAATTCCTCGTTTCTCGTTTTTTATTGGTCCTACAGCTTCACTAATATGTATTAATGAATACTTAGTTGACCAAAATTGTTACGAGTCTATTTGACCCGCTTAAAGACACGCTTTCCCGGTTACCTCGAAAACGCGCTTTAAGGTTCGTTAGTGATTTTAATCCATTTTAAGGATCCGTTTTCTTCGGGATTTGTTCCCTCATATTTATTTAGACTTAATTAAGCCTTTAGAATCCTTACAATACGCTAACCGAGGTTTCATACCTCCTATGGTCATTTAACGCTTATTTAGCGTTTTACGCTTTTTAAGCATTTCTTCATTTCTTTTGGATTTATTTTTCCTTACCAATATTGCTTAGGCGTCATTGGCCTTTAATTACGTATTAGATTAATCTTAATCCCTATATTTAAGTTCGGGGTATTTCATCATTGCATTGTGAAATAATAGTATAGTATTCTAAGATGAACTCATCATAGGTCATAATACAATGTTTATTCTGAATTAAGGATAAAAGTATTGAGCCTAAGTTTTTATTGAAATTCTAAGATTGATTATATAATATAAAACACATTTATGATATAAAGGTCTCGAAAGTTTTAAAAGTGAGGATTATGGTTAAGTATGAATAAAGTGGATAGGAGTGGACAATTAGCAAATGTTAATCGAATACATTCCTTGATCTTACCACCTTGGGCTATACAACGTTCTCAAATAACTCAAAGATTATACGTAACACATAAGTGAGGGCTTAAAAGACAATTGAGACTTTGGAATAAGAGTAAGGTATTTATTTAAGCTTAACTTAGGCTACAAGCGATTGATGATAGACTACCTTTAATATTCTTCAGAGTACTGTTGATTGTTTGCGCAAGTTGATTAGAACTGCTACAGCGTTACCCAGGTACGATTTCTCGTACTCAGCTTGTTGTGTTTTAGACTTCATGGAATGTTTTGTACGATTTCTCGTACTCAGCTTGTTGTGTTTTAGACTTCATGGAATGTTTTGTACGATTTCTCGTACTCAGCTTGTTGTGTTTTAGACTTCATGGAATGTTTTGTACGATTTCTCGTACTCAGCTTGTTGTGTGTTAGACTTCATGGAATGTTTTGTACGATTTCTCGTACTCAGCTTGTTGTGTTTTGGACTTTATGGAATGTTTTGTACGATTTCTCGTACTACGATATTTTTGCTGGTTGACTTGTGGAATGTTTTGGAAACGCTAACTGACTTTAAGAGGAACTTCTAAAATAAGAAATGGTTGTGTGACTGACTCAGTTTGTGTGACTAACTGAGCCTTGGATGTGGAACTCACTTGGGTATTGGTTTCTTCTACTTGGTTGCCCGTTAGACATTGGCTGCTTAGGGTTTACGCTTCTGCACTCTGTAGGACTGAGTGTTTTGGTATTGCTCTGGGTAGTTGGTGATCTAGCGGGATTTTTGGAAAAGGTCAATCTTGGAAATCTTTCTTTCGACGTGCGCGCGTCTTTAATGGTAACATCAGGGGGCTGTATATCCCTCGCCCATAGGGGCATTGATATTGAACAGCAGGGGGCTGTATATCCCTCGTCCATCAGGACATTATTAAATTTAACAGCAGGGGGCTGTATATCCCTCGCCCATAGGGGCATTGATATTTAACAGTAGGGGGCTGTATATCCCTCGCCCATAGGGGCATTGATATTGAACAGCAGGGGGCTGTATATCCCTCGTCCATCAGGACATTATTAAATTTAACAGCAGGGGGTTGTATATCCCTCGCCCATAGGGGCATTGATATTTAACAGCAGGGGGCTGTATATCCCTCGTCCATCAGGACATTTAAATCTGACAGCAGGGGGCTGTATATCCCTCGTCCATAGGGACATTGATATCTGGCGGTGGGGGCCATCTCTCCCAATTGAATTATTCCACTCTTGAGTTATTGGTTCTTGAATCTATCTTATTATTCCTAGTCCTTGGTGACTATCTGAGTCTTTATACTCCAAACGGGAATTGGTTCTAACATCAACAATGGATGCTTACTAACTATGTGGTGTGACTACTTAAGTGGATGACTTGTTTTGGAAGTTCTTTATCTTTGTCTTGTTTTCCTTTCTCTTTAAACTTGATTGTCTTGAAGTGCTTTATCTCTGTTTTACTTTTCAGAGTTTGTTTTCATGTTACTATTTATTTTGAAGAGTTATGTTTTATAAGTTTGTTTTTGGAGAATTGTACCAGTTCCATTCCAGGGAACTGACCCGCCCCTTTTGGGTGGGCTGCTTGGTTTCATCTTGCAGGTACGATTTGGTTTACAGGTGGCCACGAAGAGAATGAGCGTTTGGGATGGGACTAGGTTTTGTGGAGAGAGAATATGTTTAATTTCTATTATGTTGTGTTAAGTTTTTCTCGAGTTCAGACCGTAGCTTTTGTGGATTGTAAGCTGTAAATTGGTGAGGTTTGGTGCCGGGTGTTTGGAACCCGATGGTCTGTAATCGCCTTAGAGTTTTGTTTCCGCTGTATTTATGGTTAATAGGGGCGTTACAGAAAGTGGTATCAGAGCGTAGTTACGCTCTGAACCCGAGAAAACAAGCCGAGTGAAATACTTAGATTATAGGTGCACTTAAAACTGGGGAACTGGGGTAGAATTGGGAAGTGAGGACTCCAGTAAGGCACAACTCCTAACCCTTTTTGGAATTTACACTATCCTTACACACTTTTCTTTGTGATGTCTGTGAGTGTGATGTGTTGTTATACTATTCAACAATAAACTACAAATATATATATATATATATATAAGTTTGGAACATCCTATATTAAGTACGATAAGATTTGGTTGAGATAAACCAAATATTAAGCTATTTTTCAAAAGCATGCTCATGGAGAATACATTGCTAAAAAAAATGCAATCCTTTAAAAGCTAGTACACAAAGTCTGGAATTGTAAAGAATACTTTTGGTTGAAAACAGTATACAATAGAACTTTACATAATTTAATTAGTATGATATTATGTGAAAGTACTTCAACTCCTTTAAAGTTTGAAAATAAAATCTCATGCACTACTTGGTATCAATTTTACCTAAAGATAATGTTTAAGATAAATCTTAAGTCTAGAAAATTAATAAGCTACAAGAACTAGTAGCGTATTAGAAAAGATCAGCATCTGAACTTGTAAAAACACATTAAAACTCTATGCTAATTTAGAAAGAACACATAAACCTAACACCCTACGGGAAGTGCCTGGTTCGACGAACTCCTAGGCTGAAAGTAGTGGGGTGCACACCCACTTCTAGAAGTTTGGGGCTAGGCAAGCCTTGTCTCTAACTGTAAATAATCTTCTACGCATGTGATGGATTGTGTTGAACTTGAGGGGAAGTGGTGGTAAGACGTTACCATCATGAAATCTTGAGCTAGGCATATTTCATTGCTAACCACAATGAACAAATCAAAATTTGTATCTTAAGGTCGGTATAAAACTCATAAATGTAAAGGGTTTATTGAGTTAAATCTTTGGTGAAAATACTATACATGAGGAAGGGGATTAAGTTTGGGTACTCCAAGATACGACATCCACCCCTGGTTGAATATATATATAAAAAAATAAAAATCATAAAAGAAGTTACTTAAAGATTGAGTGAAGAGAACAGTAATACTAAACTAAATATCATTGATCCTTAAATACTTGAGTATTGAGCATCTTAAAAAAATGAGAGCTACATAAAGACTGGAGATTCTCATGTTTACTTGGAAGTTTAAAGCCACCATTATCTAAGGGAATACTAAGATTTAGTAATCAGGAGAATACTTACATAGAACAAACCTTAAGAAATAATATTACCAAGAGTGAGTGAGTTTTCATTTACTAGCTCATTTGACCTAAAATTTTATAGAGTCCCTATCTTGAAAAATAAATTTTAAGATAAAGAAATCAGATTTTGGAGCTACATTATAATTGATAAGACTTCCTTAGATTCTCCCTTGGGTGAAATTATGTAATATATAATGAGTAAATTTTATGAAGTAAACACTGAATGATTCGTCTAAAATATGATAGTTAATTATAAAAACAATTGAAACTTGAAAGTCATAGAAAATATTTATTTTATAGAGTTTTAACATATGGTTGGCTATAAACCCTTGAAGATAATTTTGGAAGATTATTAAATGATCTGAATATTATTCTAAACTACTCAAGTATGTTACACCTGATTTATAGCTTGTTAATACAATTGATATGATAAATGATCATATATGGACATATAAATTTGTATCCAGA
Organism: Limonium bicolor; assembly: GCA_023374045.1. Classification (NCBI taxonomy): domain Eukaryota; kingdom Viridiplantae; phylum Streptophyta; class Magnoliopsida; order Caryophyllales; family Plumbaginaceae; genus Limonium; species Limonium bicolor. The sequence continues at coordinate 225,826,057 of CM041779.1, forward strand.
CATTAAACGAATGGATAATACTCATAAGATAAAATTTTATAACCACCAAGGAAATACAAATACATAACAATCAAGAGATACATATATATATAACGATCATAGATATAATCAACGGTACAGTAAAATTCAACAAAGTTGGTTAATTAGTTGTTGAATTCTTTGAATGTGCCATTAGTAGCGGTACGAGGGCGTACCTTAGCTCTTTTAAGGGGATATGCTGGCATACTCCTCCTTCGTTATCTCATCCGGATTATGCCTCGTTGCATTGTTAGTAAATGGAGAACAGTATTAGCAGAATGAGAGGTGTTTGTATGTGCTTGGTTTTTACAATATGACACAGTATGTGACTGTTGTTTTTCATCGTGATATGTTTTGGTATATCTTGGTTCGTTGTGAGTTTGAGTAATCTCGAGTGGAATGTTGTTATGGAAATGGATGGAAATAAAGGATGGTTTAGTATGGAACTTCATTGGAACTTTTATTGTCTCAGCACACCCGAAGCGGTGTGAGTGCTTATTAGTTGATTTTAAACTTCGAGGCGAAGTTTCTTTTAAGGGGGATATGCTGAAATACCCCTAAATTAATTTAAATTAATTTAGTGGATTTCTTTATTAAACCTTTAATAATATTATAAGTATTAAATTATTATATGGAATGAGGAATATTAATTATTATATGGAATTATGAATATTAAATTATTATATGGGGTTGTGAAATTTATTTAGGGGTTTTCTCCTAATTATTATATATTATTATATAGTATTATGAATTTATAATAAGATTTATAAGTCAATAAATCTTGGGAAAATTATTAAACACTCCAAATATATTATAAAGATTTTAGGAAGTGTTGGAACATTGTTTTGAAACATAAAAGTCAATATAAAATTCTAGAAACCTTAAAGCTTATTAAGCCTTGCTAGAGTTGACTTTTTGAGAATGGTCAAACCAGGTCATGAAACCTATACCAATAAATAGGTTATGAAAACCATGAAGATCGATAAAAAGAACGTCAAAAACGGATCATCCTAGCCAAAGTTATGCTAGATTGAAGTTTTGAATCAAAATTTTAAGAGATGCCACGTGTCACTCTGTAATGAGTCGCCCACACTTAGCCGATTTCTTCCCTGATTTTCGTAACCGAATTCCCTTACTTTGCCCTAACTTTAGACGGCTGTAACTTTCACATCCCTCAATATTTTTCCATGCCGTCTTCACCATTCTCTTCTCCTACAATTCCTCTTTCCAACCATTACTCACACATACACTAATTCAGTATACATCAGCCGGAATTCGATCCAAAGTAGCCACCTTGCAAATCCGAAACTGCAGTTTTCCAGTTTCTCTTCGAATTCAGGTAACTTCGACTAGCCATAACTTCTTCGTTTCTCAGCCAAATTCCATTTTCTTTAGCTCGTTTTGAAGAGCTCTAATCTCTCTATAACCTTCATGTTTATGACCAAAGCCAATTCCAAACCGTTTGTAAGAGAGAGGTGTCTAAAGTTTCGAATTCATCACAGCATAAAATCACAGTTTTCTTTCCAGAAAACGTAAGGTAAACTCGTATCTTCTAGCTTCAATATCTTTCTGTATGGTGCGAGTTAGGATTAGTTCTTGTTATCAATGCGTAGAGCTGCGTTTCCTCTTTTGATTAAGCCTTTATACGTATTCTAATTCGATCTAGAACTTAACTTATAGATCCTCAAAGTGAGCTCCTCGAAACAGTCAAGTTCGAACCTTTTCCAGAAAACTGAATCGAATTCCTTCGATTTGTGCAACTCCGGTGAGTTTTATTTCAATTCCTCATATTTTGCTGATCGGTATTGTATTTCCGACCTAACCCATGTACCAATTTCATATTATGCACCGAGTTCATAGAATTGTTCAATTCGAACCAAAAACGACCTAACCCTATTCGAAAGAGAACCCAGATTCGATTCTTGCGTAATACCGCATTATAATTGGTAAAATCGGTGTCAAAAGATTCGTTTTTCAATTTCGGTTTCAATGGGACAAGAATCACTCGATGAAATACCCCTAAATTAATTTAAATTAATTTAGGGGATTTCTTTTATTAAACCATAAATAATACTATTATATTAAATTATGGTATGGAATTATGAATATTAATTATTATATGGAATTGTGAAATTTATTTAGGGGTTTTCTCCTATTTAACCCTAATTATTATACATTATTATATAGTATTATGAATTTAATAATAAGATTTATAAGTCAATAAATCTTGGGAAAATTTCTAAACACTCCAAATATATTATAAAGATTTTAGGAAGTGTTGGAACATTGTTTTGAAACATAAAAGTCAATATAAAATTCTAGAAACCTTAGAGCTTATTAAGCCTTGCTAGAGTTGACTTTTTGAGAATGGTCAAACCAGGCCATGAAACCTATACCAATAAATAGTTTATGAAAAACCATGAAGATCGATAAAAAGAACGTTAAAAACGGATCATCCTAGCCAAAGTTATGATAAATTGAAGTTTAGAGCCAAAATTTTGAAGGATGCTGACGTGTCCAGGACACGTGTCGCGCCCAGTCAGCCCGATTTAACTTAGTCTTTTCAGATTTCCTTCAGTTATGGCATGCCAAGGGTCGATCTTTAGACACCTATATCTTTTTCCCTACTCCACCATTTGGTATGCCGTTTGTTTCATTCGATTCTCCTATCTTTCCTCTTTCCAACCATTACTCACACATCATCTAACTCATTCTACATCGACGGGAAAATCGATCTAAAGTTGGCTCCTCGCGATTGCGTAACCCAGAACTGCAGTTTTTCCTGAAATCGGGTAAACTTCGTCACGCCATAACTTCTTCGTTTCTCGTCCAAATTTCGTGTTCTTTAGCTTGTTTGAAGATCTCAATCCCTCTATAACTTTCATGTTTATGGCCAAGGCTGATTCTCACGGTTTGGGAGATAAATCTGTCTAAAGTTGCCCACTCGATCACGGCGGTAATTCTGCCCAGTTTCATCCCGAACCAACTAGGTAAACTCGGATCTTGTGAGATCTATAACTTTCTCCCTAGTTCATCAAAATCAATGATTCTTCCACTAGCATCTAGAGTTACATGTCTAGTTTGGATTGTGATAGGTTACATGAATCAAATCTATCTCAGTTGGTGCGAGTTGATTCGAGAAGTGGCATACCCGAACCGCACATGAAAAACGTTTTCCAGATTTCCCGATTTGATTTCACCCCGTTAATGCAATTCCGGTGAGTCTCCGATCAAATTGCTCCGATGTTGATGTTCGTAGTCATGTTTCCGATCAAACCCACATGCCAATTTAGTCTATTATGCATTACAATGGGAGAATTTGTCAAAATTGAATTCGAATTGAACCTTGAACCCTAACTTCGAACCCAGTTTCGAATTACTCAATTCTGCATGAAAATTGGGGAAATTGGTACCATTAGAACCGGGATTTAATTTCGAGTCGATAGGAACAAGAATCACTCGATTTCGTTCTGTAGATTGTGAGAAAACGAGATTTAGTACTCGAATAGGAGATTGAGTTCGATGATGAACTCGACAATCAGGAGCCGTCCGATCTCAGTTAAAAGAAACGGACGGCCACGATTAAAACGTTTCAAAATATAAGTATAAGTTTTATATATTTCCAGAATTAAATCCTAACTTGTTGATTAATTTAATATCTTCCCGAATGTATTTTGACTTGAAATTTTAACCATAGATTCCTTATAATCTAGTTTATTTTGATGTAAATTAATTTGGGTTTTGAGTTTTTAAACATAAGTTATGATTTTTGCAAGTTACGAGTATTATGGAATTATTTGGATAATTTAAATATTTTTAAAATAAAAATTTTATAATATGTCTAAAATGTTATAGTTACTATATTTTTTGGGGATTTTTGGACAATTGTAAATGGGTTTAAAAATTGTGTTTATGAGTTTTTCATAAGAATAACTTATAATATATGGTTTTTAATGTAATCAAAAATTAAAGTATAGTTGATTAATGAACTTTATAGGTTGGAGAAAATATAATAAGACTAATTAACATTTAATACAGTATGTTTATAAATATTTTGGGTATTAACTTTAAGTGAAGTAAAAATTGTTACATATATTTATATATATATATAGAGAAATAAATAGAAACTTATATTAAATCAAGGAATTTAACTAAACTACATTTATTTATTATAATAATATGGAGGATATATGTTTAACGAAAACTAAGGGAAATACTTTATTTTATAAACCATATATTGGATGTAGCTATGTGTAAAAGTTAGTATAAATAATTAAGTGCAATAAAACTACACAAGGAATGTCTTGAATAAATCCTAATATATATACACATAAAAAAACTACATAAATGAAAGAAATAAAATGCCTTATAGAAAATATAATATGAAGGAATTAATGAGATAAACTAAACCTCTACATAATACTAATAAAAGAATATTATGAGGCGGTATTAAATTAAGATTATTAAACTTAAGGAGTTATCTTTGAATTTCTAAGATTTATATAAACCGTATTAAAATACATGTATGGTATTAGTCAACGACTATAATGTAAGTCTATAATTGGGTTAAGTAATTAATAAGTTAAAACTTAGGAAAAATTGTGATTAGATTACATAAAATGTTACACAAATAGATCTTATTCTATAATTAATGATAAATAAATGTAATACTTTTACATCTAAATGTTCTTTATATAAACAATAATAAAGTAAATAAAATACTTTACATATGAATGTGAGGTGGATTAGTAAGTCTAGATTAAATCATTTCTTAACATTTAAGGTATTGAAATATAACTTAATGTTTTAAGTTAAAATCATTAAAAGGATTATGATATAAAACTACATTAAACTATGATTTGGAAATTTATCTAAATAATAATCCTTAAGTTTCTTGGCATTAGATAAGCCATATGAAATACATTTATAACATTAATTACCAATACTTAGGATGTGAGTCTACAATTAAGTAAGGTATTTAGTAGTTAGAATTTATAGAAAGGTTTATAAATAGGAATTTGATACTTAAAACCTTTGAACCTTTTATTAGATAAAACTAAGTTACATAAGAGATTATATTGATCTACTTTACGACACTAAAATATTAATGTGTCATTTGAGTATAAGGATGAGGATTTTTCAGAACATATTATCTTATTAAGTAATTGACAATTTCACTTGTGAATGAGAGTTTAATTCTTAGATAAATTCTACCTTATGTTAAGATATAATGTTCATCCTAAAACATAATAAAGGAGATTAATTTATTAAGTTATTCCTTTGAAACCTTAGGTTTGTAAACAATATGAAAAATGTATTTTAAGACGTAAGTTTATTAAAATTTAGTATAAAAGGATTATACATAGTCTATAGCGGGAATGTGTGTAAAAATAAAACATTTGGGAAATTAAATGTAAGCAAGGATAAATAAAAGGTTATCTTAAAGTGCTTATTATATAGTTAATGATAAAGTAAATAATATACCTTGGAATACTAAATGTAAGAGTTCGATAAATCTAAGTAACTATAATATAGTTATTCAAGATGAGAAGCAATTTAACATCTTATGATAAGATTATTAGATGGTTGTAATAAAAGTCATCCTAAACTAAACATAATAAATGAGTTTAGTAACTCAATTAGGTTATCAAAAATGCATCTATAACACCATGTTTCCAATATACAGGATGTAGATCTTAATTAGTTGAGGGGAAAACTTAATCATAATGGATTATTTGGTAATACTGATAAAATACATAATCATTACATTGTGAATAATAGTAAATATTCTAAGATAAACCTATCATAGGTCATAACCCGATATTTATTCTAAATTAAGAATAAAAGTATTAAGCTTAAAATTATTATTGAGATTCTAAGATTAGATGAATAATAAATATGCACTTATGTATAAGGGTCTCAAGAGTCTTGAATTGATTAGGGTTAAGTATGAATAAAGTGGATAAGAGTGTAACAATTAACAAGTGTTAATAAAAATTCCCTAGTCTTACAACCTTGGGTTATACAACATTCTAAGATAAGTCAAAGATTACACATAACATTTAAGTGAGGGCTTAAAAGACAATTGAGACTTAGAAATAAGAGTGAGGAATTTATTTAAGTTTAACTTAGGTTACAAGTTATTGATGTTAGACTACCTTTAATATTCCTCAGAGTATTGTTGATTATTTGCACAAGTCGACTAGAACGGCTACAGCGATTACCAGGTACGATTTCTCGTACTCAGCTTGTTGTGTTTGGACTCTATGGAATGTTTTGTACGATTTCTCGTACTCAGCTTGTTGTTTGGCTTATGGATGTTGTACGATTTCTCGTACTCAGCTTGTTGTTTGGCTATGAATGTTTTGTACGATCTCGTACTCAGATGCTTTTGGTGACGAATTTTATGGAATGTTTTGAGAAACGCTAAATGAGCTTGAATGAATCTTGAAAGGAAATTGTTGTGTGACTAACTCAGCTGTGTGACTAACTGAGCCTTGGATGTACAACTCACATGATCATTGGTTCCTTTATCTGGTTGCTCATTAGATATTGACTGTTGAGGGTTTACGCCTCTGCACTCTGTAGGACTGAGTGTTTTGGTATTGCACTTGTACAGTTAATAATCTAGTGGGAATATGGGAAATGTCAATCTTGGTATTGGGTATGGATTATTTCTATAAGTGGTGCACTCACTTTTCACCGATGACCGAGAACGGGTCGGTGGCAGCGGAGGTCTGCTATACCTCGCCCTTTGTGGCAACTGACAGCGGAGGTCTGTTTACCTCGCCCTTGTGGCAACTGACTGGCGGTGGGGGCCATCTCTCCCAATTGGTTTTATTCCACTCTTGAGTTATGGGTTCTTGGATATCTTCTTTCATTCCTAGTCCTTGTGACTACTTGGGTCTTTCTAATCCTAATTGGAACTGAATCTAACTTAAGCAATGGATGTTCACTAACTTCTGGCGTGGTTTCTTTTAAGTTGACTCACTTTACTTCTTGTTATTTATCTCTATCCTTGACTTGATATCTTTGACTTGGTGATTTTGATGTGCCTTGTTCTTCTGTTTTGTTTTAAGCATTTGACTTCGATTATTGTTTTTTCAAGAGTTATGTTTTAAACTTTTGTTTTGGAGAGTTGTACCAGTTCCATTCCAGGGAACTGACTCACCCCTCCCGGGGCTGCTTGGTTTCATCTTGCAGGTACGATTGTTATACAGGTGGCCACGAAGAGTATGAGTGTATGGGATGGGAATTAGGATTTGGAGAGCTACTGTATTTTGTTATCATTACTTTATACTATGTTTTCTCGAGTTCAGACCGTAGCATTTGTAATATCATAAGTTGTAATTGGT